>WBNP01003849.1:66262-95162 GCA_013401095.1 Passerina amoena
TCTTGATACAGCTGGACTTGTGATTGGTCATTAATTAAAAACAGCTACATGAGAGCAATCAAAGATGCACCTGCCACATTCTACAGCAGTAGATAATTATTGTTTACATTTCGTTTCTGAGGCTTCTCAGCTTCTCAAGAGAAAATCCTAGCAAAGGGATTTTTCAGAAAATGTGTCTTTGACAGGACATTAAACCTTGAATCTAAAAATCCACACACTTCTGTATTGCTTCTTTGGTACCTGAGAAAAATAGAGGCAGAATTACCTGCTGCACATCCCTCCAGCTGTGCTAATAAACATCTCCCCGAGCCTGACCCCGGGTGCAAGCCACATTTTTCTGTGAGAATGTTTGCTGTAAACAATGTACTTGTTATCAGGGAAGTTAAAAAGAGGCTTGTTGGGTACTGAAGGGAAGGAGCACTTGCCAAAAGATAAACACCCAGCCGTGCCTGCTTCCCATTCCTAGGCTGAGGGAAAATCACTGCAGCACCAAACATCAGCTGCATTGACAGGAACGTGGGAATTACTTGAGATGGAGGGGTTGTGTGTGGTTCTTCCTCTGGCTTTTTTAAGGCTTGGTTGGTATGCTGTCCACAGCAGCCCAGGGCATCTTGCAGAATTCCAAATCCTTAGTTAAATGCAGCTGCAGTCTGTGAGAACTTCTTTTTCTGGCAGTTAAAGAAAAAAGGGGAGGGGTGGGAGAAGGGAGAAGGGATGGTCCAAAAAAAAAAAAAAAAAGCAAAGATAGAAAGGATTCTGATAAAAGGGAATGGCTTATTAAAGGGATTCAGGAGGAAGGAGAGTAAGAAGAGATTGTCTCATGGGAGATTTTGTATGGAGTACGTGGGGGAGAGAACTGCCCCAGGGCTGGGAGGTTGAATCTATTAGATTTTTTTCTTTAATTTGGGAAAACAGGATTTGCCACAGTGCCTGGATCAGTATTAGACACTGGACAGTAGCAGAGAGACCTGTGTGGGGCAGAAAATGACAGGACATCTGTCTATAGCTCACTCTGTAGGAAATGGCACATCTCTGCATCTCAGTCTCAAAACTGAAGGCTGGCCCACATTCATGGTCTCATACCATGGAGCATACACTGCCCCTTTCAGTGCAGAGGAATCACCTGGTGTCTGTTGGTTTTTACTTTTTAGATTTCTTGGTGGATAGTTTTCTCATTCCAGGTTTTTGCTCAAGGCAGGAACTCAAGATTCCTCCACCAGCAGCATGTGTGGGGTTCTGCCTCCTGCTTGCTAATGTCTGCTTAATTTTTTTTTCACTTGCATGAAAAGGCAGCCTAGCAAATTAGAAGCATTTCGTAGGCATTATGCTGCTGTTAATTATGTAGGAGCCCAGACACTATTCACAACAGTAATAGGAAAACTACCAAAGCAAATGCAGCAGTCTGAAATGCCAAATTAAGGTCTCAGCTCTTGAATGCAGCTCAATTTGCAAGTGGATGCTGTACGCAGTAAGTGTGGGGGTCCCTGCTTCCCTGAGTGGTTCCCAAGCTCTATGCAGTGCAGGACAGGGTTAGAGCTGTGTTTGCAGGTGGGTTCATACCTGAGCTGGGAGCCAGGGGAACCCCCAGGGTCTGCACTGAGGTTTGGTGGAACACTCTGTTCTCCCCCAGGGGGAAGGAGAATTGCTGCTGCTGCTCCAGGCCTGCCCAGAGCTGGGTGACACTGCTGTCAGTGTGGCTCTGCTGGTGTCAATTGTCCATCTCATTGTCACAGACATGTTTTATGGAAAATCCTTTCCTTAGGGTTTTTCCTCCTGAGAAGCTGAGAGGCCTCAGGAACAAAATGTAACCAATGGTTATCTGCTGCTGTGGAATGCAACAGGTGCATCTGGGATTGGTCTCATGTGGTTGTTTCTAATTAATGGCCAATCACAGCCCAGCTGTCTCAGTCAGTCACAAACCTTTATCATTCTTTTTCTATTCTTAGCTAACCTTCTAATGAAATCCTTTCTTCTATTCTTTTAGTATAGTTTTAATGTAATATATATAATGAAATAATAACTCAAGCCTTCTGAAACATGGAGTCAGATCCTCATCTCTTCCCTCATCCTGGGACCCCTGTGAACACCACCACATCTCATGGCTTCAACCTGTTCCAGGCTCCTGGTGAGCCTGTTCCTGCAGCTTACTGCAGGGGGCCAGTGCCAACAGTCTGCTCCTGAATTCTGGCACTCAGAGCCAGAGTTTAGGAGAGAGCAATCACTGCTCCACACCCCTGCAGCAGCCTTTTGGAGCACATCCTCTCCATTTCATGCACTGCTGTCCTGTAACACCTGGGCTGGTACCTTTATGTGCTCCTTAAAGCCCAGCAGCTTTTAATTCTAGGTGAGGTCTCAGTGAGTGCTTGCTGTTTTCTGTCAAGGGTTATTTAAGGGAGCCACTTTTACAATTCTCACTGCACAGTTTTATTTTCTTCGCTTTGCTGTTGTAGGCTCTGTTTTTATTTCATGTCTGAGGTCCATAGAAGAGAGAATTGCCTGGACACAGTCTTGAGATAAATTCATCTTCATTACAGAAGGTGGGAATTCTTAACATGAGAGCTCTGTAGTGATATTTACATCAGATTTAGATTTATGTTAGGAATAAATTATTGACTGTGAGGGTGGGAAGGCCCTGGCACAGGTTGCCCAGAGAAGCTGTGACTACCCCATCCCTGGAAGAGTTCAAGAATGTTTGCTGCTGCTGGATTGACACAAAACACTGGTGTCTTGTCAGTGATTGAGGAATTGCTTTCCTTGTTTGCCACCTGGTAGTTTTCCTGCTGATAGCCTGGATTAGGGGTGGGAAATTCAGCCAGCAGTGCCAGGATCTTGTTTGAGTCCAGGTACTTTGGGTAACCATGCCAGTGCCAAAGTCAACTGCAAATTCAGCAGGGCCTGAGTGAGTTTTGCCATTCTTGCACTGGACACCCCCAGACAGGATCAGTCACCCAGCACCTGACTAGGCAGACATTCCAAGAGCAAACTCCTTTCTGTATTTAGTCTGCTTTGACCTTTTTCTTTTTATCCTGTAGCTTCTGAGCTTGAAAAGCATTCACTCTGGTAATATTGTCCTTAGATACCCTGTTTTACTGTGATACCTTTGTGGATAGCTATATATTCATCTTCACAGAAGTAATACAAGAAAGATGCACTTGGCTGAGGGGAAAACACCCCTCTACTTTCAATTTTGATCAGACTTATTGGATCTTTTCCAGTAAAGATTCTTCAGGAGCTAGGAAAAGATTCCTGCTCTTCTTCTAGGAGTGAAATTGCCACAGGACAGAAATAACTGTCATTAATATTGTATGCATATTTTGCCAGAGGATGGCAGTGTGGAAGGGTTTGGATTGCTCTGGGAATGCCTTTGTATCAGCTGGGGAAGGAAAATGCCATCTGCTTTCACAGGCCAGTCAGCTCATGCACCCAGACAGCTCCACCTGCAGACAGATCAGAAAAATAAGGTTGAGGGCTGGTGGGTTAAATGGGTTTAAGCTTAAAGATTGCCAAACCAACAGTGCTGTCTTTAAAGAGAGAATAATCCATTGAAGAAATCAGTTATTTGTTAAAATACAAAGTTTGTGTGGGAAGGGAGAGTTAAATATATATAAACCAGAAATGCGACTAGAGCACTTAATTTAAGTAACACTATTCAAAAAAAGTTCAGCTAGCAATCTGTGGGCCTCTGGGGCTAATTCATAAGAAAGTAATAATGCAAAGTATGTGGGGTTTTCCCTATTTGTGTGCTCCATCAGTTTGTGTTGGTGCAACCTTTAGAACATTTGTCAAAATATTCATTGCCTGCTTTTCCTTTCAGCTTGCAGAGGTGGCATATATCTAGGCAAGAGACTGAAATGTGTACTCAACCTCCTTACTACCAAACCAGTGGGTTTATTCTGTCTGCAAGGCCTTGATCCAGTGCTTACAGACAATTCCATGTGCAGTTCAGACAAATCCAGTTCCCAATGTGTTGTTTGTGAGGTCCCCAGGACAGGGTGAAGAGATGAGAATCTGACTCCATGTTCTCAGAAGGCTGATAATAGAATAGAATAGAATAGAATAGAATAGAATAGAATAGAATAGAATATTGAAACTATACTAAAGGAAGAGAAGGATAAATCAGAAGGCATAACAAGAATGATGATGAAAAACCCATCACTGACTCCTCAGAGTTCGACATAGCTGATGGTGATTGGTCATTAATTAATAACAATTCACATGGAACCAATCAAACATTGACCAGTTGGTAAACAATCTGCAACCACATTCCAAAGCAGTAAAACAGGGAGAAGCAAATGAGATAATATTGGTTTTTCCCTGAGGCTTCTCATCTTCCCAGGAGAAGAAATCCTGGCAAAGGGATTTTTCAGAAAATATGACAGTGACACCTGGCAGCTGTCCTGCAGCCTGATGTTGGAGCTCCAGGTGTTGGCCTGTCCCCTGCCCCTTGCTCTTACATGGTCCCAGTGGAAATTTGGATCCACAAGGTGTTCCCAGAGCTGGGTTTGTGTCCAGCTGCCCCATTTCCATTGGCTTTGGGACAGCAATAACCAAGTGACCCTTTGCACCATGAGCCAAGGTGTTTGCAGGGTGGTGACACCTGCACAGGAGTGCCTGGGTGCTGGCCAAATCCTGCATCCAGCTGAATCCCAGTGAGAGGAACCTTGTGCCTCTCCAAAGAGCCAGGAGTATCAGGAAAAGGAGGCAGGGGAAAACCAAAAGCTGCTAGAGAGATTGTTCAATAAAATTAAAACTTGAGGGGCTCAGAAGTGCTTAACGGGGGCTTCCTAGTGCTGATGGCCAAGTGAAACCTCTTTCCTGTCCTTTGGAAGCCTCACTTCCTTGAAGGCTGCAGATGGGTCCTGGGGGTCACCTGCCTTCCAGCTCAGGGCAGGATTGATGCCAGGCATGGAACAGGACCCTCTGAACAGTGACACTTTAGGTTTTAAGTTTTTCTGTTCTGTTTTGGTGTGCAGCTTTTAGCTTTATATTAAGCATTACTAGGATTTTTGGTGAATCCTTCACCATCACAGGATGGTGAAGACAAAACAATCCTGTTCTAGCTGGAGACTCAAGGACAAACTCTTCAAACTTCAGGCCCAAAGCACAAACAACGTTGTAGGGGGATACAATGTGGGTAAATGAAGGTGGTATAGAATGTAATCTTATCCCCTAAGGAGTTGCAGCTGGACCAATCACTAAAGATCAGGAGCAGGCCTGATGTTAACAGGCCACACCTGTAGCCAGTAAGAACAGTGGTATAAAAGAGTGGATTGGTGGAATCTGGAGTCAGATATCTACTGCAAGGACCACGATCAGTCAGTGCTTAGAGGAGCTGCCTGTGAGAAACATTGGGGAGGCATGAAAACTCTGGCAGTATGGAATCCTTGCACCATAATGATAATAGAACTCTTAATTTATAAGACAACACAATGTTTATGAGGAGGGCAGGCAAGCAAGGAGGATGAAACTGCATCATTTTAAGCCGTTAATTGGCTTCTGAATGCAAATGGACTAAAACTTATAAAAATGAGAGATCTCATGACCAAGCCCTCTTTTGCTTCCATCTTGGAGCCATCTGGGCAGAGCCACGGTACTGCCAGGGTGTGGCCTTGGAAGGCACTTCAATAAATCACCACTTTATTCTCTTAACCCCATCTAGCCTCTGTTCCAGCTCCTTAAGGCATCATCAGGACTGCAGGCAGAGGCTGCTCAGGGCAGTGAGGGACTGATGGTGCCACCAGGTTCTTGTGGCTCTGCATTCAGGCAGCCTCCAGCTCCATCTCCTATCTCCATGTGCTGGTACTGTTGGAACATTTGCTGCTCCTCACACTTGTGAGAATGGGGAATGTTTCACAGGTAAACACTGAACAGGCAATGGATCCCTGTTTCTGACTTTCCACAGTCAAACAGTGTTCCCAGCACCACTTGGAAAAGCAAGGACAAGTTCAACAGCAGGTTTTCTGTGCCTTACACAGGTCAGCACCCCAATTTAATGAAGCAGGAGGTGGGTCTGAGCTTAGCTGTGTTCTGACAGTCTTGAGGGCAAAGTTCCTGAGCTGAAGATGCTGTTGGGTTGTTTATTTGCCATGGCTGAAGAGAAGTGCTGCAGAAATAAATCCAGGTTTACCAAGGGAATTGTACTGTGTAAGTTGGCATCTGTCAGCTGAGTCCTGGCTCAAAGTCACTTTCTTGGCTTCCTTCTCACCCAATCCTTAGCTGGTCACTTCTTGCCATTGGATTAAGCAGCTAGAATACACAAAATAGAGTTGGGAGCAAATTCCAGCCTGACAGTGGATCAAAGAATCCTCTTCTCACACACACTGGCCATTCCCTGTGCAGCTTCTGCCAAGTTTGTTGTGCTGGGACTTGTGACACTTTCCATGTGATGCACTGCACAGCTCCATGCCTGCAGAGGAGACACCTCAGGCTTCTCAGAACTCAGCTGGGCTTTGTACTCATGAATAAAATATCTCCTTCCTTGGTTTACTTAGGGGTTTTGTGTGCTGAGGCATGAGTGGTGACAGGAAATCAGGAAACTGTCCTGTGAAATAAAAATAGGGTTTACTTATGTGGCTGTCAAGTGTTTGGGCTGAAATGATCCACCCCTTGTAGCAGAAAATCTCTGTTGCACACAGCGCTGTGCCAGCTCTGGGATGAAATCCTGTTGCCTTATAAGAGTCAAGCTTCAGGGGTTGTGTTTTCTGCTGTCTCCGGAGTTCTCTTCTGTATTTTAATGCTGAAATAAACATCAACAAAAACTGTTCCCATGGGGTAATAGCTTCACTATAATGCTTCCCTGCTAGAATTGCATTATATTTAAAAGTTAGAGAACTAAAGCATAGAAAAAAACTGAATATGGGATTAACATCTAATATTATACCATCAAAATTACTGTTAAATGGATCTATCAATCCAGCAGGAGTCTTTTGTTGTATTTACACATTTGAGAAAGCTTCCACTGGGTTGAACAATACATTAAGAGTTTAAAGCAGCTTAAATGAAAATAAATCCAAATTACAATTAGCTTACAGTGCTCCCCTCTGGATTCTCCCCTTACTTGTGGGACATCTAGTGGCAGAAAGGAGACTGGATGTTGGCAGACAAAATTATATTTAAAAATGTGATTCTTGCTTTTTAAAAGGACACTGAAACTTTTTTCTTCGCTATAGTTGGAGGCTGAAAGAATTGTGTGCGTGTTTAGTATGGATATTTAAAAACAGGTTTGGCTTTTAGTCACAAAAGCAGTTTGTGTGGGAGCAGCAGAGACAAACTGCAGCTTGCTTTTCTTTGTGCTGTTCTGTTGGGAAATAGCTTCAAGAAAAGTTTGCCCTGATCAAGACTGATCCCTGTTCCAGCTCACCTCTCTCTGTTCCAGCTTCCCTGACATTCATGACACCCAGCTACTCCTTCCAGAAGCTGTTTATACATTTTATTTCCCCTTGATGGTTTCTCTGTCTGGTATATCCCACTGTTGTACTGTACAGGTGTGGGGTTCTCCAGCAGACTGAGCAGAACTCAGCCTGGCTGTCTGAATTTGGAAATACAGCTGAGTAGGGAGGTGGGGGCAGGAAAGAAGAAGTGTTGTGCTCAAACCTTGCTACACCTGCAGGATATTCAATGTATTGTGCTGGAAATGTTTTGGAGGAAGAAGCTCAGGCTTTTAATGGGTATGGCCTGGAATGGAGCAGCTCACTTTTCCCTTCTGTGTTCCTCTTCCAGGCCAGGAAGAGGTGCAGCACAGTCCAAATAATGGATGCAAGAGGAGCTTTCTAAAAGGCAGCAGCCCTGGGCTCAGGGTGGCAGTGAGCTTGCACAATAAGAGGTTTCCTGGGTGTTGTTCTGCTGTCCCACTCCACTGGCTCTGTAAGAACAATTGTGCAGACTGTGGAATGTTATTCCTTTTTCTCTTTTATTTTTTCTCTGAATTTTCCTCTCTTCTTGGCAGAGCCCATGTAAACATTCTTTCTTGATGGAGCTGGAAGAACTAATGTGAACTTCTGTAACAGCCTTGGGTATTTCACAGCAGAATCAGATCAGGTAGAATATGCACCTGCCTTTAAATATCTTGCTTTAATGGTGTGGGGTTTATCACCTTTCTAGTACTTGGCCTGTTTGAGGGCTTTTTGTGTTTTTTTCCTGTTATGATCTGTAGCCTTAAGGGCACAGAATCCACTCAGAAAGCCAATTGATTCTCCTCTGACCCTCAGTTTTGGGAGTTTGTGTAGCAGGGCCCTAATGGAAAGATTAGCTGAAATTTCTGAGCTTTCTCAGTAATTTCTGCATTTGAGAGTCTGAAGGAGGTCATGGCTCAGCCCTTGCAATCAGCCAGGTAACACCTGGGCTCTGAGATGCTGGGTGACATCCTCAGAGAGGGCGGGACACCTGGGAACCCAGCGATGCTCTCTGGTGACACAACCCCACACAGATCCATGCTCGCTCCCTGTCCCCCTCAGCAGAATGGGGAACTCAATAAAGACCCCAAAGATTTTCTTTGTCTGGCCTGAGCATGGTGCTACATGGTGTGGGCTGTCCCTTTGGTCAGCTGTGTTGGCTCTGAGGTGGTCCAAGGTCCACTATTGATGCAAGGTGCCCTCAACGTGGGAGGAACGAGCTCTGACTCCATGATTCAAAGGCTGAACAAATGCTTTAAGCTATACTATATTACATTATGTTACTATGACACTAAATACTAAAACTATACTAAATATTAAACTGTACTAAGCTATACTCTAAATACTAAATAGTAAAACTATACTAAACTATACTAAAGAAATACTAAATACTAAAACTGTATTAAATACTAAAACTGTACTAAACTATACTCTAAATACTAAATAGTAAAACTGTACTAAACTATAGTAAAGAAATACTAAAACTATATTAAATACTAAATACTAATACTAAAACCATACTAAACTATACAAAAGAAAAACCTGTGAGCCTTTCCAGACAGTCACAACACAGCTTTGAGCCAATTGGTCAATCAGTCCCAACAACCATCAGCAGAGTCCAATTAACAAAATCACTTTCAGTGAACAATCTCCATAACACGTTCCACGTGTGCCAAACAACAGGAGCAGAGAATAGAGATAAGAATTGTTTTCCTTCTGAGCTTTCCCGCTGCCTTCTCCAGGAAAAATCCTGGGAGAGAGAATTATGTCTCTCCCTGTTCAGAGAATGTGGATACCACAGTCCACCACTAGCCCTGGTTGCTGAAGTATGCAGGAACAAGGTGGGAGGGTCTGAGCTGTGCCCGTGTGAGAAGCCATCCCCACTGATTTTCAAGGCTATTTGCCACCCAAAAGGAGCTGGAGCAGCAGTTAGGTCTCTTCTTGTGGCTCTCTTCCAGTTCTCTAAGAGGGGACTTGGAAAAAGCAATTGCAGGGCATGAGCAGAGGTTGTCTGAGGTGGAACAGAGGGAGCAGCACTTGGAAAAGAGATGTGCCTGGAGGCAGCAGGGTGGCATGGAGCTTCCTTCCCATGGGCCAGGAAGGCTTCAGGAGTGAAGTCCAGTGGCTTTGAAGGCTTTCATCTAGGCCTCCAACACTGCAACACATTTTGGAGAGACTCAGAATGCTGAATTTGTTATCAGATCTGTTATCTGACTCAGAATGTGGAATCTGTTATCACTGAGAATGCTGGGGTTGGAGAGGTGGTACCCTCCACCACAGGCCAGGAGAGAGATTTCCCTGCAAACTCTTTATTTCCATTTTCCCCAGCATCCCTCATTGATCAGGTAGCACAAGCAGACCACACTTTGATAACATCTATTTTTTCTCATTTCAAATCTCTCTGAATGTTTAGGATTAATCCAATTTTTAAACCAAAGCACAATGTAGGCAGCCCCACCATGGATCTCTAACTTAATTCTTCCACATCCAAAGTTATGGCCCCTGACCTGACTCAGGTTCAGCCACATTGCCACAGGTTTTACACAGCTGAGCATTCTTGGGCTCCAGTCTTTACTGCTGTGCCCCTCTGAGCAAACTTTCTGTTGTCCGGTGTCCTGATAGCCAGGAGCACCTGTACATCTGCAAGTTGAGCTTTAAAATCATCCAAACCATGGTTGTGAAGCCTCTTTTGAGAATGAGCTCCTTAAATCTGTGTGTGTGTTTAGGGGAAAGTGAGTGAGTGGCATAAACACTGGGTTTTGAGAGAAATCTTGAAATTACAGTAGTTTGTTCTGTACCTGGAATCAACAGTGAATCAGGTAAGTTGTTGTTACACAGCTCTGGCAACTGGTGGAGACAATAGGAAAGGCTGAGAGAATTGGGATTGTTCAGCCTGGAGAAGAGAAGGCTCCAGGGTAACATAACTGACCCTTCCAGGGCCTGAAGGGAACCTACAGGAAAGATGGAGAGAGACTATTTACAAGGGGTTGGAATGACAGGACACAGGGAATGGCTTCCCACTGCCACAGGACAGGGATGGATGGGATATGGGGAAGGAATTCTTTCCTGGGAGCATGGGCAGGCCCTGGCACTGCCCAGAGCAGCTGTGGCTGCCCCTGGATCCCTGGAAGTGCCCAAGGCCAGGCTGGATGGGGCTTGGGGCAGCCTGGGACAGTGGAAGGTGTCCTTGATCATGGCAGAAGGGATTGGGATGAGATGAGCTTTAAGAACCCTTCCCACCCAAACCATTCTGGGATTTTGTGATCTACTCTGAGGCTGATGCATGCACCAGCCTGCTGAGCTCAAGGACTCTCTGGGACAGAGAATAGCAGGATTTACTGTAATAGCATTTGTTTGTTTATTTATTTTGGCTGTGATACTGGTGCTGTTGGGAGTCTGGTCAGTCTTACAGACCTGATCATGGGACAAGCCCATGAGCAGCCTTTGGGCTTGGGGAGGGTCCTGTTGGGTCTTTCTGGGCCTGGAAATCCAAACTGCTATGAAGGGAACTGCCTGCCTCTCCTTTTCTGTTGGGATGTTTTCACAGAATCACGTAGATGGAAAAGGCCTCTGAGATGGAGCCCATTTCCTGCATTCCTGCCGACTGAGCCTCATGCACAGGTACACTTGCTCCTGGTTTTCCTCTGTCATTCCTGAAATTGTGACAGCTGGACACATTAGAAAGGGAATTTCCAGCTCTGGCAATGGGAAAGGCAGTAAGGTGAGTAACAGGATGTTCAGATGTTCAGCTGACTGCCGGGAAGGGAGCAGAGTGGCAGGGTACAGCGTGGATTTGGGTAACAAAAAAGGTCACCAGAGTTCCTGCTGTGCCGAAAATTTGCTTTAGAGGTGGACTTGATTTACAGATACAGCGTTAAACTCACCTACTGTGTGATGGAAAATTACTGCCCTCACATTCTCCCTTTGTCCTGTTGTAATCCTAAATACTCGGAGAGATGTTTATCCATGCTGTTAATGTGTAGTAATGGGATTGCTATTTTAAAAATCGATACAAATCTCACACTAAAAAAGAAAGACTTAAAGATTAGTCTGTCAAGAGCTGTCTTAATAGATCTGTCTGACATTTGAGACACTTTCCCCAAAAGTACTCTTTCAGTTTCAAATTACTTCTTAAATGTTGCTGCCTGCAGATTCCAGGCCAGCTAATACAAGTTGTCAGAGTGAAAACCTTTCTCTGCAGCTTCAGAGAAGCTGGAAATCATAAATGTTTTCATTCTTTTTTTTTTTTTTTTCATTTGATCAAGAATGTGTTCCCTCCTAAATCAGGGAGAGGCGGTTTCAAAGGCATTCTTTACTTTTGTGGTTTCAGCCATCTGGGAGGCTGGAGAAGCTGGAGAGGTGGGGATGGTGGGGAAGCTCAGAATGGATCTTTCTAATACTGCCACTTGCAGTGTGTGAAAAGCTGAATGGTGCTGGCTCGATTGAGACTTCTTTTTGAGATGCAAAAAATTGCTAGCAGATGGTATATGCAATTATAGTCTAGGTAATTGAAGCTGGCTTTAATCTCCTTTTCATATTTTAACAGTATTCCATGCCCTTCTCATTTCCTTCCACAGCTCTGGCTGGAATGTCCCTGGTCCTCCTGTATCAGTGTACTCACAGCCTTCCTCCTTCTGCCTCTTAAAGGCCTGTTAATTAGCAATAATTGTAGTTATTAATCAAGTTCAGGGCCATGTCTTTGGGGTGGGGTGTGTCTTGGTGAGAGCCAGAGGCCAAAAAACGTTCCCAGTGCCAATAACTTGCAGACTTTGCAACTCTTTGGAGAGTTACTGCTGCTGTTGCTCTCTCCAAGACTTTGGTACAAGACTTTGCTCCAGGGGCAGGTTTGACTTCTCTGCATCTCAACATCTACTGCACCTTCCACTCTCCAACGGGGAGGAACGAGCCCACAGCATCAGGGGCAAGCAGGGGGATGAATGGAGCACATGGAGAGGTGACAGACGTTCACTGCTGCAGCTGGGGGGTTCTTCACTCCTTTGGAGGCTCTTTCTGAGCCTGGGCAGGACTTCCTGCAGTAGATCAGGATGTTTTGTCCTTAATTCAGCATTTTGCAGAGAGTGGTTGCAAAGCTCTGCTTGCTGTAGGGTCTGTCTGCAATGGCTGTCAGATCTAGGCTTTCCCAAATAACCTATAATCCCAATTATTTTCTTTAAAGTCTACACAGCTCTTGCCATAAACTAAAGATTCCACAACTCTTTGGGGTTCTCAAACTCTAATCAACATAGAACTGGATATGCAAAATTTGTGTGGTGATGGTGAGAAAATCCCAAACCTGGTGTGTTTGGTGGTAAGTGCAGTGAGGCAGTGAAGAGGAGGTTTGGCTTCAGATGTCTGGAGGGAAGCAAGGGTGAAACCTTGGAAAATTTGGCCATCTTTGAAAGATTTGCAAATGTAAAGAAAGCCTCATTGTGTTAGCATTACTCTGATTCTGAAATGGTTGTCTAAAATTAGTCCAGAGCTGTTAAATGTCTCTCCTCTCCCAAGTAACAAGTGGCAGGACCAGAGAAAATGTCCTCAGGTTGCCCCAGGGAAGTTTCAGGTTGGATATTAGGAAAGATTTCTTCCTGAAAGGTTGGTCAGGCATTGGAACAGTTTGCCCAGGGAAGTGGTGGAGTCACCATCCCCAGAAGTGTTCAAAGCAATGCAGTCTTGGTGCTTAAAGACACCATTTGGTGCTGGGTTAATGGTTGGACTTGGTGTTCTTAGAGGGCTTTTTGAACCTCAGTAAACACCTGTTTAAAATCTCTCTCTGCCATAAAAATCCCAGACAGCTTCAGCCTTGCCTTATCTACATTTTAAAGCATTTTTGAGTTCACAAACTTGCTGTAGGGTTTGACATCCTGGAAAGTAACTTTAAGTCTTATTTCTCTCTAGGCAAAGTCTGCCCAGTCTGGCCAAGCCTAAAGGCCTTAACCCTTGGTATTGCAAATAGGGTGGTTAACCCTGGCAACATTTTGTTCATGTTTTGTAGGGTTTATTTATAGCCAGTTCTTCTCCACCACTTTTCCAAGGCTCCCCATTCCCATTAGTCTCCACAGTAGCTGCTTTTCAGGGACACCTACCATTCCTGTCTGATGTTGATCTTGCTGGAAGTGGTGCCTGAGGTGTCTGAGCAGGACTGACGGGGTTTGTTCCTTGTCAGTGTCTCCATGGTGGCTTTGTCAGGTCTGTGACTACATTTCTTTGTGGTTTCTCCCTTTTTCCCTTGGAATTCTCAACTGACAGAGTCCCCAATCAGATGACCTTGCTGGAGTAAATACTCTCACCCTCATCAATTGATGTGACTACTGTGGGAATGAAGATATTTGCATTTTTTCAACTGCCATCTAGGTCACATTTTCCACCTGATACATTTTTCCAGGCTGTGCTTCCAGCTGGGACAAAGGCTGGTGTCAGCACAGAACCCAGTGAGCTGTTCCAGCCTCACTGCCAGCCAGGACAGCTACAGCACAGAATAAATAAAGCACACTCAAACATCCTTGCTGTCCTTAACTTCTGCTCCTGGGATTTTGAGTGGTCTCTACCCTTGTGAACAAAATGTTTTGGGCAAAGAATGAGTGAATGCTTTGCATTGCTCTTGTGCTAAGAATAGTGGAAAAAAATCAGAGGATCAAAACATGAGAGACTTTCAGTGGGAAAAGTCCAAGCCTTACAGAAATGGATATTCTGGAAGCAGGATTAAAAGGTTCTAGAGACAATGATGAGTCAGTGGTACCTGTCCAGGCAGGGAGAGTGAGACAGGTGTTTGTGGTGCCCTTTGTGCTGCTGGCTGTGACTCCATGGAGACTCTGGTGGGGTCAAAGTGATGCTCTGTGTCCTCCACTGCTGCATGTGAAATCTGAGGGGTCTCCCAGAAGCAGAAACTCTCCAGAAGTTGAACTCCAGACAAGTCATGCACTTCCCCTTGGTGCCTGACCTTGGGCTTGTGCTGTTCTTATCCTCAAAAGTCAATCAAAGCCTCCCCAGACACCAAGCTCCTTGTGGGCTTGGGAAGGCAATGAAATGTGTAAGTGAGTGGATCAAATTCATGGTTTACTCTAAATCACTTATCTTTCATTTGAATGCTGTGTGATGGACATAAAATCAAGTTGATAAACTACCCCTTATAAAGGACACACCGCTCGGCGTTTTTAAGCACACAGGCTTGACAGCAGCAGCTGATTAATAATTAATTAAAATAATGGTCAGGGAAAGAAATACAACTTTGCCAATCTATAATTACTTGGAAGCTTCTTCATACATTTTCCATGAGAGTCTTTTCCTTGTAAGACTCTGAAAAAAGTATATTTAGTGTTTGTTTGCTTTCAGCTATGGTTTTCAGCGGATATTGACTGAAACAGCATCTTAATCGGTCTGACCTCAGCCTCCAGGGGATGTTTTTCCATTGACTCTATCTCTTCCTCCTTGCCTCTCCCTGTGTGCTGCAATTCTTGTCAAAGCTGCTAACTCAGTTACCTTTAGTGCTTCCTTTTTAAAGACTCTTTAGCTCAAAACTTTTCCTGCACATTCCCATTTTGGGGTGGAGGGGGGACAGCCAGTTCCTACCAACTGTGACCCGAGCTAAATTTCTTGGAATCAGTTTCCTCCCATCCTCCTACTTTTCTCAAATGGATTTTCCGGCAGCAGCTGTGCTGAGAACAAATTCTTAAATGATGCAAAGCATTTTAGAGCCTTCAAGGTGTGGGGTCTTCCATGTGAAGACCACTCAAAATGGATAATTCAGCTGGGGTTTCCTTCCTCAGGCCTGGAGTGTGGCTGTTTTACTTTTTGCCTGTGAATTTGGCAAGGGCTCTTGTGTTGTTTTCATCTCTGAATTCTCTGACACTTTGTTTTTCATTGCTTCCTATTTCAGCAAGTTCAACTGATTCCAGCTTTTTCATTTCAAATCTCAAAGGCGTCCTTGGCCTCCCATTCCCTTGTTGTTTTTTGTTCAGAGTGATCTGGGGTGAATGTCACAGCTCACTTGATTTCCAGCCACACTTTCCAGCTGAACATTTCTCCCGGCACTGTCTTTATATTACCTCCATGGGATTGGTGATTCACTATTTCTGTCCCTATTTCTTCTGTGGCAGCAGGAAAACAGAAACCAGCAGGACTTGTACAGGTTATCTCTCAGCCTGGTCAGGGATTGGGAACAGGCAGCATATTCCTGAAAGCTGAAGGATTTTTCCATAGTTTAGCTGGAGGTTTGTTAATGGCTAACTGCAAGTTTTTGGTCCCCTCCCAGGTAAATCCTGCCCTGGGTGAATAAAATATCCTGGAATCTTCCTGGTTGGAAAGTATCTTAAATATCATCAAGTTCCAGCCCAATGAGAGCTTGAGATGGAAATGTGCTGTGCTGTGGGATCTTCATTGTATCTGCAACTTCCTGCTGTGGGAGTGTGGAGAGAAAATGGATCCAGGAGTGTCTGAGGTGTGCAGGAATGGGGCACAAAGGAATAGGTAGAGAGCGACCTGGGATAGTGGAATGTTGGAACCCTGGATGCTGAGAATTTCACACTTTCTGTGCTGACAGGCACAGACCCTCAAGAGAGCACTGCATTTGACATGAGGCTGTGGAGAAGGCTTCCAAAATTGACTGATAGAACTGGGATTATGGGTGTGGAGTTTGAATGAAGTGTGTAATATCACACGGTGCAAAACTTAGAGTTTAACAGTTTAGAATATAGTAATATAGATAAAGCAAGATGGAGGTTTTAGGGTCAAGGCTGGTCCTTCTTCTTCATCTTCTTCACCTTCTTCTCCATGGGTTTGGGTGGTTTTGTGTAATTGGATAAAAAAGTTCCCATTGCAGGAGATGGTGGTTGGTTATTGGGTTAAAAGTGAAAATAATTTAGGTGCCATTTCTTAATTGGAGAGTTTTTCCTTAAAAGACCTGTAGAGATAGATGCAGGGCCATTTTGTAGCTTGTTAGTGAAACGCTGTGGAACTCACAACTTGTAAGACTTGTAACATAGATAAGAATTAAGAAATATCTGAGTCCAGACACAAAACAGCGTCTCAAGTGCTTTCAATCCCAACCCTGACCCAGGCAGGAAAAGAAGAAAGAAACACGGTAGTGAAAGGTGTCCCTGCTCAGGGCAGGGGCTTGGAATGAGATCAACTTTAAGGTCCCTTCCAACCTAAACCATTCTGGGATTTTCTTGTAGTAGAAAAAAAAATCCACCTGAGGATGTTCAAGTATTGTGTTTGCTGGCAATGTCTCAACAAAGGCAGGAATGATGAATGTGACTCCATCTTATCAGAAGATTAATTTATTTTATAATACTATATTATATTAAAGAATACTATACTATACTAAAGAATACAGAAAGGACACTTACTGAATGCTAAAAAGATAATAATGAAAAATCCTGACTCTTTCCAGGCCCTGATCGGCCAAAGAGCCAAAACAACTCCCAGCAGAACCCAATGGAACAATCACCTGTGGGTGAACAATCTCCAAACACATTGCACATGTGCACAGCACAGGAGAAGCAAATGAGAGAAGAACTGTTTTCCTTTTCTCTGAGACTTCTGAGCTTCCCAGGAGAAAAATCCTGGGTGAAAGGATTTTATCAGAGAATGTGAATGTGGATTCAAGCACTAGAAAAGACGCTGGAGAAACTGTGGGATTTCTCTTCCTTGGGCTCTTGAGTCACATGTCATTTATTCTGACTTACTTGGACCTCTAAAGGTACCTTCCCACTTACTCTGAAAACTCTGTTTTCCATGGATTAAAGGCATTTTACCCAAGGTATCTTTGGATATCTGAGTAAGTGTAGCTTTTTGGGGTGGGATAATCGCCTGCCTGCTGCTGACACACACCATTATCCACTCAGTGGTGTGAGATTGGAATGGATGTGCAAGGTTTGCATGTTACACCCAGCTCCCAGAGAATGGAGACTGAAATAGTCCCAAGCATATGTTAATTTTCACTGAATATCAGATGAATTTGACAGCGTGTTTTAGTCATATGGCTCTGTGGAAACAGATGTACTTCTTCACTGGAGGAGTTTCTGTGGATTAAATGAACATTTGGGAGCTTTTTCTTTGGTGTTACCACTTGTCTTTGTGCTGTATGGCTTTGATTTCTGTGTATGATCTCAGTGCATGCAAAATAGGCACAGGAAATTATGCATAAACTCCTAAAACAGAAAGATTATATAGTTTGGTTGAATTCTGAACTTTACAACAGTGAGTGACAGCAGTTATTACTAAGGATAATATTCTGAATCTTGCAACAATATTGCCATGAGCCTTGAAAAATTAATGAACTTGGTATTTTCCTTAAATATTCTAGCCATATTCAAGTATACTTGATTATTGAAATGTGTCCATCCTTTTCATGAAGGTGTTTTTCATGGAGTTTTCATGCAAAAGTGAGAAGAACTTCATTTATTTATTCCTTTTAATTTGAAGGTTTTTCAGTTTTGAAAGTTTTTGTTGGTGAGACTTCCCTGTGATTGCCATCAATTGGAATATTCTGTATTAATGCACATTTTTATTTTGATCCTGGCTAAATTCTAAGAAATCCATGGAGCTGTAGCTAAGATGTGAGCCCACTGCATTGACACTGGTGGAACTGAATTTCCAGTTGAGTACTGTGTTGATTAGAGCCTCCTTATTGCTTTTTCTTTGGGTTTGGGGTGCTTTTTTAGCTCATCTCAAGCATTCATCTCCTCTCCTCACCTCTCCTCATTTTTAAAGCTTGATGAACACTTTCTCAGAACATTTCCATCAAATAAAGTGCATAAAAGCCCGAGGTGCACAATTTCGAGTCACTCAACACTGATAAGCTGAAAATTACATAATTCTTTCTGGTGGATTTTTTTTTTCTTATTTTTAGGGCTTTTACAGAAAGAATCTGCCAGTGTTCTGTTCCTACCTATTAATATTTCACACCAAAATGCACTTTCAGAGCATTTTGGGCTGCCATGGACATCGGAATGATTTCATTGTTCTTCAAATGCAATGCACTCTCACACTGAAAGGAAATGCAAGTGTCTGCATTTAGGAATGTAAATTGTGAAAAAGGGTTTTAAATGCTTGTGGACAGCAGGATGGGTGATGAGGGAGGGCAGGACCACAGCTCTCTGCTTTGTTGGATCCCCATTTTCAACATTCCACAGCATTAGGTCTCTATCTCTGCAGGGTCACACTTAAATTTTCCAGGAGACTTTTGTCTTTCAGCGAGACTAGTTTGACACTCAGACTAGTCAGAAGTGCTTCTAATAGATTTAAATTCCATTTAAAATCCCTTTTTGAACAGTTCCAACATCACTAATTGCCAAAATATTGCCATTTTGCACCAGCTTGTGTTCTCTTTTCTCTTTGGTGTGTCATTGCAGGCTTGATGGAATGTTCTGTTACATCCTTAGGTAAATGGCTAAAAACTGCTTTCAGTGATTAATATTAAATTAAAAATCCCTGTGACTTGAGCAGCCAGATGGAAATATGCCATTCCACAATATTTGCCATTCACAATGAGTAAGAGTCACTGGAGCTGGGATCTTCTATGACATTTGGTTTGTGCCCAGCAGTGCTCCTGCCTTCCTGAATGCAGAAGAAAGGTAGGAACCAGAAAGTGTTGCCTGCACACAAAACTTGAGCATCTGTCACCACAGAAAAGTGCTCTTTAGGCTTCTCCAAGATTTTTAAAGACCCAAACCCCAAAGAAGTTGTGATGTCTGTGCTTCTTGTAGTTGAGACAGTCATAGTTGAAACAGAGACAATATAAAACACACAGTCCATTTTCAGAAGGCTTCAAACCCCTCTTTGTTTTTAGCATGCATGCTTTTTATACATTCTTATAAAGCTCATAAATTTACACTTTACTCATTAGTTAGAAGAGACAAAGTGATTATTGGAATAGGCAGTTGCAGGTTTCTCTTATTTATTCTCTTATTTATCCTTCTTTCTTTCTTGGTTTCTATGTCAGCGATATTGGTAGGAAATTCTTTCAGGGGTAAGCGTGGGTCCTCTTATCACATATTGATCCTCTTCTCAAACATGGATCCTCTTCTCAAACTTCTCCCTGGCTCACAGAATTCTCTGTAAAACCTCTTCCACATGTGCTTTTGTTGCCAAATTTGTGTGTAACAGGAGTTATCCCACCTCTGCTTTGGGTAGGACTCTGGTCTAGTTTGAGGAATTTCATTGACCTTTCTTGCACTGAAGAAGACCTTCTGTGGCTCCTCATTTTACTGTGCCTCCATATAACCCAAAATTAGGACAACAAATTGCCTGTATTATTATGGCAGATAATTCTCTGTATTTCTCCTCAGGTTTGTTGTGCTCATGCTTGTTATGGTTCCAGATGCTTCTGAGGATGAGGAGTGCTCAAATGTTATCTTACAGTTCCCATTTAGGTTATGAATCCAAAATCCCAGCATGAAGGGAGTGAGGAGCCACACACCAGCTATTATCCCAGTTCAAGGTGGGCTTCTGCAGCTTGGATAAAAAGGGGAGAAGTGGATTTTTGTACAAGCAATAAAGGGGTGCAGAAGGCAGGTCATGCACAGCAAATGAAATTCTCTGTGCAGCTGCATCAGTGCCAGCTTCCTGCTCAGAAACAGGAGCAGTGTTAACGGCTTGCAGCCAGAGCAAGAGAAATCCAGAGGGATTTTGGGGATAGAAATGTTCTTTGTGAATCTCCATGTAAAGCTTTGTTTGAGCTGCTGTAATTAGTAAGTACCCTGGCTGTTCTACGACAGTGTTTGACATTTTGTTCTCTCTGCCAGTCCATGGGGAGAGCTGAGATGAGGGAATGGTCATGATTAGCGCTCCACAGAGTAAGTATTAGTTTTTTTGCCTTTTTGATCCATCATACTTTTAACTATTGGATTCTGTGGAGCCTAAGCTTTGAAACCCCACATACAAACCTCCAGTAAGACATTGCCTTACAGCAGTGGGGTAATAATTATAGAATCCCAGAATGGTGTGGGTTGGAAGGGACCTCAAAGCCCATCTCCTTCCACCCTCTGCCATGGGCAGGGCCACCTTCCACTATCCCAGGTTGTTACAACATGTGCCCAAAGCTTAGCCAAAAACCCCTTGCTCCTAAAAAGGGATTTCATGGCCAGTAATGGTGATCTCAGTGCTGTCAGCCACTGATGGTCTCCTTGGCATTAAAAATGTTGCTTGGTGTAGTGAACTGAGACTAACTGAATTTTAAAAAGACACACAACCCCCCTCCAAAATAAACTCTACAGGAGAGTTATTATATATTACACAGGGATATAGTGATAGGACGAGGGGAAGTGGTTTTAAAACGAGAGAAGAGAGATTTAGATGAGATGATAGCAAGAAATTCTTCCCTGTGAGGGTGGGCAGGCCCTGGCACAGGGTGCCCAGAGCAGCTGTGGCTGCCCCTGGATCCCTGGCAGTGCCCAAGGCCAGGTTGGACAGGGTTTGGAGCAGCCTGGGATAGAGGGATGTGTCCCTGCCCATGGCTGGGATGGGATGGGATGGGAGGGATGGGATGGGATGGGATGGGCTCTTAGGTCCCTTTCAACCCAAACCATTCTGGGATTCTGTGATGTCACTTGATTTCACAGGTACATTGTCAATTCTGCTTTCACCCACAAAAAGCCCCTCTCAAGCTTTCACAGGTTCTGGGAGAGAAAGTGATTTCCTGCCAGCCACTGAATTAAATCCCATTGTACCTATTTTTGTGCACAGTGGGGGCTGTAGGGCTCAAATCCCTGTAGCTCTTCAGGCACCATTTTCCTTAAAGCTGCTCTCTGGCTTTATACTTCATTTTAAACAATCACAAAGCTTATTCAGAAGCAGAAAACCTTTTTTTCTTCACAGTCTCTTCACTGCTCTCCAATACAATGGAAAATATTTTTGTATCTATGTGAATTCCCACTTCTTAGTAATACAAGTGCTTGCTGCATTTTGATTCCTGCATAGAGGACAAGGATTCTGATCCTGAGGATGTAAAGCTTTTGCTTGTTCACCAGGAAGACACAGAGCTCTTTGGCCAGGATCCATAAAAACACCTTTTGGTTGTTCACAAATACTCTGTCTGATCCAAACCCAGAGTTACATAACTTGTGTGAATTGGGAGAGACGGGACGTGCTGTGCAGTTTGGCAAGTTCTCACTGAAATCTCTGCTGGAGTCAGCCCTGATTTTGCTGGAACACAGTAAATATTAACATATTCCTGTAGATTTGGAATACCTGTATGTGCATTCTCAAAACAGGAGTGCAGGAATGTTGAGAAGTGTGGATTATTGCCCATGGAGGTGCTCTTGTCTTTGGGAAATATTGATTATTCTAAAAACTTTCAGAGAGCATTTTTGACTTATGTTTGGGATACCAAATTTCTTACCTGAGAACAGTAAAGTGGCCCCAAAAATCTGTCTCTTTTCCAGGCTGGCTTTACCTAAGAGGAACAGGCAGAAGTGTTTGTTCCTCAACTGTGCATTAACATTTTTAAAGGAATAACTGAGCTCTCCATTTATGTACTGAGTAGTTATTTTTCTTGAGAGTTGCCAGCCAGGCAGGTTTCACAGGGCAGTGATTAAGGGACTCTGCAGGTATGAACCACAGATTTGTGTTCAGTACTTCAGGAATGTTGCTGCATGACCATGGTGCTGCTGTCCATGAAAACTCTGCTTTAGGGAAACAGGAAAATGCACAGGAGCTATTTAGCTCCTCCTCAGGTTTAGCTGCAAGGCCCTGAAATCTGTTTTCTTTATTGTTCCTTAGGAGCAGTGGATCACTGGATGTGTTCTGTCTTTCTCCACACACACGTTTTAGGGAGCTGTTAGATGCTGCCATGTGGGGTGAAGGCCCTAAGTGAGAATTCATGAAAATGCACATGTGCACATGCCAAGGTAATGTGAGATTTAAGACAAATAAACCTACCTTCCATCACAGAAGGAAAGATGACTGTGAAACTTAAAATGCTGAAATTATTTAGGTTTGAAGGGACCTCAAAACTCAAATTTTCAACCCCCTTCCATGGGCAGGACCTTTTCACTAGACCAGGTTGCTCCAAGCCCCATCCAGCCTGGCCTAAACTCATCCAAACTGGGTGATTAAAAGGCAGTAGAAGGTTCTCCAGCAGCAAATGGGGTGGCATTGCTTTCTGCAAGGAAGGTGGCCTGGAGCAATCCATCTCTCCATGGAGCCACTGAATATCACAGCAATAGAAATTGCTTTTACCTGAGTGAAAAGCTTTAAGTCAAAGGCAGGAGAAAACCAGATTACTCCATGCTGAGTGTCAAAAAATTAAGGAACTGAATCTGACTTTTTTGAGTAAAAACACTTTTAAAATCCTCTATTGCACTCAACAGCGCTTCAACAACCTTGTAGTAAATTAGATTAATAGGTGTTGATTTTACAGCTGCTTCATTATCATCTGCTACATTAAAATCTAATTATTTATTCCCACAAGCGTTTTCTTTTACTCCTGGCTTTTTCCTGGTGCAAAGGAGCTGCGGTGCTATCTGTTCCTGCAGCCCCTGGGCAGCAGCAGGTGGGACAGCAAACATCCCTGTCACAAATAACCTGAGCTGCCATCCCTGCACCCTGCTGCAATTAAGCCTTCATTAAGAGCTGGTGAATAACTCTGCTGCTCCTGGCCACGGCCCCTCCCTCCCTTAAAAGGAAGGCATGACACAGATAAAGGTGGGGCTTTGCCCGCCCGAGTATTTCAGAGCATCCTCTCGGAGTCATGATTGCAGAAGGAGTCCTGGGGCACGTTCTGGATACTGTGGTAAGTCTGTGCTGCTGGTTAAGTGTTGGGGTTTGTGTCCTTAAGTGAATATACTTTGGATTTGCTGAAGGTGTGTGAGCGGGTGCAGCTGAAGTTCGGCACATCCTCTGCTGCTGGAGAGGTTTCACATAAAGCCAATTTCTGGAATTGTTAATGCAAATAGTGGCTAAGTGTATCTAGGAGCTTCCTAAGAATGGAGCTGGTCCTGCTTTTTTAATTGCAGGCAAGTTTCTGAAAGCCTCTTAATTTGTTTCTTTAGAACTAGATATTTTTTGTCTTTTTTTCCTCTTTTTTAAAGTCACTTCAGGCTGAAGATTTCCTTGGATGTGCTCCTTGAATTGCCATGGAAGTTACAGTCTTATACTTTAGAGGATTATTTTGGAGTTTATCCAATGCTTATAATTCTCAATATATGTTGTTTTAACAAAGTTACGCTTCAATGCATTGAATATCTTATATATTTCATTTAATGGGTTGGAAATGTGTTAGCAAAAGAATAGTTTGCCTGTTCCTTGGACTGCAGCTGTGTCGCATATTTAAAAATATGTATAACTGCTGTGTTATCTCCAATACTCACAGAGTTAATGAGCATCACTCACTGGTATCAGCTAAACACTGTGCTACCAATGAGGCTTTTCAGAATTTAAAATGAAATACCAGGTTTTCAGGGGGGCTCTTTGCACTCTCGCTAACTTTCTTCAGTTTGTTTGTTCGTTCTTATAAATTATTTACAAAAGCAGCAAGGCAAACTTGAAATCCTGTAGTGTTTGGAATTAATAATTTAATGCCCTTGTTTCCTTTTAATCTCCTTGCTGTGCAGTTATGTCCATAGTCACTCTTCTGGTGTTAAATTTTATTAAGCAAATCAACAATGAAAATAAAGCTGTCAATAAATAAGTTGCGTAGATCCAGACCTAAATGTTATTTCCCTCCGTGGGGCTTTTATCTTGAATTACAGCTTTAAAACCATCTTTACACTGAACATTAATCATATGAAATATTAAGAGTGGCTTTCTGGGTTATTAGGAAATGCATCTCCCAGTGCAGAGTTCTCTTTGTCCTTAAACCAAGCTGCAGTTTTATGGAGTTTCTTGATGCCTGTGGCTGTCCTGGTGTTTTTTCATGTCTCTGTGATGTGTGCCAGCTCTGAGCTCCTCTGTATTTTGTGTACAGCTTCCCCCTTTTCCTTACTATCCTATTTGACCAGTCTGCCCCATCAGAGGTAATATTTTTGGAATAAACATTCCCACATTATCGATTACTGTTGCTGACCAGGTTTGGGTCAGGTTTGGGTCCCTTATTCTCTGCCAGTCAGGTTTTCCTCCTTGTTTTGGATCATGGATGAGGAGATCACACAACAATGGGGTTCAGAGTAAAGGGGGTGGTAGCTGTTAAAAACAGGACCACACTCCTGGTACTAAAGTGACTTCAGCATTTATTATAATAAAAAGAAAAGGCCTAAAGCAAGGGGGCCCACAGGCCGAGCAGGAGCGTTACCGTTAAGGATGGAGCTGGGGCTTCTCAGCAGGGGTATCCCAAATGTTCCAGGTGGAGCAGCACAAATTCAGCCATCAGAAGCCCCTTCTTATCCTGTTTTTTGTCCCTTTGGATTGGTTTCTTTTTGGATCCTCCATTTGCATGAAGGTTTAAGGTGCTTGATTGGCTCATTACAGTTGTGTCCAGGCTGGCTCGTTTTGCTCGGGGAGTGCTGTGCTTTACTTATGTGTAATATGGCACACTGAGTGATGTATTTCTTATAACTACCCTTTAAACCCCTTTTACAGTATAACAACCAAACTAACAGTACATGCTTAACAATTATCAACTATTTTACAACAGTTTCTAGCCTATTTTTAACAGTAGTTATGGTTCCTCTGGGCTGAGAATCCCAAATCGCTACGGTGGGGCTCTGTGGAAGGTGACTCCTCCACTGGTTCTGGTGCCTGCCAACCCTTTCAGGGATTAAATTTATCCCAGAATCCACCCTGAGCCTGCCCTGGCCCAGCCTGGGGCCGTTCCCTCTCCTCCTGTCCCTGTCCCCCTGGCTGTCCCCTCCTGTCAGGAGCTGTGCAGAGCCACAGGGGCCCCCCTGAGCCTCCTTTGCTCCAGGCTGAGCCCCTTCCCAGCTCCCTCAGCCCCTCCTGGGGCTCCATTCCCTGCCCTGGACATTCTCCAGTGTCCCCTCAGTGTCCCTCTGGCTGTGAGTGCCCAGAACTGGCCCCAGCCCTGGAGGGGCCTCAGCAGGGCCAGCCCTGGGGACAATCCCTGCCCTGGGGGTGTCACAGCATGGCTGGCACAGCCTGGGGGCCATGACCTCCTGTCCAGCCCTGTCAGCAGCACTGCCAGGGCCTTTCCCAGCCCTGTCACCAGCACTGCCAGGGCCTTTCCCAGCCCTGTCACCAGCACTGCTCCCCAGGGCCTTCCCCATGGCCTTTTCCAGCTTCCCAGCTGCTCCTCCCTGAGCCTGCAGTGTCCCATGGGCTCACAAGGAGCTGGCCCCTGGCCTTGCTGACCCATGGATCCCTCTGCAGAGCCTCCTGCCCCCCAGCAGATCCACATCCCACCAAGTCTGTGTGTGCAGCTTCCTGAGGGTGCCCTCCATCCCCTCAGCCACATTCCTGATAAAGATAAAAATGCTAAACAGAGCTGGGCCCAGTACTGAGCCCTGGGGAATGCCTCTGGTGAGTGGACACCAGCTGGATTTAATTCTGTTCCCTCCTTTCTGGGCTCAGCCTTCCAGCCTTCACTTCCCAGCCCTTTTTTTCCTTTTCCTGGGTTGAAGTCATTCCTGTTCTGTGCAGGAGCTAGGAAGGAGGAGGAGGGTTTTTTTTTTTTTTTCCAGTGCTCTTCCATCACTTATCAGTGATGGAGTGGCACAGATCCCTGGGCATGCTGCAGGATTTGGGGGAAGCAGCTGAGGGCTTCTGCCATGCACAGTGAACAACACTGAGTCAATCATGCTCCCCCTCAACAAAAAATATTTTTCAAAGGATTTTAAAAATAACTATAACACATAAATATTTGTGTCTTTGTGGAAAGTTGTCATTTCTTACAGCTCTGGGGGCTTGCTCACATCACATCCCATCAATTCTGTTTACTGAAGCTGCAGCTTCCCACTGCCTGTGCCATTCCTCCTGCGTTGAGTGGCCCAAGGAAATGTTCACACTTGCTGGTTCTTGGCTCTCAGGAGTTCTGGATTTACAGGGTGGTGTTCAGTGATGCTGTGCCTGGGAGGGGCGCTTTGTGTGCCATGCAGTTGGCAGTGTTACCCCAGAGGCAAACCCAGAGCACACAGGCAGGAGAGAAAACGGTGATGGAAGCACAAGTAGGCTCTGGGCTCCCCATGTTCACTGGCTGACAGCTTTTCTTTCAGGAAAAGGCCTTTTCCAATATTATTCACAGAGTAGCATGAAGGGAATTGAAATATTTCTATTAGAATAAATATGATTTTGTTCTGTGCTTTGCTGCAAGTGCAGCAATGCTCCTTCAAAGACAGTGACTTCAACACAGAGGTCTGCTTTGGAGGGCAATTGAAATGTTTGCTTCTACAGCTCACTCCCTAAATTTTGGATCCAATATCCTTTAAATCCACTTGGCTTTGGTGTGTACATGGACTGTCCTTGTTCCAGGAGTGGGATCAGTGGTGGATGTGGTGGTTTTTTGCAGGGTTCTTGGTTGAGGGAAGAGATGAGGATCTGACTCCATGTTTCAGAAGGCTTGATTTATTATTTTATGATATATATTATATTAAAACTATACTAAAAGAATAGAAGAAAAGATTTCATCAGAAGGCTAGCTAAGAATACAAAAGGAATGGAATGATAACAAAAGCTTGTGTCTCAGACAGAGTCTGAGCCAGCTGACTGTGATTGGCCATTAATTAGAAACAACCAACATGGGCCAATCCCAGATGCACCTGTTGCATTCCACAGCAGCAGATAACCATTGGTTACATTTTGTTCCTGAGGCCTCTCAGCTTCTCAGAAGAAAAAATCCTAAGGAAAGGATTTTCCATAAAATGTGTCTGTGACAGGTGGGTGCTGCTCCTCAATTGCTCCTGCTGGGCCAATTGCTTTAACACTGCACTTTTTTCCTCTGTGCCTGAAGTGTTGCTTCTTAATATCCCCTTTAATTTGCAAATTAAAGATTGTTCATAGGTACAAGCCTGAGCTTTCTTATCAGAGACAAAAGAGTTGAAATACGAGAACGAAATGAATGGGATGGCACTTAAGGTATGTTCCTTTCTCAAAGGATGTTGACTTTGGGGAGGGGAAAGATAAAAGAAAGTCTCTTTGTGGTATGAAATAATAGAAATTTTTGTTTCACACTTTAGGAATAATCTCCTTCCTAATTCTTTATGCTGGATTCAAATAGCCTCTTCCTTGTCTTGCTAGGGCACAAAGAGCCCTTGCTGTTGTCTGGTTCTCCTCCATCTCCCCCTCTCCCCTGCTTTTCCAGGTTGCCATGGGCAGCATGAGACACCGGAGAAATGGCAATTTTGAGAGCTCCAGGCTCCTCTATTCCAGCATGTCTCGCAGCATAGACGTGGCGTGCAGCGATGCTGTGAGTACCTGGTACATTCTGCTGTCCTGGGAGGGGCCACGGGGGTGAATTCAGGAGCAGGATGTGATGGATTTGTCACTTTCCCCTTTGTGGAGACATTTTCCTAACCACTGATCTTCAAGCAGCAGCTGGCACGGTGAAACCCTGAGGGTGTATTGCCTTCCTTTTGAGCTCTGTAGCTCTTTATTGTGCTTTCTCCATCACTGCTGGCTTTAAACCATGTCCCACGTTGCAGCAGGAGACAAATTTGTCTGTGTAAAGAACCAGGCCAGCTTGATTGTCAGGACCCAGGACATCCCTCTGGCTGTCCTGAGCAGCCCAGACCCCTGCCAGGGGGCTCAGAGACCCTGGCACAGAGCCCAAAATGCTCCTGTGGCTTGGATTATGACCTGTGGAGCAAATTACCAACCTTGTAGGAAGATCAGCAAGCCACAACAGTTTAAGTAGAATCATAGTGAAGTTGTGAAAAAGTCGATTTTGGGGTTTCTGGTATGGGGGTTCAGGAGGCAAGATGGAGGGAACTGGGCATGTCCAGCCTTTCTCCTTCTTCTTCTTGGCCTCCATCTTCTGCTGCGATGTTGGCACTTACAGATTGGTTTAGAGTAGAAGCTCACTGTCTAACATAGGTGATAGGTGTTGGAAAGTAATTGAAAACATTGTATATGTAGTTTTTAGTATAAAGACATAACACTGCCCTGGGGGCAGGCAGAGTGCCTGGAACTGTCCTGCTGGACAGACCTCAGCAGGGCAGGAGAAAGAATTTTATAGATAAGATACAATAAACAACCTTGAGACGGAGAAATGAAGAGCCCTGACTCCTTCTTCAAGCACCGGGCTGGGAAAAGAGACTTTCCAACTCTTCTTGGGGTCACTGTGAGCAGCAGAGACACCGACACTTGATGGCCAAGGCAGCCAACATATGGTTCTGTTAAAGATCCTTTCACGCCTGAAAGATTGCTGATCCCAGCAGCTGTGTGGCAGATTCCCTGCTCCTGATGGGTTTGCAGAACGCCTTAATGGCCGATTCTTGGGACTTCAGCAATTGATTCCCTCTCCTTTTTTTTCTTTGGTCTTGCACGGTTGTGACTTTTGCTGGTTGAATGCGTTCCCTTCCATTTTCCTGGGTTTGGATATAATGCTTGTAATGTTTTTTTCTGCTTGGAATAACTTCTTCTACCTGCAGTTTAACCACAAGTGTGTCGAACAACTGAACTAT
>WBNP01003849.1:95172-116974 GCA_013401095.1 Passerina amoena
GGCTGCTTGTCTTCCCTTTGTGTCCCAGGTGAAATCTTGCCCTCCAAATCCAAGCTGTACTCAAAAGCAAACAAAAAAACCCCCAACACTTCATCAGCACGTGAGAATTTCTCTTTGCTTTCTTAGCTCGCAGAGGCAGATTAGGGATGAATTTGCATCCCCGAGTGTGAGAGCCTCAGGGCGTTTCAAGGTTAATAGCAGAGTTAATGGTTAAACAAGCTGGAGAGACTTGCACTCCACTGAGCTCCCATAAAGGAGGACTTGAAGTTGTTCTGAACTCCTGCTGGGGTCTGTATGTTGAATTAAAACAGCCCCTACCCTAAAGAACATTCCAGTGTTCTCTTTTTTTATCTTTTTTTTTTTTTTACCATTGGGAAGAATGTTTGCCATAGTGTTTTAAGCAGTATCTTTGTGTTCACACTGCCCGTGCTGTTACTGAGGTCTCTTCTGTTTTGTGGGTTATCAGAAATAAACTTATAAAATTTATTTTCCAGGATTTGGCCAACTTCATCCAAGAAAACTTTAAGAAGAGAGAATGTGTCTTTTTTACAAAAGACACCAAGTCCATGTAAGGAGATATTTTTGTCTTGTTTTTCAAGAATGGGGGGCTGGTACATGAGGGCATTTCTGTCTGCAAAGGCAGGGAGAAAAGGTTTGGGGTTTTTTGTTCAGAGCCTGGATCTAGCAGTGCAATTTCACCTCAGTCTCCTTGTTTGAGTTACTCCACAAGTAACTTGATGCAAAACCAGGGATCTCATCTTCCAGCAGCTCTGTCACAGGGTTTAATATTCCCTATCTGAAGCATAACTGGGGCAATAGGATGCTTGAAGGATGCAGCACTGATACTGGTATATGACAAAGTGTATGCATCAGAGGTTTGCAAAATTTAAATTTTCCTTTTAAGCCCAAATCACAAATTCCATGCACAAACCTTACACAGGCACTAAGTTTTGCTCAGGCTGATGTTCCCTTAAGACAGGGTATTAAACTGGCTCCATTTTCAGGCAAAGGTACCAGTGCAGTGCTGGTTTGAGGACCATAATGTTGCTTTGTGGTTTTGGGGTGTTTTTTTTTTTTTATCTCAGGAGAAGAGTGATCAAACCAATACAGCTGCAGAAATCCTGATATTGAGCTCTGAGGGCTCTCTGACACCACTCTTCTCTGAAGCTGGGAGGGAAATTAGTCTCATTTCAGAAAGTCTCACTCAGGGTCCTCCTCTGCCACCAAAAATGGGATGTCTGGCAGGGCACCAACAAGGGATGGAGGAGCTGCTTCTCATCAGCTTCTCTTCCTGCAAGCCCCCTGGGAGAGGATTGCAGCACTTGCTGGGTTATTTTTGTCTAGATATTTTTAAGGTAAGCAGGTTTCATTTGCCAGGTACAGCAGAGTAAAAGAAACATTTCTAAAAGAGACAAACAGTTCCCCCTTCTCCATGTCGTGTGTGGAAGCAGGAATGTGAGCTGTGGAGAGGACCTTCAAAATCAAGTATTTGGGAGCACTAAAGCATGTCCTCAAGTGCCACATCCATGTCATTTTGGAATACTTCTAGGGATGGTGGTTCCACCACAACCATGGGCAGCCTTTCCATGCAATTATTTTTTTTCCTGATATCCAATCTGAACCTCCCCTGGCACAACTTGAGGCCTTTTCCTTTTGTCCTTGTCGCCTGGGAGAGGAGTTGCAGTGAACTCATCCTGTGTGGTTAAAAGCACAAAAAGGGGAAGAAACCTCTCAGCACAGCCTGGTTCCCGAGCTGGGTTCCACTTCCCAGGGCTGGGCAGAAGCAGGTTTGGGGGGAGGAAGCAGGATCAGGTGCTGCTCTGCTTTGTCAGGTGCTAAATCCCACTAGAGTCCCACACACAACTGGTTCTGGAGCTCCACCTGCTGCTTTCCTTGTGGCAGATTTTGCTTTTCTGTGCTCAGGGTTCCTCAGGGATGTCTATCCCTTCTTCTTTCAGGGGTAACTTATGTAAATGTGGATACCCTGAAAATCAGCACATAGAGGGCACCCAGGTTAACACCACTGAGAAATGGAACTACAAGAAGCACACCAAGGAGCTTCCTACTGATGCCTTCGGGGACATTCAGTTTGAAAACTTGGGAAAAAGAGGAAAGGTAAGTGGAAATATGAAGGATATTCATAAGGGCCCTGTGGAGTACCAGTGGGAGCTCCTCAAAAGCAAGGAAGGTGAAATGGATTTTATTCTGATGGCAGGGGAGAAGCTACAAAGGACACAAGTTTGTTTTTCAAACCCTGAAAATAGGTAACAAAAGATAATTCCTTCTGTGTTACTTGGTCATGGGAGGGAAAAGAGATTTTTCTCTTTCCAGGCATGGCAGGAGAATGGGTGAATGAGAGTGAATGGATATAAAATAATCCCTGAATTATTTTATATCCTCACAGACCAGCTTGCTCAAGCCTATAAACAATTGAATATTGAATGTTTCCCAGGATGGAGTATTCTGGAGGGATGTAAGATTTCTGTGGAACTTCAAAAGATTTATTCCATTTGTTGGGTTTTTTTCCTTGTGTCTGCTCTGAGTGTGGACAGTGGAGGTGTGGGAAGAAGCAAATAGCTGCTGTTGCTGTTCCTGGTGATTTATACTGGTGCTTGTGAGGAGTCACATGTGTTTGAGCTCATCTGCCTCCTCTAAATGGCTGATATTTAACACCAGTGCAGGTTGCTTGGGACAATCAAAATAAATGAGGAAAATCAGAGCCTGCTATGTAAATGAATTTGGTTTGTTTTATGCAAAGTAGCAGAAATAAGAGGCACTTGAGTGGGAAATGAGACTGAAAATTTCAAATCAGGCTTAAACAGATCCATGTACTTCAGATATTTTTTGATGTGCGCATTTTAGCTTTGTACTGCTTTGCTGTAAGCTGCTGTGTGACTGTACTGGAACAAAATGTGCTTTGTTCTGTTGCAATATTTCAGACTTCTCAAAGGTTAAATGTTCTATCCTTAGGTTGTGTCTTCCCCACTTCCAGCTTTGGGAATCAGTTCATGCACCCTCAGTAGTTCCATGTGGACTCTCAAGGCCACTGTGCATATTTCAGAGCGTTCTTTGTTCAAGCACTGCACACAGGTCTCCTTGTCCATCCCATTGCAATGCTGGCTGGAATCACATCTCAATTCCCTGTTCTTATTCCCTACACAGCAAGGCACCTGCTGCTCCTGAAGATTGCCAGGTGTTTTCTGTGGATGCACAGCAGGGAGGACTTCAAACTCAGGGTGACCTGAGAATTGCTGTCAGTTATCAGTGAGGGATGGGAGGTTTTATATACTGCATTGTGCTTTTTAGGACACATGAGTCCAGAAAAATTCTGAGCAGAAATGAGATGTGAACAAACCCATAAAGATGTTTGAAGACAGGCTGGGAGAGCTGGGGGTGCTTAAGCCTGGAGAAGAGAAAGATCCAGGGAGAGGTCAGAGCCCCTAAAGGGGCTTCAGGAGAGCTGGAGAGGGACTGGGGACAAGGCATGGAGGGACAGGACACAGGGAATGGCTCCCACTGCCAGAGGGCAGGGATGGATGGGAGATTGGGAATGAGGAATTGTTCCCTGTGAGGGTGCTGAGGCCCTGGCACTGCCCAGAGCAGCTGTGGCTGCCCCTGGATCCCTGGAAGCACCCAAGGCCAGGCTGGACACACTTGGAGCAACCTGGGATAGTGGAAGGTGCTCTTGGCAGGGAGGGACTAAATGATCTTTAAGCTCCCTTCCAGCCCAAACCACTCTGGGATTCTATAATGCCACAGACATGTTTTATGAAAAATCCTTTCCTTAGGATTTTTTTTCCTGAGAAGCTGAGAGGTCTCACGAACACAATGTAACCAATGGTTATCTGCTGCTGTGGAATGCAACAGGTGCATCTGGGATTGGTCTCATGTGGTTGTTTCTAGTTAATGGCCAATCACAGCCCAGCTGTCTGGACTGTCTGTCAGTCACAACCTATGTTATCATTCCTTTTCTATTCTTATCTAGCCTTCTGATGAAATCCTTTCTTCTATTCTTTTAGTTTAGTTTTAATATAATATATATCATAAAATAATAAATCAGCCTTCTGAAACATGGAGTCAACATTCTCATCTCTTCCCTCATCCTGGGACCCCTGCAAACACGACCACACTATAAAATCTCACCCTCTGTAAGTCCAGCTTTTGAACTCTTCGTTTCTGCTGTGCTGCTCAGACCCTGTAACGCCCACGAGCATCTCAGTCGCTGCATTTACTGTTCTGGGAGCCCAAACCCCAGAAAGGCTTCCTGAATCGCAGCCCTGGCCTGGGAGCAGCATCCAGCAGCACCACGAGATGGCATCCTTGCACTTCGCAGGAGAGAGATGCTGAGCCCACGAGTTCAGCGGCTGCGCTGGAGCTGACACGCAGGGCTGACCCCAGATCGTTTTCCTGGTAGCTCCCCCCTCTCCTATAGGGGATCCTCTCCAGAAAAACACCCAAAGCTTCATGAGACTGAGGCTTCTTAGGTCAGAAGCTGTGGGAGTCCCTTAGCTCTCCTGTGTAGCTGCTGGAGCCTGCTCAGCATCCTCTGTGATGCCCTGAATGCTTTAACTCCTTCTGGGAACCTGTCTTGGAGCACATGAATGTTTTTATTCAAATTCAGTGTCTCTTAGGTGGAGACATTTCCTTCTCAAAGTAATCCTTTCATTTTTGCTCTCCTGCAAGTACTGGGCAATCAATATTAAATCCTCTACGGTTCTGGTCCAAGCTCCTCCTTTTCATCTCCTGATTTGGCTTGTGCAGCCATGTCTTCCAAAAGTGATGAAACTGTGAAGGGACTTTTGAGTAGCAAAGCAAGACAAGGCCAGAGAAGCTTTTAAATAAATGGAGACATGTTAAGTCCACCTGAAGCCAGATTATCTCTCTTAGGTGCTTTTTGGCATCTTTGTAGAGTGTTCAAGCTTTACTACAAATTTGATGTATTTGTTTTGAAGCACTGGAGTGGGTAAGTGTTGTGAGAGGGACACCTCTCACATGGAGCCTGGAATTTATTTGAATAGTGTAATCAAAATCCAACTGTCATTATTATTATTAGTTCACTTGCAACTGATGCTGCCTGTGATTCATAATCCAAGCTTTAAATAGCACCACTGGAGTTGGTGGTGTGTTCATCCTTGCAGAGCTCCTCTGAAGCCCAAGGTCACTACTTATTGTATTTGCTGGGAAATGCCCCAACGAAGGCAGGAATGATGCATATGACTCCATGTTCTCAGAAGGCTAATTTATTACTTTGTCATACTATATTATATTAAAGAATACTATACTATACTAAAGAATACAGGAAGGACACTTACTAAAATGCTAAGAAGCTAATAGTGAAAACTCCTGACTCTTTTCAGAGTCTGACACAGCTTGGCCCTGATTGGCCAAAGAGCCAAAACAACTCCCAGCAGAATCCAATGGAACAATCACCTGTGGGTGAACAATCTCCAAACACATTCCACATGTGCACAGCACAGGAAAAGCAAATGAGATAAGAATTGTTTTCCTTTTCTCTGAGGCTTCTCAGCTTCCCAGGAGAAAATCCTGGGTGAAAGGATTTTATCAGAGAATGTGAATGCCACAGCTGTTCTTGCCTTCTCTAGAGGAAGCTGGGTTGGGTGTCTGGTTGTAGGGGAAGGATAAAGGTGCTTCAGGGGAAGAAACAAGGATTTCATCATCACCTTCCCTTTCACCTCCTGGCTGCTGGAATGAGGCTGAGTAGCAGAGAAGAAAATGCAATCACTGGGATGTTCCCAGCCACCTTGATTTATCTCCTGCTGTGTTTGTTCTCCTGTTTTCTCTCCCCAAGTACATCCGCCTGTCGTGTGACACAGACTCTGAGACCCTCTACGACCTCATGACCCAGCACTGGCACCTGAAGACCCCCAACCTCGTCATCTCCGTCACCGGCGGCGCCAAGAACTTCGCGCTCAAGCCCCGCATGCGCAAGATCTTCAGCAGGCTGATCTACATCGCCCAGTCCAAGGGTGAGCACCTGCTGCTGGGCCTCTGCCACTGCACTGCTGCACTGCAGGGCTGCAGGGGCAGCAGCTCCAAGGGTCTGGGGGGGAGCAGAGTGCTCATCTGGCTGCTGCACTTGTGATTCATTAAAGATTTGGATATTGATCCAGTACCGATATCCAACTGTGACGGACAAAGACTCTCTAGCAGTTTAAAGTCAGAAAGTGTATGTTTATTATGGGGTAGCTCCCAAATACACACTGCAATTTACAGGTGACTGCAGAGTCCTTGTATCTATACCAGTAGTGAATACCCAAAAATAGAAATACATATTCATAACTTTGGTACATCCCGTTCCCTGCTTCGTATGGTAATTAGTTCAAAGGCTATTAAGCGTGCACAATTTGTTCCTTGAAATGGGTCAGTGGTCCCTTTCATGGGGAGGGGTCCCAAAATGAGGAAGTAAATGAAATCTTCCTTGTTCTGACCTTTCTACCTTTTCAATGCAAATCTGACAAATGAACCCTTGGTAGAACTCCCATTCCCCGTCTTCAATTGGTTTCAGAACAGAGGAGGCCACAATTGTCTTATGTTCCCAAAAGCTATTTATCAGTTTCTATATTCTTCATTTTAAACCCAGCTAACCAAACATTATGTTGACAAGCAATCAATTATTAATGAACTCCTGACTCTTAACTGTGATGGTGTTCACAGGGGTCCCAAGAACAGGGAAGAGATGAGAATCTTGACTCCATGTATCAGAAGGCTTGCTTTATTATTTTATGATATATATTATATTAAAACTATATTAAAACTATACTAAAAGAATAGAAGAAAGGATTTCATCAGAAGGCTAGCTAAGAACAGATGAAGAATGATTAACAAAGGCTTGTGACTGACCCAAACAGTCCAAGACAGCTGGGCTGTGATTGGCCATTAATTAGAAACAACCACATGAGACCAATCACAAATCCACCTGTTGCATTCCACAGCAGCAGATAATTATTGTTTACATTTTGTTCCTGAGGCCTCTCGGCTTCTCAGGAGAAAGAATCCTAAGAGGAAGGATTTTCCATAAAACCTGGCTGTGACACTTAACTTCATCAGGGCCTACCCATTTATTTTGATTAACTCCAACAAAGCTTATCTCTAACTAAAACCTCAGCTCCTCTAAAATCCCTAAATTTCTTAAAGTTTACGTCTCATTTGGGACACGTGTTGCATTAATGGTTTGGAAGTAATGGGAGTGGGATTTAGGGGAGTGGAGTCAGGGGTGCCTGTGATAGCATAAGGTGAGTTGTGTAGCATCTCTTTTGTGTTTAATTGAAGAGCCACCCCCCAAGGTCACAAAAGGGGTTTGGGTTATGTCACTGATGCCCTGGGAGGGTGGCTGTTTGGCTGTGCTCCCCCAGGTGAGCAGGTGTTGTTCCAGGAGCCTGGATTTTCACCGGGGGAACGCACTACGGGCTGATGAAGTACATCGGGGAGGTGGTGAGGGACAACACCATCAGCCGCAGCTCCGAGGAGAACGTGGTGGCCATCGGCATCGCCGCCTGGGGCATGATCTCCAACCGGGAATCGCTCATCCGCACGGCCAGCAGCGACGTAAGGAGCGGGGCAGGGCCTGCTGCGAAGGGTGGAAGCTTGACAAGAAACTCTCACAGATGTGTGTGTGCTTGGCAGAAAGATTTTTACATGTAGAATCTGAAGAAGGAATAAAAATGAAAGCAAGTTTTGATATAGAAGAAAAGAATTGCTGGGCCAGTCTCACTGGATAACCAAGGAGGCAAAGGCTGTGTTAGTTAGAAGGGGTTTTTATGGCTTAGAGCAAAGGATAAACCCACCCCAAACAAGAAGATGTTTTCACCAAGCAGAAAGACAGCACAGGCAAACAAGGCAGCAAATGTGGCAAGTAGAAAAAAGGTCTCAGAATTTCCCACTGCAAGACAACTGAGAAACAACTTCTAGCTTCAACTGTAATGTACTGACTTTTAGTGACTGGAGAACAGTAACATGAATATGGTAATTACAGGAGCTATGATAGGCTATAGATAACAGTTAAGGTATAGATTGGTTCTACTGTATGAAGATGCTCAGCAAAGAAAAGTATAGAATGCATTGTAACCAAAAGAAAAGTATAGAATGCATTGTAACCAAAACCAAAGGGTCTCCAGGGCTGCCTGCAGCTGGAGCTGACATAAACTGCATTTTGGAGAGCTACCTGGAGTCCCACATCCCTCATTCAGGCTCTTACAGTGGGGTTATTAATGAGCTTAAAATTAAGGTTGGACAAACTGGGACTTCTAAGATAGAGTCCAGCTGTCAGCCCAGTGCTGCCACCACATTCACAGTTTAACCACATCCTCAGGTGCTGCATGGATGGGTTGGCAGGGAAAGAAAGAGGAGGCTCAGCCTCCAAACGTCAGGAATTCTTCCCAGAACAGGAGGAAAGTAAAATGTTCTCATGCTCAAGTTAGTCCCACACATCAGGCCTGGTGAGGAGGATTTCAGCTGTGCCAGGTTTTGGCATGTCTGTGTGGGATTCAGCTGCTCTAACTCCGTGTCTGGCATTGCTTTTGGGAATAACCCACTCCCATGGTTATTCCAGCTCTGAAATCCCCATGCACTCCCCCACAGCAGGGCTTCCCATGAGCTAAGGCACATGGTAGGTGTCTGCTGCTGCTGTTTAGGATCCTCATTACAGAATCACAGAATGATGAGGTTGGAAGAGACCTGTCAGATCATTGAGTCCAACCTGTGCCCTAACACCTCACCTGGACTATAGCACCCAGTGCCATGTCCAGTCTTTTTTTAAACACATCCAGAGATGGTGATTCTACCACCTCCCTGGGAAGGGCATTCCAGTACTTTATTATTCTTTCAGTGAAATTTTTTTTCCCAATATCCAACCTATCCCTTCCCTGATGTAGCTTGAGACTGTGTCCTCACTGACACAGCCATCCTTCCTGTCAGAAGCTCTGGGGCAGCCACCCCTTGTCTCCCGTCCACCAAACATGACAGAACACCTCTAAAAAATTGTCCCACCACACATAAATAAGGTGTGTGTGTCCTTGAATCTTTGTCAAACGCATTGTGTATCCCTAGGGGAGCTACTTGGCCCACTACATCATGGATGACCTGAAGAGAGACCCCCTGTACTGCCTGGATAACAACCACACCCATCTCCTGCTGGTGGACAACGGCACCCACGGGCACCCCACCACCGAGGCCAAAGTGCGCACCCAGCTGGAGAAATACATTTCCGAGCGGGTTATCCCAGGTATCCTCCTCCTCCTCCTGCCTCTGCGTGCTCTGGGGCTGAGCCACAGTGATTTCCTTGGAATGAGGAAGCACTGGCAGCATCCTGTGGCTGCTGAGCTGGAAGGCACCGTGTGTGTGAACTGCAGTGCATTCTGGAGCTCTTTCAGGAGCAGCACCTTCCCTCATCTTCCTTTCTGTGTGTCCTTTGTGTCCCAGCAAATGCTTCATTTCAGCCACACAGCCCTTCCCTCCCTTCCTCTTAGAAGCTGGCCCTTCTAGATCCTTCCCACCTGTCACTGAATTCCAGATAGCTGGAGCATAACTACACAGGAGCTGAAATTTGGCTTTTCCTAAAATATTTATTTATGAGGGTGATTGAGCTGCCTGCAGCCTGCTGCTAAATAGTTTCTCTTGCACCCACTTCTTTACCAAAACCAAAAAAAAAGAAATCAAAGGCCTTAGGAGGAATTTCTTAGCTTTTGGGAGTGTTGTTGTTTGAGTTTGGTTGTTTTGGCTTTTTTGGGTTTTTTTTTTGAATGTCTCTCAAACACTAGCTCCTAGAGTTACAGAATTCTTGCCTTTCTTTTATGCTAGAAATGTGACCTCAGAGGTTCTGTATCTTGAGTTTGTGATAAGAACCTTTCTCTGAGACTCAAAATTTTATTGTATTTATCTGGTCCTTTGACTCTCTGAGTCAAAGGAGCAGATAAATACAATAAAATTCCATTTTAAGGCCTTCAGAGATAGCAAGAATTAGGCTTTCTGGAAGGGAAAAGCTTCTGTTGGAGAAGGGTGTCTGAGTGTTAGGCAAAACTGAGTTTTTGTTAAAAACAGCTGTTAGTAACTCTGGCAAAATCAACAGCAAACTAATATTTGCATGAATGGTTTGGAGATTCTTTCATTGTACCCAGGAAAAATAAGTTGTTCAAACTGCATTAATTGATTTCATCTTTTTCCTTCTTTTTTCTTTTGGCATATTTCACAGAATCTAATTATGGTGGGAAGATCCCAATTGTGTGTTTTGCCCAAGGTGGAGGAAAGGAGACTTTGAAAGTAAGTTCATTCATTATGTTTATTTCCAGGAATGACAACAGGGGCATTGCTCTGATATTGAAGACTGCTCCAAAAGAAACTTGATGAAGTAGAGAGTGCTGTTATTTACAGAAGCCTGCTTAGCACTTGCTACAGAAAGACTTTGTTTGCATTTTAAGCTTATGAAGTTTCTGCTAAAATATTTCTCTGCAGTTTCTGCCTTGGGCTGACGTCCTGGAAAAGTATTGGCTGGGACAGTTCAGTTGTCTCAGTTCTTCCACACTCCAAAATGTAAAGGGACATAAAGACCACTCAATTCCATGGGCAGGGACACCTTTCACTATCCCAGGCAGCTCCAAACTCCATCCAGCCCAGCCTTGGACACTTCCAGGGATCCAGGAGCTTCTCTGGGCACCCTGTGCCAGGGCCTGCCCACCCAATCATTTCCTCCTAATGTAAAAGTAAATTTCTCCCCTTGTAGTTTAAAACCATACCCCCTTGTCCTATAACTATCTAGTCTTGTAAAAAGTTTCTCTCCCTGTTTCTTTTAAGTGCATTTTAAGTATATTTTAAATCTAGTTTAGATCTAGAGCTGGTTTAAGTGTTGGCAGCCGAGCAGGGCAGGAGGGCTCTGCTGACTCTGACCCTTCCAAGCCTACATGGAGAAGGACCAGGCATCACCTTCAAACAGAGGCCAGGCAGGAGGAGGCTGAAGAGAGCAAAGAAATTCCTTGAAACAGGATTTCTAAGTGACTCAGGGGAGGGGGAAAGGGAGATCCCTTCTAAGTCTCCCTCAGGGTTAAACCCCAGGGTTGGTACTTGCCCATCCAGCTTGCCAGAGTGAGGATGAGTGGCCTGAGAGAGCAAAGGGACCTGCCCAGGGCTTTCAGAGTGAGGGGATGTGGAGTCAGGCTGTGAGGGAAGGGAACAGGAAAGCTCTGACCAACTGCAGGAAGAGCTGGTTCAGCCTGTACAGAGAGCTGGGAAAGGGGCTGGGTTGTGCAATAGAGTAGGATGCTGCAAAAATAAAGTTGAAGCAGCATTATATTTATGATTTTGTTTTTGTAGGTGTTATCTTGGTACTTCCTGTTCTCACCAGAGCTGTGCTGTTACTGTCAAGGTTAATCAAAGTTGGCTTGTCAGAAGGATAAACAATGTGATTTCAGAGCATGAGCTCTGCTACCACTTTGTTGCTGGTGTTAATCAGTTGGTCTGAATCAGTGTGTGAAATTCCAGATTGTTATCCCAGCCTCCCTGTATGTTTCCTGGGAGTTTGGTTCCATTCACATGATGAATTTTATCTTTGCCCAGTTGTAGATGAATTCAGATGCAGTGGTAATCAGAGGTCCTGAGATGAATTGAAGCATCCAGTCAGGTTTTAGAGGAAAGCTGTGCTCAAAAGGTTGTGTTGAATGTGCCCATTTCCTTTTAGCTCCAAATTGCTGATGTTTGAGGAGGGATTTGGCCATCACTGAAGGAGCTGACTGACTGCCAGGTGCTGTAGCTGTGCAGACTTATGATTTCACATTTTTTGGAGAGACCTCAAACCCACTGTTCAGCAGTGATACATAACACAGACTTAGTAGCTGCCTAACCAGAATGAGTAAAAGCCCTGTTAAATCAAATGCATAATTCCTAGCAAGAGTTTCCTCTGGGAAGTACCTGGATGATGGTTCAGTTCAGGGTTCATGCCACTCTCTTGGCTATTTCATAGAATCATGATAGCATTGAAGTTGGAAAAGATCTCTGAGATCCCATGGTCAACCTGGCACCATTATCATGTTCACCACCAAACCATGTCCTTAGGTGCTACATCCACACATTTTTGGACACTTCATGGATGGTGACTTCCTTAAGCAGCCTGTTCCAGTCCTTGACAACCCTTTCAGTGAAGAATTTTCCGTGATATCCAACCTAAACCTCTCCTGGTGCAACGTGAGGCTGGTTTATGCCATGCCGAGTTTTTATTTCTCAGTAGGAAATAGACACAGCCTATAGGAAGTGCACTGAGCTATTCTGAGGTGAAGCCTTTTTCAAGGAGTAAATGGAGTCTCTGACCAGCCCAGATGACTCAGCAGAGTCCATGCTGTGGATGTCTGTCCTTGCCATGCCTTGGTCCTGGCAGTGCTGGCCAGGAAAGGCTCCCTCTTCCTCAGCTTCTCTGACTGGTGCATGATGACAAGAATCAGCATTAGTGAGGGAGAGGTAAAACTGCTCCAAGCTTCTGTTTGAAATTTCCCTGTGATGTAAAACATGCACTTTAGCTGAACCCTTCTTTAGAAAACCCCTTTCATCTAGCTGATAAGAAAAGCCTCCTTGCCTTTGTCAGAGACTTGCTGCAGTTGACAGGAGGAATGTGTGCATGGTTTTGATGACTGAGTTGATTTTTTTTTTTTCTCAAGAAACTGTTCACTAATAGATGTTCTGTCTTTCCAGTGCTTGGTGATAACTTGCATTGACTTCCTTTGTACAATTTGCTGGCAGCCAGCTCATGCTGTGACTCTGTTCTCAGCGTAGGGATGCAAATGAAATCAGTGTCTTTGCACCAGGAAGGTTAATGGTCCTTCCAGCATGATTTCAGCAGGTTTTTGTCTTGCTGTTAATCCATGTACAATGTTGATGTGTGAGAAATCGTGTCAGTGGCTACTTGGAGATTTTCAGTAACATTAGATTTCAACGTTCTTGTGATGCTACAGAAGTGATCTCTCTGTAAAACACTGCAGCTGCTGCCTCCAGCAAATAAATCCAGAGCCCTTGGTCCCAGCTGAGCAATGCTGTGCCATAAAGCAGCAGTGGCTGTGGCTGGGCAGCACTGTTGTGTGACCTGAATGCCATTTCCACTTGGCAATTGTCCTGATCTGCTGATCCACTCTCAAGCTGAGCAGCCTGGCCTAGTGGAAGGTGTCCCTGCCCATGGCAGGGGGTGGAACAAGATGTGCTTTGAGGTCCCTCCCAACACAAATTGCTCTGTGATTCTGTGAAAATTTGGCAGATGGTGATTTCTGATCCTAGGTCTCTCTGGGGCTCTCACAGCCCTCTCTCATCAGATGATGATGCTTTAAAGAGTTGTCACTGGTAAAGTATCAATGGATAACAATAAAAATACTGCTGTGGACCGTGGGTTTCTGTTGTTCTCCAGGCTTCCTTACTCAATGGCAGGCTCCAGTAGCACTCCTGCTCAGGTGCTCTCCTCTGCCTGTGTCTCCTCAGTCCATCAACGTGGCCATCAAGAGCAAGATCCCGTGTGTGGTGGTGGAGGGCTCGGGGCGCATTGCCGATGTCATTGCCAGCCTGCTGGAGGCCGAGGGCACTCTGGCCTCCTCCTGTGTCAAGGAGAGCTTGCTCAGGTTCCTGCCCCGCACCATCTCCAGGCTCTCCGAGGAGGAGACTGAGAGCTGGATCAAGTGGGTGAGTTGGTGCTGTGGGAGGAGGCTGGAGGGAGCAGCTGGTGCCTTTTAAGGCAGGGGAGTTGCTGTCTGGGGGTACCTACGGGGTGTGCAGGGCTCCTGGCCCTGTTACTGCTGTGCAGATTTAAAAAAGGAAAATTCTCCATCTACAGGGATTGGAACAAAGGGATTGAGGGGGCTGCAATCGGGTCAGCAGGTGTGTGGTCACAGGAAAGCAAAGAAGGTTCCAGAAGGATCTCTTCCCTGTGGAGGGTGGAGCTGCTGAAGGCAGTGTTCCCTGTCTGGCCTCACTCCTCACAGCTTCTGCTGGGCTGCCTTGGAGTGCACCTCCTCCTGTGTGGGAGTGTTGGGGGGTAGGACAGTTGGGACAGACGGAGAAGAGAGATTTTTGAAGCCAGGTCGTGGAACTTGTGGTTATTGCAAAGGGCCTGGGTGCAGAGCTCTGCTGGGAGCTGCCAGCCACAGCTCAGAGCAGGCCCCAGAGAAGAGAGGGGGAGAGAGGATGAGAGGGTAAGAGCGTAAAAGGGTAAGAGAGTTAAAGGGGTAAGAGAATAAAGTTCCCATTACAATACAATAAATCTTCTTCTGTGTTGAATATTCTAACTCTCACTAACTAATCTAGTACAATATACAAATCTTATAGCATTTACATACAGCTTATAAGAATCATTACATTACCATACTGTGCTACATTTTAAACCCTGAAAACTCCTCTTTGGGCCCCTTCTGCCAAGCTGTAGGGTCTGCTCGGACCCTTAGATTTGTCTGCAAGCAGAGGGTGTTGTTTCATCAAAAGGGGATTACTTTCAGTGGCTACACCATTGTTTTCCCATTATTCAGTAACTAACGGATCTCAAAGCTTGCTTTCATTTCAATCTCACGTACAGTTTGTATATTCTCAAAATCTTTTGCTAGGCAATCATATTTATAAGGCTTTCCTGTTTCATCTTCCCCAACACTCCTGCATCAGAAATGGCCAAGATTATTTGTCTTCTATGTGCTAAAATGAAATGAACTCTACAAAGCTTCATTATGGCAGAAATTCTCTGGTTTTGACAAAACACAAGGAGCTAGAGACTGTTCTCTGACAAGCTGCTTGGCATAAGTTGAAACTTGTGCTGTCACAATCTTTTCTACTTTAAGAGTCACTTCTAATTACTGAGATTATATCTTCTTGTTAAAGATGATCTGCATAGGGGAACCACAGTTATTTGCTGTATGTTCAGAGGATAATTAATGTTGTCCTTTGGTGACTTTAAAATCAAGCTCATTATCTACTTCTATTTGGGTTTGTTTAAATTTGTTAAAACCCAGGACTGATGAGAGGCAGTTTTGCCATGATGTGGTGGCAAATTTCTTTTTAATAGGAGATCTGCTACTAAACAGCCTTGATAGATTTGAAACACAACTTTTCTTTTTTCTTTTTTTTTTTTTTTTTTGTAGATCAAAGAAGTCCTTGAGAGCCCTCATTTACTGACAGTGATCAAAATAGAAGAAGCTGGAGATGAAATTGTGAGCAATGCCATTTCCTTTGCCCTGTACAAAGGCAAGTAATTGTTTTTCTGGTTTTGTTTAGGGATTTAAAAATAAATGGAAAAAAGATGGCTGTTTATTCTCTAGAAGAGGTTTCCTTAGAGCAGTGCCATCTCTCTAGATGTGCCATCTAAGCTCCTGCCACAGTGTGGAGCCTGCCTTCCTCTGAAGGGGTGTGGGCAGGCTGCAGCAGCACTATGGGATCTCTCAGGGTGGGAAAGATCCAAACCAGGTAATTGGGAAGGCATTTAGAGAGCCCTGGGGATGCTGACAGGGCCCCATTGGGAATCCTGCAGGATTTCTCCTGTGTAGAGGGTGCAGGACTCTGAGGAGCCTGAAGGAAGCATTGTGCTGATCTTGGTCATGAGGTGCTCCTGGCAGCTCCTCTGTGGCCTGTCTTGGACCATATATACATCCCTGAGCCTCCAGCATCCTCCAGCTCCCAGCTGGGAAGATGTGCATGGGTCTGGGGAAAGCCCCTTGGAAGGAGTCTTGTCCTGGTAGTGTCACAGTCACAGTTTCTGAAAAATCCCTTCACCCAGGATTTTCTCCTGGGAAGCTGAGAAGCCTCAGAGAAAAGGAAAACAATTCTTATCTCATTTGCTTCTCCTGTGTTGTGCACATGTGGAATGTGTTTGGAGATTGTTCACCCACAGGTGATTGTTCCATTGGATTCTGCTGGGAGTTGTTTTGGCTCTTTGGCCAATTAGGGCTGAGACTCTGGATAGAGTCAGGAGTTTTTATTATTATCTTTTTAGCCTTCTGGAAGTGTCCTTTCTGTATTCTTTAGTACAGTTTATTTTAGTATTCTTTAATATAGTATGATAAAGTAATAAATTAGCCTGCTGAGAACATGGAGTCAGATTCATCATTCATCTGGGAACCCTGAAATCCAACAGTAGTGTGAGAAGCAGAGGTGATAAATATGCCTGGCCTTGACCAGAGGTTGTTCCTGCTCTGCAGCTTTCAGCACCAATGAGCACGACAGGGACAACTGGAACGGGCAGCTGAAGCTGCTGCTGGAGTGGAACCAGCTGGACCTGGCCAGTGATGAGATCTTCACCAACGACCGAAACTGGGAGGTACAGCCCCCTCCTGAGTGAGTGCAGGGGGCTCTGGGGAGGGACACAGCCCAACAGGAGCCCCACTGTCCCAGCACCTCAGCCTCTGTGTTCAGAGTGTCTCCTGCTCCTGCACTGACTGCCACATGCCCTTCAGCCTGGAGGAGAGGAGGTCACACCTCCTTGGGAGCTGCTGCTTCCTCACGAGGGGCAGCTCCCATCTCTGCTGTGACAGGGACCCAGGGAGCAGCTGGAGCTGTGTCAGGGGAGGCTCAGGCTGGAGATCAGGCTGGATATTCTTCCCCCAGAGGGTGCTGGGCATGCCCCAGAGAATGGGCACAGCCCCAAGGCTGCCAGAGCCCAAGGAACATTTGAACAATGCCCCAGGGATGCACAGGGGTGGGATTGTTGGGCTGTCTGCATGGCCAGGGGTGTCTGACTTGATGATCCTTGCAGGTCCTTTCCAACTCAGGGTATTCCATATCCATGAACGATCATTTTGGATCATTCCAAAATGATCCATTGTCATCCTGATTTTTTAAGATTTTCTACGCCTTCTGATGTTTACATTCTAGTAACAAACTTTCTCACACACATTATGTAGATAACTTATTGTTCTGCATTCTTTTATGGAGGAGGAGAAATCTCATGGACTGTTGGTTTGTCCTGTGTCATTGGAGAGGTGGCACTGTCACCCTCCAACCCACTGTCACTTTTGGAAATCCATAAATGTTGGAATCAGGAAATAAGCTTCTCTTCTTCTTACCTTGGAGTTCCAGTGTCCGGGTTGTTTTATTTTGTGTCCTATTGCAACACCCATGTTGCCCTGATTTTTTAAGATTTTCTAAGCCTTCTGATGTTCACATTCTTGTAACGAATGTTTCTCACACACTTTCCTAAATGACTTATTATTTTGCATTCTTTTATGGAGGAGGAGAAATCTGATGGGCTGTTGGTTTGTCCAGTGTCATTGGAGAGGTGGCACTGTCACCCTCCAATCCACTGTCACTTTTGGAAATCTATAAATCTTGGAGTCAGAAAATAAAAAGGCCCTTTTTACCTTGGAAAGAGCAGCGAGTCTGCATTGTGTTGTTTCGTGTCCTGTAGTGACAATCCATCATTCCATGATGATCCATTGTACAATCAGTGGTTGCAAAGGTGATCTGCCCATGCCAGGAATGCTCTGGGCCATCCAGCCAAGGCAACTGTGTACAGAAAAAAACCTGATTGTGATGAAAACGTGACAGTGACCATGTGTCAGGCCCTAGATAAGGTGTACATGACTCACGTGATCCCCAACATTTGCTTTTCCATTCCTCCCTAGTCTGCAGACCTGCAGGATGTGATGTTCACAGCCCTGGTGAAAGACAGGCCCAAATTTGTCCGGCTCTTCCTGGAGAACGGCTTGAATCTGCGCAAGTTCCTGACCACAGAGGTCCTGAGGGAGCTCTACACCAACAACTTCAGCAGCCTGGTGTTCAAGAACCTGCAGATTGCCAAGAACTCCTACAACGATGCCCTCCTCACCTTTGTGTGGAAGATGGTGGAGGATTTCCGGAGAGGTTTCAAAAGATACTACAAGAACAGCAAGGACGAGATGGAGATACAGCTCTCAGTGAGTCATGAGCAGTTTGATCCTGCACTGAGTGAGGTTATCTGGCTGCAGTGGTTAAAGCAGGAAGTGCCTTTTACACAAATCCAGCTTCAGGAAAACCAGGGAGGCTGATTGTTCCTTGTCAAATACAAAGCTTTAATAGAAATATCAAATGTAAGTAACTCACAGTAGTGTGTGACAAGTGGCAGAGAGCTGAGAGAAGGGATTGGTGAGGTGGCTGTGAAACAAAGAAAATACAAAAACAGGAGAGTCCGTGCTCAGATTTGTTCCAGTTGAAAACATTTGGTGAGCTTAGGCCTGAATTCTTGCTCTCTCTTTCAGGAGGAGTGTCCTATCACAAGGCACCCATTGCAAGCTCTGTTTATTTGGTCAGTCCTTCAGAACAAGAAAGAGTTGTCCAAAGTCATTTGGGAGCAAGTAAGTTGAGTTCTCCTTTATTTCTCATTGCAGGCAGTGCACTGGGGTTCTGTGTCTTTGGTTTATTGGCCTTTGAAGGCTCCACATCCAGCTTCAAACACACCACCACAAGAGATGATTGCCAGATGACTCTCAGTAGGTTTTATGTTGCCCATTTTGTGTCTGGGTGTGGAGTTGACACTTTGATTTCCTAAGGCTGTGTGTGAGTCAGCAGTGCACAGCCACTGTCTGTTGTCACCTGTGCCTGAGCTGGGATGCTGAGTTCCCACCCATTCCACAGCATGGAGGGGTTCTGATTCCAGGGCTTTGATTGAAATCCAACTTCTGATTTGGATTAGACAGTAATTTGACGGTTGTAGAATCAAACAGATCATTCTGGGAACTAAGAAGGTGCAAAAGGGAGGAGAATGTTTTAAGGATTCCACCTGGTGTAGTGGAAGATGTCCCTGCCTGCGGCAAGGAGTTGGGATGAGATAAACTTTAAGGTCCTTCCCAACCCAAATCATCGTGGTTTCAGGGTTCTATGATCATGTTCCATTCTCAGAGGGATGTGCATGACTTCACTCTCTCTCCACAGACCAGAGGCTGCACTTTGGCAGCCCTGGGGGCCAGTAAGCTCCTGAAAAGCATGGCCAAGGTGAAGAATGATATAAATGCTGCTGGTGAGTCCGAGGAACTGGCTAACGAGTATGAGACAAGAGCAGTAGGTAAGTGCCTGCTCTGTGAGTCCTTCAGAAAGGTAGTGGGAAGGGTCAGGGATCAGGGAATTAAAAACTAGATATCAAAAATTAAATACATTTTTCTTTTATGTCAACATGTGATTTTACTGCTTGGAAATTCCTTCCTCACCATTTGTTCCTAGTAGAAATTTAGCTTGGGTTCAAAAGATGAGTGTTGTGAAGTAGGGTTTTTTTTGGGGTGGAGAATTTCTTTCATGGGCAAGAAAAGCTACTTAGCTCCACTAGAAAGGCTGGAGAAGGGTGCCCACAAACAGGAAGGAGAATTTGGAAAAGGGGAAATTTTCCTAATGAGTACTGGTAGGATTCAGGTTGGGAAAAAGCACCCTTCAGAATTGTGGGAGTACTTCTGGGAAGTGAGAACAAGTGGCAGGTAAAAAGTAGATTGATGGTTCTGTGACTTTATAAGGACCAGCTCAAGGCCATGCTGGAAATATCCTGCTTGTTTCCAGAGATTTCTCTTATTCCACAAAGCAAAAACTGCTTAAATAGAATTTTTAAAAGGTATCTACATCCCTTAGGCCTGATGATTTAGCAAGACACTAAGGAGTGAACAGTGCATTTCCCAGTGAAAAAGCATCAGATTCTGACTATTTTAACCCTACTGTTAATTTTGGACTGACTATAATTCATCAGATGAGTGCCAAACAGAATTTAAGAAAAGAAGATGAAGCAAGTAGATTTACTGAATCATTTAAGGAGAAATTCACATTTTTTACTAAATTTTTTAGTGCAGAACTAAATGCTTTCTGTGTGATTTAGTGTTATAGCTTTCCATCCAGGCTCAAACTCTGTATCAAAAGTTGAAGATGTGCAACTGGGGTTGTAAAGGGATTTCAGCACAGTCATTCTGCAGTGCTGAAAATGTGAAAAGCGTTCTTTGATATTACAAACATTACACTAAAGATATTTGCAGCCAAGTTGGTGGGAAATTGAAGCTGGAGCTGCTTCTTCCTTGCAGAGCTGTTCACCGAGTGCTACAGCAACGATGAAGAGCTGGCTGAGCAGCTGCTGACTTATTCCTGTGAAGCCTGGGGAGGGAGCAACTGTCTGGAGCTAGCAGTGGAGGCCAGGGACCAGCAGTTTATTGCCCAGCCAGGTGTGCAGGTAATGGCAGCGAGGGAAAGGTGTGCAGGTCACTGTGGCTCTTGTTCTCTGACGGGGGCTGTCGGCTCCTCTACCCACAAATGTAAATCAGGAGGGAAAAAAAAATCTTGGCATGGGGCTATAAATCATAATGAACTGGGTAATAAAGGCTGCCTGAAGTGATTTCTGCTCCTGGCTTGCACAGAGTGGATGTAATGCCCAGCATGGATGAGCATTGCATATAATGCAGTGGTTTATAAGTGTTTTATCAATCAGGTCAAGTCCTGCTCAGCCTCATTTTCCCTCCTCAGCATGCAGATGGAGCATGGCTGCCCTAATGAACCAGCATGCTGAATCCTTTCTGTTTTGTTGCAACAGAAATCTCTAGTATTCTGACTGAAATCTCAAAGTTTGGGATTATTTTTACCGAATCAAATGTTCTAAATAGCATTCCTAGGTGATTTTGTTGCTGTTGGAACAAATGAGGGTGTTTCCTTCTTCCCTGCAGAATTTCCTCTCCAAGCAGTGGTACGGAGAAATTTCAAGAGACACTAAGAACTGGAAGATTATACTGTGCCTGTTCTTTTTCCCTTTAATAGGCTGTGGTTTCATCTCATTCAGGTAATCAACTGACTTTTCATCAGTGGGAAAATTTTTCAGAGGGAAAGCAAGTTAATTGTAGAATCAGGCTGGAGATCATCCAGTCCAACCCTGTGCTCCAACAGGGTCAGCTGGAGCAGGTTGCCCAGGACTGTGCCCAGTTTTGGATATCTCCAAGGGTGGAGACTTCACAGCCACTCTGGGGAAGCTGTTCTAGTGTTCAGTCTCTTAGATAAAGGGATTGAAAAGCCAAATGAGCTTTTGACAGTTTGTGTTTCACTCTGATCTTGGATTTATGATCACAGAATCACGGGATGGTTTGGGTTGGAAGGGACCTTAAAGCTTATCTTGTTCCAACCCCTGCCCTGAGCAGGGACACCTTCCACCATCCCAGGTGTCTCCAAGCCCCATCCAAGCTGGAAGATTTACCAGTTTGCTGGAGTGCCTGAGGGCAGTGGGTGCAGGATGTCTTTACCTCTGAAGTAACATCCTGAGCTAGACTTTCCACCTTGTGCTCCTTCTCTTTTAAGAAAGACACAGATATTTCCAGTCATTAAAAGCTATGCTTTGAGACCTTTTCCCTCTTTTAATTCCTCAGGAAAAAGCCTGTGGAGAAGAGTAAGAAACTCTTCTTATATTATGTGTCTTTCTTCACCTCCCCCTTTGTGGTCTTCTCCTGGAACGTCATCTTCTACATTGCTTTCCTGTTGCTCTTCGCCTACGTGCTGCTGATGGATTTCCAGAAGGAACCCACGGCCCTGGAGATCATCCTCTACGTGCTGGTCTTCATTCTGCTTTGTGATGAAGTGAGACAAGTAGGCAGCTCCTGCAACCCCAGAGAGTTTAGTGTTAGAGCCCCAGCCCTGTGGCTTTTCCCCTCCGAGGCAGTGCAGGTGCTCAGGGGAGCCATTTCCTAGCAGAGCTGCTCAGGGCTCAGTGAGGGTTTTTCCCCTCTGGTGTTTCATTCCTGCCTGTGCCCCTGAAGTTGCAGTGTCTGTGCACCAAGGGGATAATGATGCCAGTGCAGATGTTGCCCAGGAATGCCTGGCTTGCCAAAGTAGTTGGTTAAATAAAAGGTTAAATTGAACACAT
>WBNP01003850.1:5860-21984 GCA_013401095.1 Passerina amoena
AATTTTAAAAATTTTAAAAATTTTAAAAATTTTAAAAATTTTAAAAAGTGGTCACAAAAGGCTCTTGTTCCCCAGTGTGTCTGTCTGTGCAAGATCTGATGATCTTATCTAAGATCTGATGTGCCACTGGTTTAGGCATCATAATCCTGCTATCAGGAAGAACCCACTTTCCCTCCTTAAATGTGGCTCCTAATTTCCTTATAGCTGCCAATTTTGCTAGCAGAAAGGAAAGTGTCCCCTGCTGAATTTCTGTTTCTTGTAAGGTCATGATTTCAGTATCTCTTTTTCTTAAGGTCGCTCTTTTTGCTTCTTCATCGGCCAAATTATTTCCTCTTATTCTAATATTTTCATTGGGCCCTTTAAACCTTCAAGTATCTGAATTATCAATTCCCCATGTACTAACCCTTTCCCTTGAGTGTTTGTAAGTCCCCTTTCTTTCCAAATTTTTCTAAAAGTATGTACTACACTAAAAGCATATTTGGAGTCCATCTAAATAGTCCCTTCTCGCCCTTTTAGTATTAATAATGCACAGAGTAATGCATAAAGTTCACAGGCTTGTGCTGACCAGGAGGGACTAAGGGGATCAGACTCCTTTACCCCAAGCTATTCCCCACTTCTCCCAAATGCCAACCCGTATCGTTAATTTCCAGACTATCCTTTTCAGTTAAAGAAGAAATTTTAAGTTTTCCTTCACAGGGTTTTATCTGTAAATTTAAGGCTATAATTAGATCTCTGCCTAACAAATTATTCTTGGCTTCTGGTATCAACAATAAATCATTTACTCTGAATTTGTCATCTGTTTCAATTTGCACCCCTTTAACTACAGGAACGGGAAAAGCCTCTCCTGTAATTCTGACTACTGGAACTTGCTCACAACTTATCTCGCATCCCTGGGGTAATTTTCTAACAGTAGACTGAGAAATTCCTGTATTCACTAAAAATATAACTTCTTCGCTCTGAGGGCCTATTTTTAACTTTATCAAGGGCTCTTCTGGTGGTGTTTTGGTCCCCTTCAATAAATAGAACTCCTGACGTCTCTGATTTTGCTGAGAAGTTTTCTCATCTTGCTGTTTCTTTCTGCAATTTTTTTTGCAGGTGCCCCTTTACATGACAGCAAAAACAGGTAGGTCCTGCACCCTTTAAGGTAGGGCAAAAATTTTTTTAAGTGCCCTTTCTTGTGGTGGGAAAAATGCACAGGTCCTGTGTTCTTAAAAATTTGTCCTGACATCTGCTGTTTGTTTTTCCCTGCAGATTTTTTTTTCTTTTTGTATTCAAAGCTGCCTGCATTTCTTGAACTGCTGCCACCAAAATTCTGGCATCTGTTTTCATCTTTTTCTTCTCTCTTTTTACATACACCCTTTGTGCTTCTCTCAGTAACTCCTGAAGTCATCTGTCCTGCCTCTAAACAACAGACCTACTTCTCCCTTCAGGACTCCACAAGGCAGCACGCTCAATCTCCTCCTGATTAACAGGGTCTTTTGAATTCACATATATATTTAGAGCCTAAAAATCCAATCCTCAAATGATCTGAACTTGGGCCAATATAAATTATCTTTCCGGATCATTTCCTTTATCCATTCAAACATTCAATACTTAATTATTTTCTGTTTATCTTTTTTTTTTTCTTTCTTTGCTTTGGGATTCTCATTCATCCTAAAACCGTATCATTATCCCCAGTGGGCTGTCCTGCGGAATGCTCCCTTCCTGAGAACCCCCCTCACAGTTCTCAGATACGCTAAACTGCTGCAAATTTTTCACACAATCCGCAGCCCCTGGGTCAAGGAATTTACTTTTTCCCCGACCCATCTCTGGCGGCAACAAACTACGAGATCCCCGGTACCAAGAAAATCTTAGTTTCCCACACTCACCTCGTGGTTCAACTTCCTCACTTACTACTCTGTCACACTTCCTTTTCAATCTACATGTTCCACTCCTATTTCTCCCTCTGCAATCTACTAGTTCCACTCCTATCTCTCCCTCTTTCTTATCTATTAACCCCATCCTCTCACCATCTAATCACATACTAAATTGCCTGCTACAAACCCCTCCAAGGAAATTGAACCTATTCAATCACTCCTTCTCAGTCTCCCTACTCCCTCCTGCCCAAGGACCTTCCCACAGGTGCCTGGACCAGGGATACCCTCTTTCCCCCTGGGTCAAACCCTCCAGGGGTCCCCACTCGTTCACTTTTCTTTCGCTTCCCTCCTTTCCCGGCTGGCCTCCTCTCGGAGGGCGCGAAAATGCAGTACTGGGAGGTCCCACTCACTTCGGGGATCCGGGACTGCCCAGCCCCCATCTCAGACACTCCACACACACTCACACATGCACACAGCCGCCCCCCCAACCCAAAACCCCGTGATACTCACAGCCTCCTTTTCTCACGAGGGTCTTCGTGCACAAAGAAGTTTTCTATGGGTACTCTCTCCTACAGGCCGGCACTCTGGTGGGAGCCTCTCCTGTGCACTTTTAATAACTAATTTGCTTATGCATTATTGTAATGCAGACTCTCTTTTCTCAAAGGAGAGTGGTTTAGCCTTGGGACCACTTAAAATCTGGTGGGGAGCTCCTTCCCAGAAACTATCCACCTCCCCGGAGTGGAGAATCTCCTGGGTTTTGGCACCAAGATTGTTATGTTTGCCCAATTATCCCTTCATAAAAAACCCAAACAATATTAAAGGTAGTAGCAATTTTAATTGAAAAAACGTATAAAATTGGATACAATATAACTTGATTAAAAGATGGGATAATTTGGTTCCAATAATAGCACATAAGCAAAAGATAACCGCGGGGTACGGAGTGCATGGCTCATGGACCCGTGCCACATCACGTACAAGCTTGTAAAGTGAAAATTACCCCTTATATGCCAGGTGTCAATGCCATCTCCTCCCATTTTCGGTTCGTCACATCTCTATCTCCGCCCTCATCACCACCTTTACAGCGCATGCGCCACCACTCGGTTTGGAGGTCGCACAAGTCTTTTGGGGGTCATCTGAGGAAGATTTCGTAGTCTTCCTCTGTGTCCTTTTTAATTCACCTTTGGGTTACACATGCACACCAAGCCAGTACAATATAAGCCAAGACTAACATATCACTACATCTATATATCAAGGCAATAAATCCCTAATATTTAGCATTTTCTGGGACTCAACCAGGTTTTTGTTCATTTTTAGCAACTGCATCTTCGGCCTTTTCCTGTGGTCCTTGAGAACATCTGCTGGGAGGGGGGGGAGCCCCTCCTCTCTCCTTCTTCTTTGGCATTACAACTTTTAACTGTTTTATTATTCCCAAATATTGATTACTGTATCAATATTGATTACTTTTTCCATTTTATCAGCACGAATCATACCTATTTACCACAGTTCCAAAGAGAGTCATAAAACCTGTCTGGCTCCCTGGGTAGCTATGTTAACACTAAAAATATTGACCAGCAGAAATGATTGCAATGCACCACTACAATCTTCCACAGAGGAGGGCAATCTTACCAATCAGTGTATGGTCAAATTGCCCCCCTAATTCTCATAAAGTCCATCTACTCTGGATACCCTTACTTTGTCTTTTTGTTTCTCATTCATCACAGAACTGAGATATGCAAGAAAAAGAAACATGAATAGTCTTTGGGTAAGGGAAATACTGGACTGTCAGGAACTAAAAATGGTTGATAGCATCTGTATCAGGCTTGTTTTTGTTTTTTTTTTTAGTCTACCAATGTCCATTTCAGGCATCCTGTTAGTGTGACTTAGCGTTTTGCAGCTAAAAACTATGGGTGCAATTTGAGAGGCCTACAAGAAAAAAATCAGACTTTTTTTTTTCCCCCCAAGTGACAGGTACAAATTACAAAATGAAAGGGCCTATAGAAATTTAAAATTTTCTAATTTTAGAAAAATATAGTATTAGCATCAGATTCCAAGGGGATAGAGATATAGGAGCAGCAAGGAAATGCTCCCAGAAATGTCTTCTAGCCTGAAGAGACAAGCTAGCCACAGGAACAGGAGAGAGCCACTTCTTTTAAAATGTGTGAATTACTGAATGCAAGAGCCATTGGCCCTTTCAGCTTCTGTTTTTAAGAAAAAGTAAGCTATTAACTTGTGTTTATGAAGACTATAATTGGACTTCAATGTTTTTGAGACAGCTTCTGAGCACAATACAAAGAAACTACATTACATGTTAGTCAATGCAGCATTTAGAATAGCAACTAAATAGTCCTGTTTCATAGTTAGATGTTCAATTCTTCATAAATTGTCATCAAGTCCATGAAATGCAGCACCTAATCCAGTTAAATCCCACCTACACCTCAGATTTGCTTATGTAACTAATATTTTCCGCTCTACTCCCTATCCCTTCTCTCACCACAGTCCTCCAGCCCTCAGCCAGGCACAAGCCAACTTCTCACCTCAACTGCTGTTAGCAATTACCAAGCACCTGTTGGTAATTACCTGAGCACCTGCCCCACCCACAGCAGCTGTAGGTCCCTGGCTGCTGGGAGAACAGGTCTGAAGAGCGGACCCGCAAACCCCCCCCCCCCCCCCCCCCCCCCCAAAAAAAAAAAAAAAATACAACTTTTCTAAATAATTTCAGACTAGTAAAAAATCAGGACATGGAGAGACTTGTTTATCCCCTTTAGGCCAATCAAGAAACAGTTTATATCCTTCTCTGTAAAGGGAAGATGGGTTTGTTTTGGTTTTGTTTTTGTTTTTTTTTTTTTTTGAAGCAGAAGCATATTTTATCAGCCCAGTTTCCTTCCTCATTTGTCCCTGCTCCCCAGGAGGCCATTCACTAGGCATATATATAAATATCTATGTCTGAAAACACATCTACATGAGGGCATGACTTGCACTGGTGCAATTTAAAGCATAGATTTTGTTGCACAAAGGTGCAGAAATCTGTTCTAGAAGAGGCACATCTTGTGGAGCTGTAAAAACCCTGCCAGCACATCTGCTACCAAAGCAACAATTCCTGCTCTGCAGTGGCTTAAGTGGGCTGAGATCGAAGTGTTTCTTCATCAATGCATAAACCACAACAAGGTAGTGGTGACAAGCCTTTTTTCCAAGTCTGACTGAAGGTTTGGGAAGCAAGTTTGCCTGCAGAGGGCACACAGAAGCATGACACGTTTGCTTACTGTGGACCTACAATTTCTACACCATCATATCACTACTCGGTCACTGAGCAAGCTGACAGTGTATGACAGGTTATCCATCCTGCATAGAAAGTCACAGAAAGAAGAAGAGAGGAAGAAAACACAGAAGATGACAATGCAAAAGGAGTTGAAGGACTGTGGCAAGAATTGAGCATTAAGGGACAGAAATAAGAAGAGCCCATACCCTTGAACTGTAAAATCCTGACAGGAAACTGCAAGTACTTGCATATTTGAATTCACCACCCAGACTTGCATGCTTCTCCACATTACCATTATTTCAAAAATTTTGCTTCCTGGACAAGCTGCCAGGTCTCCAGTACCAGTCCTAGCTCCCTTCCAGCAGTCTGCATCCAAGCAGAGAGTTGAAAATAGATCAAGGATTACCTTTTATGCTATAAGCATTCAAGACAGGCAAAGAACTTTGAGGAAAAAGGCCATACTCAGTGCCCAGGACAACGAGATCTTAAGAAATTGGAAGAAGGAAGTATTGATTGAGGGTCACAGTTATGTTGAGGTTTATCCTTTCAAAGGTTTGTTGCTTTTCTACTGAAAACTGCAGGTGAGAAAGCCTAGGCAGAAAAGGGAAGGAGAAGCTATGTAAACAAGCCCATAGCTGTACACAAGGACAGAAGCAGATTTCATCTTCACCAAGCTGAAGAGAGTGGTTTTATTATTAGAAAAACAAAAGCCAAACCACCCCAAGTTAAATGTATATTCTCCCACATTTAGACATTACAACAATAAAAATGCACTATAAAACTACTGCAGTAAATTAATAGTTAGGAACAATAAACAGGGCACAGGTTAATCGTAACCATATCTATATTTGGAAAGGTGAGCAATTACGATCTGCACCCCAGCTCAGTATTTACTACAATCTCAAATAAGAATAAAGTCAAACACAACAGATGACTGACATACCTACCTTCTGCTTTCCAAACACAGCCAAGGGTGGCAGCAATGACAGCTCCGTTGCCCTGAGCCCACACCAGCCACAGCAACGTGGGATGGGCCGCAGGCTGCACAGCCCGGGCCTGAGCCTGGCACCAAAGCACATTTCCCCTCAGGTAATGGTAGCCCTGCACTCTTCCACAACTTCTCTACCTTCTCGAGGAGCAAAGCAAACCCCACCACAGCTACAAAAGCCGATACTTAGCAAAGTTTTCCCTTACCAGCTTCAAAAAGCCAACTGCTGCAGACTCCGCAGAGTGTCCGTCCTGGAGCGCCAGCCGCAGCTGCCCCTGCTCTCCTCTCATCAGACCCAGGTGACACCCACCTACACCCATTTAAAAGGGTCATTCCCAGCCTGAGAGTGAGTTGGGCCTAAGTAGTGAAAAGTGATGGTCATTAAAATCCCCTGAGTAAGCTGGGGTGACTTAGCTCCCTGCTTTGGACAGGCCCATTTGTGTCCTTGCACAGTGGGGCAGTTCCTGCCCCGGCACTGGCAGGGGCTGGAGGGCAGCTGGGAGCCTTTCCCAGCACATGGCAGCTTCTGCAGCTTTGGTAGCTGGGGCATGTCCTCTGTCTTCTGGAAACCTGGCACTGCAGAGGGGATCCTCAGGTAGCCTCGGGCTGGCATCTCTGATTATTTTGCAGTTTGTTTGTCTTAGGTCTGAGATCTACAAAAGGGCTTTTTACCCCTGCTGCCAGTATGGCAGAAACTGCTCAGGCCACTTTTCCCTGCAATCCTGCCCTGCCCAGAGACCTGCAAGATTTGTATTTATTATTTGAAGTACTCTCATTAGCGTTGTCTATTGGCAACATTTCTATACAGATAGGAGTGGGTTGGGTTGCTCTCCAATAAGCTCACATGTCTGCATAGCAGAGATTTCTTTCTAAATTCTTCACTGAGATTTTTACTGTGAAGTCATTCAGGAGAAGTTTACCCATCTTCACCTCCAGCAAGGCATGCCCCCAGCCCACTTCGGTGATAACCATGAACAGAGCAAAAAGCTTCATAAAATGTAGTCTCAACTGCCCAGGATGACTGGCCAAGCACACTTGGAACTGCTCGAAGCCTGTGCCCTTGAGTCTCTGCATTTGTCACACAGGACACTCACTGAGGATGTAAATGTTTCTCTTCCAGCAGCTCAGCTTCTGCACTACCCACACGTTCAAAGTGACGCTTCTTGCCAAAAGACAGAACTGCACCTAAGCAACTCACAAAGGCCAAGGGTAAAACAGGGAGGAAGGCAAATTCCCCATGAACGCCCTTGATGAGCTAAACACTATTGAATACTATCACAAAATGTATCAGGTGCCTCTTATAATAGATGATGTGGCTAGAAGATGACAGAGACACAACCAGATACATGCATGGTACATACATGCAGATTTGTTTATTGTCTGTATTAGTTTTTTTTCCATTTCTGATCTGAAAAACCATAATAAATCAACACTTTTGTTTGGGGTACAGAAAGATGGGGTTGATTGAAGAGGCATTTTAAAAGATAGTTTATTGCAAAATCAGTCTCAAGTATGTTCGAGGCCTTGGGAGCTCTTTATGCTTGCATTTCCCACTGTATGGCTCCTCCTTGTTTAGCATGGCTCCTTCTTGGGTCTGTCTTTTTAGAGCAGGCAGATTCCCTGGTTGTAGTTTTAGTCCATTCTTATCATCTCCAGTTTTTTTGGCCTTGGTCCACACCATCTTCAGACAGTGAGTGCTGATAGTTGGAACATCTGTAGCAGGTGTTTTCTTCCTATGTTCATTGGATGTTATCCCATTTAAGCAGGCATTTTAACACAACCATACTTATATCAGCTATTTCACTACTATGTCTAAGCTTAATTAACAACAGAAATAAAAACTATATCTTTATAACAAAGTTATAAAGATCACAACTTCAACATCACACATATAGAATCCATTTCAATATTTGTGTAAAGCCAATTTTATAATATTATAATTTGTATATAACAATCTATTTGTAATATTGCTGAAAGAAGGCACACTTTTCTAAATACCTACTGGCTTTGGTAACTGCTAAAGGTGATGTAGATTGGGCTGTACTACTGTTTACTCATCTTTCTGTTGCACAGAAATCTTGGATACTTTAGTGTGTACATCTGTAATTCTGACATTTTCTCAAATTAAAGCGAAAGGAGAAATGGGCTAAATTCAGATACCTGAAGTGATGTATCAACATTTGCAGACATAAATCAAATACACAAGGAAAGCTTTTCCATGGGAAGAATGCCAGAGCAAATGAAAATATGTATTGATAAGAATAATCAACACAGTAGAAATGAAGAGCATCTGAGCATCTGCACCATAGGAGAGAGTGTATAAAATCACACTCTGCATCAAGAGAACATAATTTGTATTTCTTCACAGCCTACTCCCTTTGCATGCCCCTCTGCAAAGTGCAAGGGGCCTCAAGGACTGAAGGAAACACACGGAGTCAAATGGAGACACTTGCACCTGTCCCACTGGGGGCTCCTGGGGAAGCAGTTTCCTTGGGAATCAAGCCCCTCTCTTCCAAGGGCACCTCCCCAAATGTGTACATTTCCTGGGGAACACCAACACACCCTTAAGTGCAGGGTGCGGAGGTTCATGGACATCACACCATAACCAATATGATCCAGTGAAGCTAAATTTATTATTCCAAAAAGACTCTATTCGTAATAAATGTCTACTGTCCACATGTCTCTAGCTAATACATGATTGGTTAATCCTAGCTGTTCATGTGTCTAAAATAGAATGCTGTTTGGATCATTTAATTTTTCACGCGTCTCGCTGTGGTTGTCTGGCCCACCCATGGCTCACTTTCCCAAGCTTGCTGACAAACTTGCTGAGTCCTGATGACTCTTCTTCTTGTATCTTTTTTGAGGATATACCGACCCCATTTCTCAATATGTCCATAATTCATTCTTTGTGAACGTGTTCATTGTCCATTATTATAAGCAGGCTGGATTCAGTGCATTGGCTGAATATGGCCCTTGTCTTGCAAAAACTCCTCCATTCTGTCTCTGAGCCAGCATTTGAGCCGCTTAAACAAAATCCTCCCTCTCACGCTGTAAAGAATGTGGAATTAGAGTTAGAATGTGACCCTGAAATAGAAGCAGCTCAGAAACAAAAGTAGAAAAAAGTTATTCCAGAAGCTATTGTAGAAGGGACTTCTCTCTCAAATGATGTAGAAGCTTTTCCTGCAGTAACTAATGCTGCAAGTAGGGTTTGAGAACCTTTTGATTGGAAGATTTTAGAACAGTTGAGAGCTGCAATTTCACAATTTAGTTGAAAATCCCAACTTGCAGTCACTTCTGCAGTATATTTTTCCATCTAACACATTAATTCCAGCTGATGTGCATAACCTAATAAGACTTAGAATGCCAGCCCATCAGCAGGTGATGTTTCATAAAAGCTGGGAGGAAAAGTGTGCTCAAGAAGCAGCAAGACCTAGAGCGCAAGGTGATCCTCTGTATAGCTTAACAGCACAACAGTTACTTGGCAAAGGGCCCTGGGCTACTGCCACTGCCCAGGCATGGAGCATTGATCAAGTCTTACAGATGAGCCAACAACTAGCATATAATGCTATCCTTGCACTTCCTGAGGAGTTACACACCATGTCTTTTACACAGTTTTTCCAAAGAATGAATGAAGACTTTGATAAATTTGTATACAAATTGCAGGAAGCTATCTATGACCATTCTGTTTTAAATTCAGACACAAAGATACAATTGTTTGATATGCTTGCTTTTGACAATGCTAATGATAAAACTCAGACGATTTTAGCTACATTAAAGAAAAGAGCTGTTGTTACAGAAATGATAGAACTCATAACTAGAACTACAGGAAGACAAAAAGCAGCCTATGTAGCTGCTGCAGTACAGGATGCAGTAAAACCATTGCTTTTCTAAACTGCAAAAGAACATTGAGTGCTTTGGATGTGGTAAAATCAGACATGTTAGGAATCAGTGTCACTCTGCAAATTTGAAAAAATTTTGTTCAATCTGCAAAAAAAATAACCACAATACTAAAGAATGTTGGTTCCAGGGAAATGGGCCTTGGAATGCACCCTCTCCGCGTGTGCCGAAAGAAATACGGAGAGCTGCCTGGAGAGCTCAGCTTCCCACGGAGGAGGAGGAGGAAGAGGAGGAGGAGGAGGAGGAGGAGGAGGAGGACTTTGCTCACTCAGATCTTCAACTCCTAGAAGCGCCAGAGTGCATGTGGAAACCGCAATAGATGTTACCATCACGACTCTGCTGTACACCTGACAGATACTAATGTAAAAGGACCCTTGGGGGATGGGCTTAGTGCTTTTCTGTTAGGGAGATCATCTGCCAGTAAAAAGGGATTGGATGCAATTCCTGGGTTATTGATGCAGACTATCAAGGGGTTGTTAAAATTATGGTTAGAATATTTTTCACTCCTGTATCTATTCCCAAAGGTTCACAAATTGCTCAGCTTATTCCTTTTAAGTCTTGTGTCCCCTGTACAGACTACAAGGAATGGGGAACAGGAAGCTTTGGTTCCACAGGTAAACCAGAAATATATTGAGCCGTAGACATCACAAGACGTAAACCAGACAAACAGGTAACCCTGACACATCCTAATGATGATTCTATTACAAAGAAACTGATCATTGACACTGAAGCAGATGTAACCATCATTTCAAACACAATATGGCATTGGTCAATCCTGCCTTAGGCATTGCAGGTATTGGAGGGACTCAGGCAACTCAGATGAGCAGGGAAGTAATTACTTTTACTTTCCCAGATGGAGTGAATGTATCTACAAGGCCTTATGTGATGCAAACTCCTGGTACTTTACTAGGTTTGCTTGGTAGTGATCTGTTAGGCCAGTTAAAAGCCACCACTGTTCCACAGCCTTTTTAGCAGCAGCCACTGGAAGGCAGCCGATCCTCAAAATCAGCTAGACCACTGATACCCCTGTGTGGATCAATCAGTGGCCGCTGTCAACAGAAAAAGCTGCCCATAATCCAACAATTAGTGCAAGAAGAGCTTGAGGAAGGACACATAAAGGCATCCACCAGGCCTTGGAACACTCCAATTTTTGCCATCCTGAACAAGAGTGGGAAATGGAGGTTGCTTCATGACTTACATGCTGTTAATGCAGTCATGCTAAGTATGGCTGCCTTGCAACCTGGTCTTCCACCTCCTACTATGATACCTGAGTCATAGAATCTATTGATCATTGATCTCCAAGATTGTTTTTTCACCTTTCCCTTGCATCCAGAAGACGCTAGTCATTTTGCATTTTCTGTTCCATCTATCAAGAAGGCAGAACCCTACAAAAGGTATGAATAGATTTCTTTGCCCCAAGGCATGCAAAATTCCCCTACAATGTGCCAAATTTTTGTGGCTTGGCCATTAGAACCTGTTGGGCAGCAATTCCCTGAGTATATCATCTATCACTACATGGATGATATATTAGTGGCTGGAAAACAATTAGACTCTGTAACTGTTCTAAAAGCCATGACAATTTTGCTAGAGGAAAGGGGTTTGAAAATTACTCCTGATAAGGTGCAATCTTTTGCTCCTTGGAAATATCTCAGGTGGCAGATGGATCAGGCTCTAGTGGAGCCACAGAAACTCACCATTACAACTGAGATTAAAACTGTACATGATGCCCATAAGTTAGTGGGGTATATTTAATGGATTAGACCTATTTGTGGGATAACTAAGGAAGAATTTGGACCATTAATACAGTTACTAGGCACTTCGTCTCGGACAGATGAACGCCAGAGCCTGGATAAGAGACAACAGCAGGCCTTGGATCACATTGCCACAAAGGTTGCTGCATCGCATGCACATCCTCTGATTGAGCATGTTCCATTTCAATTGATGATCATCAATCAGAGCAAGGTGGGTGACAATTATGCCAAGCATCCTTTTGCCTTGAATTGTCAATGGGTTAAAAGTTGGGCTAATCCTATCGTTCTTTTAGAATGGGTATTTTTACCTGTAAAACAACCTAGAACTATTATCACTCAAATGGAGTTTTTTGCTCATTTGATTATGAGGGGCAGAGGGAGAATATTGGAAATCTGGGGACATGAACCATATTCAATGGCTAACTGGTCTCTTGAATGGGGAATTAGACATTCTGTTTCTTTACAGATAGCTTGGGCTGGATACGACGGTAAAGTTCACAATACTTATCCACGGCACCGGGTGTTATATTTAGTGGAGCATCAGCATCTGGAGGGCAGACCCTGGAGATCTGACTGTCCAGTATCAAAGCAGACAGTACTTACAGATGCAGGTAAAAGGTCCAAAAGGGCTGCCTGCACTTGGCAGCAAGACCAAGTGTGGAAAAAGCATGTCATTTTTGGAGAGGTAAAAGATACATTGCAGACAATAGAATTGAAAGCTGAGATTTGGGCTTTTGAAAATTGGAATAATGAGGTCATTAACATTGTTTCTGATTCGCTTTATGTAGTTGGCTGTGTCTAACAGCTTGAAAGAAAAGTACTTAAGGAGGAGACTAATAAGGGTATTCCCTTTCAAACTGATTGCTTAAAACCCTAAATCAACGACAGCAGGAATACTTTATTACTCATGTTCGTAGTCATCAAGCTCTCCCTGGTCTGTCTGAAGGTAACGCTCGAGCTGATTGGTTAGTAGCCACAGTCTAGCCAATGCCAAACTCTGATAAATTTCAGCAAGCCAAAACTTCCCATGCATTTCTTCATCAATCTGCAAAAACGTTAGGTAAACCATTTGCTATTCCCCTTACTGATGCTTCTGGTATTGTGCAATCCTGTCCTGACTTGTCAACAAGATGGCATTGGTTTAGGCATGGTGTTTACCCTAGGGGTACTCAACCCTTGCAATAATGGCAAATGGATGTAACTCATGGAGCAGAATTTGGTCAGAAAAAATTTCCATATGTTTGCATTGATATCTGTTCTTGTGCTTTATGGGCAACTCCATTAACAGGTGAGACGTCATGTTGAGAAACATTTGTACAATTGCTTTGCCATATTAGGTATCCCCTTAGCAATTAAGACTGACAATAGTCCTGCTTACTGTTCCTTAAGATTCAAATGTTTCTGTAATATGTGGGGTGTTCGACGTGACACTGGTATTCCTCACAATCCTAGTGGTCAGGCAATTATTGAGCATGCCCATCAGATGCTCAGGGCATGCTGCAAAAACCAAAAGGGGGAACTCCAGGGTTATCCCCTGAGGAAAAAACAGCTAAAGCTATTTTTGTGCTTAATTACCTTAGAACAACAGGAGATAGGGAAGATCCACTTATTCTTGTGCATCATGCCCTCACATGTAATCCAAGTGAGGAATTGCCTGACGGCATTCAGGTCATGTTCAAAAGTCCAGAAACAGGGGTGTGGCAAGGACCAGCTACAGTCAAATTAAGAGGAAGAGGTTCTATGTGCTTACTTACAGATAAAGGCATTCGTTGGATTCCAGCCACGTGGGTGAAGCCCTATCTGAAACCACCATCGTCAACCCATGTTGTGCCCAGAGGCGGAGAGTCGGCACAAGCACCGATTCCAGATGGCCCTGGATCCAATTCTTCAACAGCTGACCATTGAACAATGGTTAGAATATCTACCAAATTTACTGGACTATGCTGACGAAGTACTAGCAACTCCACATAAGCTTAATACACACAGGTTAGATGTAGACAGATTTCTTTGACCTTCACTTCCATCACAAGTTGTAAATCAGATAGAAAATGCTTGATATCTGCATGGTTCTGCATGTAAGCCATGGCTCAAGGTTCATTGTATGAAGCGTAACTTAAAAACTTCGTGACAAGTTCATCAAGAACCTAATTTAACAGTGGTCCGAGGGAAAAAAGCAAAAATTTAAGCCTATTCACCTAATATGCAATAACTGCTCTTACACACTTAACACTATTACCCCGAGAATGGCATTGGCTAAATTTTTAAGGTGTAACTCAAGAAGATATCAGAGTTTTCTCCAAGATGTATCTTTGATGGAAAGATAAGCAAAGATTGTTACTGTGGTTGCAGTTTAAACTTGCTTGAATTGCTGTAGTAAGCCAAATTGTACCAGAGAGCAAGATAATAGCTACAGAATGGAGAGTAAGAATAGCAATACCACAAATACATCACTTGAGACATTTGAGTGACAGCAAGCTAAAGCAATTTGGGCAAAGAGCAGGCGTGATGGACGAAAAGGGCAACAATGGCACCAGTCTAGCAAATATTAACAATGTTGCTTCGTGGAGTGATTAAGGAAACGCAGGGGGTATACAAACATAGAGCAGCGAGCTAACATGTGGGTTACATAGGGTAATAGAACAGGGCAAGAATCTTTCTGCTTATCACTAGCTACACCTTCAGATTCATTTGGCTCCTGTTTAATTGGAATTCCTTTAGACTCAATGGAAGAATTTGGAAATTGGACCAAAGTTCAAATTTATGGCAACTTAAGTAAGGCCTGGTCCACTTGGTGTACTAATCAAAATGGGATGGTCACAGGAAATTGGTGTGAAAAACAAAAAAATCCCTAGAAATCCTTTAGGAGTTCAGGCATTTACAATCGCTCAAGGTTTAAATACTACAAGTCAGTGACCACAGGAATTGGATATGTTGGGATCAGTGCCAGGAAATTATTGTTTGTTCTTTGAGGACCACAAGGGTAAAGAGCTGACTAGGGAGAAATCAGGAAAACCCGGCGATGACAGCGCTTGGATATCTCCTGTTTCTTCCTGGTATTACAATAACACGGCATACTGTGCCAATTAGACATGGTCTGTATCCCTAAAACAAAAATCTGCAGGGATGCTACCTCCTGGAGTTTTTCTCATTTGTGGAGATAAAGCTGAGCCTGCGATTCCTCAGAAAGCATTAGGAGGACCGTGCTGTTTTGGGTATCTGACACTGTTTGCCCCTAGCATTCAACAGATGCTTGACATCAGGCACAAATTCCAACGTCCAAAACGTAGTGTGCATCTATTAAGCTCAGACTGTAAGGATAATGTAGAATTGTAGAAAATGCCTTTGGTTATATATAGATATCACTTTTTACACCAGGAGTAGCTTCATCACAGGCCCTTACATAATTCAAACGATTGGCTTGTTGGACAGGTAAACAAATTAACACTACATCTGCAATACTGAATGAGCTTACCACTGATGTAGGTAGCATAGGCCACGCTGTGTTACAGGATAGGGCTGCTATAGATTTTTTGTTGCTAGAACAAGGATATGAATGTGAAGATTTTGAACGGATGTGTTGCATGAACCTCTCTGACCACTCTGAATCTATTGACAAGAAACTGTCATTGCTTAAGGAGAATATGAAAAAGCTGACAGTTGTTTAGAATTCTTTCGATGAGTGGCTAAAATCCTGGGGAATAACAGGCTGGCTCAAGGACTTAGTACGCTTTGGCATTATGTATTCTTGGCTATGTAATTAATAAATAATTTTACGTATTATTGGCTTGGTATTCTTTTTTCAATTCTGCTTCTACTGCCTTGCTTACTACGCTGTGTACAAAAAGCTGTGTTTTTAAATCAGTCTGGTTTGTGCAAAAACAAAAGCGGGGAAGTATTGAAGATATTTTGCAGGTTGAGGATTTTTGGCAAAGGGTGGGTAGCCTTCCAAGAGGGTAGAGCCGGGGAAAGAGGAGAGAGCCCTGGGAGAGGGGGGAGATCCTGGAAGAAGGAGGAGTAATTGGGAGAAGGGGAGATCCAGGGAGATGAATAAAAGCACTGGCTACAGCCCGAGAAAGGGGGGAGTTTGGGACAAGTGGTAGCTTGGGATTGGGGAAAATCCGAGAGATGAGGGAGAACCCAGGAGATGGGGGAGAACCTGAGAACAGGGTGGAGATCTGGACTAGAGTATAGAGGGCCTGGGAAACGTGGGAAAGACGTAGGAGAAGAGAGCCCAGCGGCGCGAGTCTGGGAGTGGAGGCTCCTGCGGGCGGACCGGGAACCCCGAGAGCCCGGAATCAGGGAGTCCTGCAGCCGGGCCGAGAATGGGCGCGGGTCAGTGCGGTTCGGGAGAGCGCGGCTGCGGGGCTGGCTCTGGA
>WBNP01003852.1:1556-12960 GCA_013401095.1 Passerina amoena
CTCCTGTAAAAAGTCCAGAAGCTCTGAGGAGAGGACAGGAAAGAGGAATTACCTGGGACCACAGAGCAGTGGAAATATTCCAGGCAGGCAAAATGGCCAAGAAAAAACACGTAAAGAACTTGCTTACAAAGCAAAAATGCAGCCCAGAAGTGCCATACGTGTAATTATGGTACAGAGTAACAAAAGTGGATAGAACAGAAAACACATGTTCATTGCACAGAGCAAATGTGCTGCTGTGCCATCCCTGCTGCTGCTTCTGTGGATGGCGGTGTCTGCAGAGCTCCTGCAGGACCCTGACCCTGCCAGAGCTGTGAGCATCCCCCGTGCCCTGACCCATCCCTCTGGCTGCTCAGCTTTGGGGCTCAGCAAACTGAACGCATCCCCACCGCCCAAACCCAAACCTTTGCTAAGCAGAGAACACCTTTTCATAATGCCATGAGTCACAAATAAGGAAATGACTTCAAATAATAATAATTACAAACGCAGAAATGGAAGAGTTGTGTTATTAACAAGCAGAAACGGCGTTGAAAATGCAACTTGTAAAGGACTGTTTGGGAATACAATCAGATTTAAAATAGTTTATTACGAAGAAACGGAATCTATTTTTAACCAGACGTGATCAAAATGAGTCACAGATGACTTCACTATTGGAAAAATGCAAACTCTTTTTATCTTGCTGAAGCCACTGAGGTTTGAGCACTGATCTGAGTGCAGGGGGAAGTTGCCCTGGTACTGCCATGCCTGGGGGCAAACGGGCACTGCTCCTCTCAGCATCCCTTACAAAGCCAGGCACTTCAGCTTCAAACCACAGCCCCTCCCAAGGAGCTTCACTCTGGAATTGCTCCTAAATCACTGGCAGTTCTCAGGAACTCTTGGGCAGAGGCAGCCGCACAATTCTCCAGTGCCTGGGCTTTCTTTAGTGGCTGGACAGTTGATGACCGTACTCTCAGCCCCTTTTACAGCACAGGAGGCTGAGGCCTGGGCAGTGAACTTTTCATATCTGCTATTTATGACAATTCTCCATGAATAAGGGGAACCAGATTTAGGAACAGCCATGGGTAATTAACAAAAGTGATTTGTCACTTTTCAGCCTTCTGCCTCCCTTCCAAAGGTGTCCCATTCATTGAGCAGGTGACTTTTGACAACAACAGAAAGTTCAATCAACAAAGGTGAACACTGAGAATTCATTCCAGGTCTACAGGAAAACCTGCCCAAATCTAACAGCTGAGGCAGAATTATCATGGATCAGCCTCCAAACTGACCTCAGATGGCCTTACAGATTTTTGATTGGTATTGATTGGTCTATTGATATATTTTGATTGGTACCAGAGCCATGAGACTGGTGTTCTGCTCACTGGAAGAGAAGACAGCAGTGCAGGGGGGTTCCTCTCGCTCAGTGCTGCCACTGCAGCTCTGCGTCCTGCTGTGTCCCTGATCCAGGTGCTCCTGATGGCTGCTGTGCAGCCTGGGCACAGTGGGGAATGGAGGAGGAGCGGGCTGGAAATCAGCTCACCAAACATACCTGTTTCAGAAAAACCTCTCTTGTGAAAACGTGTGTTTTGGAAAAATTCTCTGGGTTTTGCCAAGAGCTCCCTGTGTCCCAGGCACAACTCCAGGTGTTCTCCCAGGTCACAGGTGGGCTGCCTGGCAGTGTCCAGGTCCCTGTGACTGCAGAACGTGACGTGGGCAGCCCTAGGAGCCTGGCAGGCCCAGGGAAATGCCTTCAGTGATGTGCACTGGGGCAAGTCCTTGCACTGGGCCTCCTTCAGCCAAGGTGAGACCATTGTGCTGCCCAGGGCTCACCGCTGGCACAGCAGAGCCTGCAGCAGCCCCGGGACAGGGGACAGGCTCTGTGAACACAGCCCATGCATGGGACAGCCCGGTGCTGTGCTGGGCCACTGTCCCTCAGTGCCACCCGCCCTGGGCACTGCCAAGGCAGCAGAGCAGCTGAGGCTGGGCTGTGGTAGGACAGCAGCAGCCTGGCCCAGTCCTGCCAGCCTCACCAGCCCTGGGAGTGCTGACAAACACCAGCAGGATGTGAGGGAGGGATGGAGCAAACCCTGCTGGCACTGCTGGCCAGGATGGGCTCCTGAGCTGTGCCAGAGCCAGCACAGCTCGGGAGCCTCAGTCATCTGTCAGTGCCATGATCCCAAAATCCCCAAATGGGCACCTCTGCTGTGCCAGAGCCAGCACAGCTCGGGAGCCTCAGTGCCTCAGTCATCTGTCAGTGCCATGATCCCAAAATCCCCACATGGGCACCTCTGCTGTGCCAGAGCCAGCACAGCTCGGGAGCCTCAGTGCCATCTGTCAGTGCCATACTCCCAAAATCCCCACATGGGCACCTCTGCTGTGCCAGAGCCAGCCCAGCTCGGGAGCCTCAGTGCCATCTGTCAGTGCCGTGCTGCTCCCAGAACCCGCCCTGGGTCCCTGCAGAGCTCCTGAGCGTTGCATTGCTGAACAAAGCCTGCAGCACAGCAGGAGCACCAGCAGCCTCCTGCAGAGCCGCGACAAATGGCACACGTGGCAGGAAACCCCTGAGTCAGGGACAGCCTGGGACACCTGCAGGCATCAGAGGGTGGCAGGGCCTGGCCAGAACCGGCAGCGCATGGAACCAGACTCACTGCAGCCAGGCAGCAGCTGGGGCTCGCTCTGTTCTGGGGGATACGCAGACACTTCACTGCTCAATAATATCCTTTAGATGTGTCACTGCTCAGCTTGGGACAAATAGACAGAGTTATTCCAGGAACAGGCTGCTCATGGAGGGTCCGGTGGCCTGGGCTGCTGGTCACTGCCCTGGGGCAGCCGAGGGGCTGTGGGGGCCACCGGCCCAGCTCCAGCCCGGCCACCCCCTGCCCCTGACCTGCTCCGGCTCCCTGCTCAAAGCCCTGCTGCAAAGGATCCTGCAGGGACACGGAGCCTGCTCCAGGATGCTGCGGGGGCAGCTGGCACAGGGGGCTGGAGCGTGGCAGCTGTGTCTGAGAGGGCACTGACCACGGGGGGACACAGTGACCACGGGGGGGACACAGTGACCACAGGTGGCACACAGTGACCCCAGGTGGCACACACAGTGACCCCAGGTGGCACACAGTGCCCCACAGGTGGCACACACAGTGCCCCACAGGTGGCACACAGTGACCACAGGTGGCACACACTGCCCCAGAGGTGGCACACAGTGACCCCAGGTGGCACACAGTGACCCCAGAGATGGCACACAGTGACCACAGGTAGCACACACACTGCCCCAGAGGTGGCACACAGTGACCACAGGTGGCACACAGTGCCCCACAGGTGGCACACAGTGACCCCAGAGATGGCACACAGTGCCCCACAGGTGGCAGACAGTGACCCCAGGTGGCACACAGTGACCACAGGTGGCACACACAGTGCCCCACAGGTGGCACACAGTGACCACAGGTGGCGCAGGAGCTGCCCCAGAGGTGGCACACAGTGCCCCACAGGTGCCACACAGTGCCCCACAGGTGGCACACAGTTCCCCACAGGTGGCACACAGTGCCCCAGAGATGGCACACAGTGACCACAGGTGGCACACAGTGACCCCAGGTGGCACACAGTGCCCCACAGGTGGCACACAGTGACCCCAGGTGGCACACAGTGCCCCACAGGTGGCACACAGTGACCCCAGGTGGCACACAGTGACCCCAGGTGGCACACACACAGTGCCCCACTGGTGGCACACACCCAGGTCACCTCCCAGCTCTCGGCACCCTCTGCACACAGCCCGGGGGCACCAGAACGGGAATGGCTCCCAGTGCCAGAGGGCAGGCATGGATGGGAGATTGGGAATTGGGAATTGTTCCCTGGCAGGGTGGGCAGCCCTGGCACAGGTGCCCAGAGCAGCTGGGGCTGCCCCTGGATCCCTGGCAGTGCCCAAGGCCAGGCTGGACACTGGGAGCACCTGGGACAGTGGGAGGTGTCCCTGCCATGGCAGGGGTGGGAATGGGGGGGATTTGGGGTCCTTTCTCATCCCAAACCAGTCTGGGATTCTGTCATTATAAATAATATAAATAATTTTCCCCCTCTCTCATAACATGTTTGCAATAAATTAATCCCATTCTTTAGATAAATATCAAAGTATTTTAAGGTCTAATGACAGAATTCAACACTGAGAGACAAAAAAATCTTTGACATCTTCAAACCAGAAGTGAGCATTCACCAAGCTCTGTGGGAGCTCATTTATAGGATTCCTTTCCAAAAGCAGAGTTTTCAATTGCCTTATCAATAAAACAGAAAAGAGTAGCAACTGCAAAAGCAAAGTTCACTGAATTAAATAGAAACACAAGAATATTTTTCCTCTTTAATTTTTTCCTGTCCTTGTTTCCTTCATCAGTAAGGAGCAGGAAAGGCACACAAGACAAATCCAGATTTCTCCAGAATTAACATCACTGCTGGAAGACAACACAGCCCAAAGCTTTCCAGCATGACAATCTGAAGTTTGTATTTATGCCCATTCATTATACACTGCTCGAATATTTAGTATTTGATCTTTGCAAATCCTGCTTATCACTTTAAAGTCTCATACTGACTGTGCCTGTTATAAACACATCATTTGCTGTTGTTTATCATTTTGCTGAGCTTTAGTCTTTGGGTTGCTGAGTGCCTTCCTCTGGCTAAATCTGAGCTAAAGCTGCTCAGCCATTTTTGATAATAAGATTAGAAAGAAATATGTCCTGTTTTTATTTAATTCCCTCAACTTCCCTTTTTGAAAGCTCTGCTGTTCCTGTTCTGGGAAGCAGACATGCATGTCACATATAAGATAAAGGTTCTCGATCTATCTGCAAACCTGTTAACATTTAGTCAGACCCCGAGCTCCTGTGTCAGCACAGGAACGTGTCTGGCTCAGAAAGCAGCTGCTGCTGCTGCTGCTGTGGAGCTGTGGGAGGCTCAGGGCTGCTCCACACCTCAGCCAGCACGGGCCGGGCGATGTCCCCGCGGCCGCCGGACAGAGACTGAGCAGAACCAGCCTCAGCCTCGCCTGACTTGTCACTGCTGCCCTTTCACCACTGCAATACCACTCCTTTCAACAGCTTTCAGAGCCAGCAGCAGATCGGCTCGAACCAAACTCTCCAGACAAAGGGCTGGGTTTATTTCCCAGCATTGCAAATTGACTTGCTTACTGTTAAAACTCAACAAAACAAACGCTAAGGAAGCTTGCTAGTTTCAGTCATAATATTTCATTACCTCTAGGAAGGAGAAACAAACATTTTGGCAGCTGTTCAACACCACATTAACATTTGTGGCAATATTTTAAGACATTTCAATTCAGCCAAAGCCTGAAAGCACTGTGTTCACATTCACATTTTGAAATGGGGAATTCAATGGCTTTAAAGCAGAAAAGGGAGGGATAGCATACCCACAGAATTTCCAAATAGCTTGGAATACAGCTTGTGGACCAGCCTGTAATAAGGACAAAATGCAACTAAGGAATATTCAGAGGATATTTCTGATGAGCATTTCCTAAAAGCTGAGCTGCTGGCTGAAGTCAGTGGGAAAACACAAACAGGACAAAGCACAGCACATGAAGGGACTAATAACTGCCATTAGATTTAAGGAACCCCTCATACAATGAGGAACACACAACTTAAAACCACATCCAAATACTCCCACCTATCCAATTTAAAAATTGGACATGAGAGCTGCATTTCAAAACCTTGGTATTTTCCAGGTATTTTTGGAGACATAACCTTCATTTGCTGCATTTGTCTAATCACGAGTGGAATATGTAATGATTCACAAACAGGAGATCTTAAAATACCTTTAGGCACCTTGTTTCAGTCACAAGATAGAACCATGGAATAGAAAGGTTTGGGCTGGGAGGGACCCCAAATCCCCCCCAGTGCCTCCCCTGCCATGGCAGGGACACCTCCCACTGTCCCAGGTGCTCCCAGCCCCAGTGTCCAGCCTGGCCTTGGGCACTGCCAGGGATGCAGGGGCAGCCCCAGCTGCTCTGGGCACCTGTGCCAGGCCTGCCCACCCTCACAGGGAGGAATGCTATGGAGAATTTCCCCAGAGGCACCATCATATTGTGCTTGGGATTTTTTTTCCCTGCCTCCTTTCCTCCCTCAGTATTCTCACAGAAATGTTTATTTTAGTACCACTACTGCAAACAAGCTGGTCTGTGCTGGTCTTTTCTTTTCTTCCAGTAAAAAATTGTCTTTGTTCCAGTTAATTACCACATATTGGGACTTCTTGTCTTCCACTTCTGGAGTGAGAAGCAAGGAGCTGTCCAAGGACATCCACAAAGCTGGTGGGAAGATTGGTGCTCGTGGCAAGGTGGGAGCAAGTGTCACTTCTCCGAGTGGGCATCGTTGTGGTGAACCTTCCTCCCTGCACTCCTCATCTGCCCAGGGACAGACAATCGATCCTCCCAACAGGTGATAAATACCTGTTAGACAGCCATCAACAGCAGATGGATGGGGAGCTCTCTCTGGCAGAGCTGTCCCTCACTGCCACCAGGAGGGACTGCTCTTTGTGACTGTGGCTCTGCATTTCCCCTTCCCCTACAACACCAGCAAAATAGCCACCCAATGAAAATGGTACAAATCTCACATCAAAAAGCAACAGCTCTTACATTTCTGAAGTTAAAAGAGTTTAGGGATTCACCTTGTAATATCAGCTGGACCTTTCAGTTCATCTGAGCTTCAGCAAACAACATTAAGCTGCTCTACCATTCCCCTGCACCAAAGGCAGTACCAAAAGAACCCATCTCAAAGTCTGACAGTTGCAATGAAATTGCAGTCAGGCAAGTGGAAGATAAATACAATTGTTATTAGATTGCCTGTGGGACCAGTGATCTTAGTTGTGGTAACCAATTGCATGGGGAAGCTTTAATCCTTTCAGGCTGGAGAACCAGCCAAAGCAGATCTGGCAGCTTCTGAAACAATTTGTCAGGAATTGTTGATAGGACATTTTCTTCTGGATGCCAGTTCTGAGAGAGAAAAACACAAACATGTTTTAAGCCCAGAAAGAGGGGCTGGTACTCCTTGGTATGTAAAATGTCACACGTGAGCACTGTCAGGGGCTCCACGTTTCTGTGGGAGGAACAACTAAAGGGCATTAAAGAATGCACAACTACACCAACTGCACATGGAAGTGATTTAGTCTAGGATTTTTTCTTAAATAAAATAAAATCCAGGAATTAGGGACCATAGCTACCCATAGCTGCCCCATCCCTGGAAGTGTCCCAGGACGGGGGCTTAGAGCAGCCTGGGAGAGTGGAAAGGAGCCCTGCCTAGGGCAGGGGGTGGGATGAGCTTTGATGTCCACCCAACCCATGCTGTGAGTCCATGAAATGCTGACTGCAGGGCTGGAGGTCAGACTGGCACTGTAAAGCAGGGCCACACCTGCCTGTCCTGAGGTCTGTCCCTGAGAACAGCTAACACCCTCGCATGGGGCACACCTGGAGGTGTAGAGCCATCCCACGGCAAAAGAGACAGCCTGGAAAGACATTTTTGGGCAAACAGGAAACATCTGGTTGGATCCCACACATGGAAACCGAGCACCTCCCGCAGCTGGAGACGCTGCCCCTGCTGCTCCCGCCTTGGCTCCCTGGTCAGCCCCTGCACTGGGAACTCCTGACCTGCCCAGACAGGAGCCTGCTGTGGGGGGCAGCACCTGGGGCCTTGAAAGCTTCCATTTCCCCAGCAAGCTCCGAATTCCTGAACCCCTGTGCTGCCCTGCAGTGCCAAATCGTGCTGCTGTTTCACAGGGCACAACTACGGTGGCTTAAATCTCCATGGGTTTTTATGTTTTTCTTGTTGTTTTGGTTTTTTCTTTTTTTTTCTTCTTTTTTTGGTTTTTGTTTTGTTTTGTTGGGGCACAAGTTCTTAAGAAATCCCCTTACCTGGACCGAATGAGGCAAGGCACCTGTTCCCCAGCATGGATGCACGTCTGCTTTGAACAGACAGATGCTACTAAATAGGCTCTTACCTGATTTTAAAAAAAAGCAAGAATGACTAGTCATTACATTATGCTTTTCCTGGAACAGATTTTCTTTGAGGCTACTTAGGTAATTAAATCCTAATTACAAGCAGTATTTGTAAACCAGAGGGCAATATTAATGATGAATACAAATGGATCAATGGCAAGGAAGTGCTGCAAGAAGTATTGCTTTGTATTTGTTTACCCAAAACAAAAAAAAAAATATTTGAGTGTAATTTTATTTAAGGTTACATGAGAAAAGACATTAGGATTGAAAGCAATGACATCATTCCATTAATTAAAGCAGGGATTATTTCAGGTAGTTTTGATCTCAGCATTGTATTTAGAATTTTGTAGCACAACAGTAATGGTGAAACAAGTCCACTGACAATTCATGGAGAGAAAGTGGACTGGGAAAGATCCATAACTTAGGTAAATCATCTTCAAGCAGGACTTTGAGTGTTCCTTTTCCAAATCTGGTTGTCCACTTCAAGTTCCTCACTGAAGCCTGAGTTCTCTGCAGCATCAGCACAGTAACAAAATACCCTCCCTTTAACATGGCACTGTCTAAGAAGATTTTATCCTAATGAGGCAGAAAGAAATAGCAGAGCAAAAGTCAATAAATACGTCCCTCCATAGCTTCATTTGACTTTCAGCAAGCCAGAGTCACGAGCTCCAGTCCCAAAGCAGCAGCCAGAACTAAAAGACTGAATTCTCAGAATGCATCTTATTAAACTGTAGGAGCATATGTCCCTAATTTCTTAGTAAAACATTTGGTTAATCTAAATAAATGAATGGCACAAGGAGAAAAGCAAACAGACATGTAAATGGAAAGAAAAACAACAACTTAAGGGAGGCAGAAGTCACCAAAAAATTAAAGGGCTGAATTGCTCAAGTAGTGCCAGAAACAAAATGGCTCTTTCACACGATTAGGCAAGCATCACAGCATAGAGAAAATTAAGCAGGATACAGATTTGATACTGCAAAAGGCTAAACCAAAACAAGCAAGTGCAGGAGCTGCAGTCCCGCAGCAGCGTGGGAGGCGGGAGCTGGGCAGGAGGGAGGCAGCGCTTGGATCCCGCTCGGGGCTGGGCAAGGGCCCGCGGTGCCCCGGAGCTGCTCTGGCACCTGCAGGGCTGCTGAGGGTGCCAGCCTGCCCTGCCACGGTGCTCAGACCCTGGCCCAGGCTGCTCTGCTCTGCTCTGCTCCTGGGGCACTGCAGGTGAGCACTGAACCACTGAATGGGCTGGGAGGGACCTTAAAGCTCACCCAGTGCCCCCCCAGCCATGGCAGGGACACCTCCCACTGTCCCAGGTGCTCCAGTGTCCAGCCTGGCCTTGGGCACTGCCAGGGATCCAGGGGCAGCCCCAGCTGCTCTGGGCACCTGTGCCAGGGCTGCCCACCCTGCCAGGGAACAATTCCCAATTCCCAATCTCCCATCCAGCCCTGCCCTCTGGCACTGGGAGCCATTCCCCGTGTCCTGTCCCTCCATCCTTGTCCCCAGTCCCTCTGCAGCTCTCCTGGAGCCCCTTCAGGCCCTGCCAGGGGCTCTGAGCTCTCCCTGGAGCTGTTCCTGTCCAGGTGAGCCCCCCCAGGTGTCCCAGCCTGGCTCCAGAGGGGCTCCAGCCCTGGAGCATCTCTGTGACCTCTCTGGATCTCTCCAGCAGCTCCAGGTCCTTGTGCTGCTGCTGTCCCCAGGGCTGGGGCAGCTCTGCAGGTGGGCTCTCACCTGAGGGGGCAGAGGGGCAGAATCCCCCACCCCACCCTGGGGACCAGCCCAGCACGTGGGGCAGCTCTGGGATGCCAGGGCCGTGCCCAGCACCCCCAGCTCCTCCTGCCAGGGCTGCTCGCCCCCAGCCTGTGGGGATTTGGGCTGGGGACTGCCCTGGCCAGGTGCAGGGCCTTGTGCTCGGCCTGGCTGGACTCCAGGAGGTGCCCAGAGCCCCAGCCCTGCAGCCTGCCCAGGGCCCTCTGGGTGCCCCATCCCTTCCCTCCGCAGTGCGGCCCACACCCAGCTCAGGGTCACTCTCAGTGCCACCGTCCCTGTCTGGGACATTAAACTGTGCCCATCCCAGCCCCTGAGGGTGCCACTGGGACACAGGGCCCCGATCACACCTTTGTGTGTGCCCATCCAGCCAATTCCATATCCCCCGAGCGCTCCATCCATCAAACCCCTGCCTTCTAACACAATCTGTTACTTAACTGTGGTGGTGTTAAAAGACTTTGAACAGCTGGCTCCGAGTCATTACTATTAGCATCTTTAAAAATAGAATTGGCAGTATTTACAGAAACACTAATGATAGGAAAATATGTGAAATTTCCCTCTTATGTAATGTTTATTGAAAGAATTATGTGTTCTGTTAGGGGGACTTTTAAAAATAAACACAGGCTTTTCTCTGTAGGCTTTCTTCTCGATGAAGAAGGCATGTGAATTTTGGGAATCACAGTAATATTCCTTTCATCATCTTAAGCATGTTGCAATTACAGCCATTATATCCAGGATAGAACTTTTTAAGGAATTTAATATCATGGTATCTTGCCCCCCTTGTTTCTCTGCCCAAATTAGGAGTTTCTCACAGTATTTGCCTCCTTTGCAGTTTTGTGATAATTGGTGGTATTTTTGTTTGGAAGCCGCTTCATCAGCTCCCTGCGACCAGATAACCATGAAGAACATCATGCTGCTTCAGGCAGTTCTATTTCTATTTACACTGCTTTTAGTCAGGATAGCTTCACTGATACCAGGGAACCTGATCCTGATTTACAGCAATGAGGAGAAAATTGTAATCATTTTGCGCCACCAGAAACACAACAGAATGGGAACTGTAATAGCTCCCAGTAGGGCACAGCATAACACGGAAAACTCCAGGATCCGTGCTGCTTAATTGAAATGTGAGATTAACAGTGGAAGTTTAAATATTATCTGCAGTTTTCCTCATACTAATTTTGACACGATGTGAAATACTCAGCTCACGATGCTTGGGAATGAGAACGATCAGTCATTCCTCAAAGAAGACTCATTCACTTGCAGAACTGAGGCATTTCAGAAAAGTGGGATGAGATAATTACTGATACAAATACTTTGATTAACATAATAATCCGGGAATTTAATAAAGAATTTATTTGGTTTTATTGCGTCTCCCAGTTAAATAATGCCCATTGACTTTGCCCATTGAATATCAGTGGATTTTGATGGTGGTTCTGACTGGACAGAGAGTGAGTTTGGCTCAGCATATGCCATTCTGTAAGGCTGGAGGTGATTTCATGGCCGGTGAAGTAAAAGAAAACTCTTATTTCTGAATCTGTGGGAAAAGAGTGAATACATAAAAGTAAAGGTAGATGAGAAAAGACAAACTCTCCCAAAGGTGCGAGTGGTGGCTGTGCCCTCTGCTCTCAGCCAGGTGGAGCCCTGCGGTGTCAGCTCCTCTGCCCGGGCTGCACTGACCTGCCCGGGGTTGTACTGACCCAG
>WBNP01003853.1:18099-33880 GCA_013401095.1 Passerina amoena
GGCCCTGTCCCCGCTCCGGCGGGCCCTGTCCCCGGCCAGCCCTGCCCGCGGCTGCTGGAGGGAGCCCACGGGCCGGCAGGGTGCCGCGGGCAGGACAGCACCGGGGATGTTTCGGGACGGACAGTGTTTGGGGTTTTGTTCTGCTTGCTTTGTTTGCTGCGTGTTGCGGTAGGAGCAGCAGAAAGCGCTGAGTGCCGGGGCCGTTCCTCGCCCCGGGCCGCCGGCAGTGGGTCACCTGTGGCACTGCCGCGGGCTGCTGTGGCCACCTGCTCTCGTTTCAGTGCACGAGCAGCTGGCATTTTTGTTTGCTTCTGCCTTGCTGCATCTTTAATTACTGCATGTTCTTAAAGTAATTTGACCAAAGATTTATGGAAAGAGTTATTGTTTGGCTCAACACATACCTCAAACGGTAAATCTTCTCAATCATCTGCCATTTGTTTGACAACTCTGCTTTTGACAGTCCAGTGATATTGCTTACATATTTCCAAGGCTTTGGCTTGGAGTCCGTGGCAGCTTAAGACTTGTTGCCTGCTTTTTTGCATGAAAGTTCTCCATTTTTACTTAGCTTTTTCCCTTTTGTTATAGTACATAGTACTTGAAGAACATAGAACTTAAGGAAGTACATGTTTCTTGAAGAATAATTCAGTTTGATAAATTTGTTCTATTCAAACAGTAAAGAATATTGAACCAAAGCATGACTAGTAGAGATACTCACTTACTGTGAATGGAATAAAAGTTTTGTTTTCTCGCCTGTTATTTTAATAGTTTCTTTGCAGTCCAAGAACACAGCAAATCTTCTGGAGGTGAAAGGAAGGAAATTTCCACGGCAGGGGACCAGGCTTTGCAGGGTTAAAGGCTGTCTTGATACAGGCACAGGGCTCACGGCTTTGTGGCATCCATCCCCTCCCCAGTACAGGGACTGACACTGCTGTGCCCTGTGTGTCTCTGCCTGTCCGCAGGACCCTGCTGTGTGGCGCTGGGTGCAGCGGAGCAGCACCAGCCCGGAGACGCTGGAGCTGCCCCGCTGTGTGCGGGCCGGGCCCGGTGCTCAGTGTGGGCTGGGCTCAGTGCGAGCCCGGTGCTCAGTGCCGGCCCGGTGCTCAGTGCGGGCTCGGCGCTCAGCGCGGGCCGGGCTCAGTTCGGGCCCGGGGCTCAGTGCAGGCTGGGCTCAGTGTGGGCCGGGCTCAGTGCGGGCCGGGCTCAGTGCGGGCCCGGTGCTCAGTGCAGGCTGGGCTCAGTGCGGGCTCGGCGCTCAGCGCGGGCCGGGCTCAGTTCGGGCCCGGGGCCCAGTGCAGGCTGGGCTCAGCGGCCCGGCTCAGTGCCGGCCCGGTGCTCACTGCGGGCTGGCTCAGTGCGGGCCCGGGGCTCAGTGCGAGCCTGGCTCCCCAGCGGGCGCTGTGGGCACCGGAGCTGTGTTTCCCCACCCGCGTGTTCACTGCGAACATCTCCGGGCCGGACTAGGCTGGGCCAGGGGCAAGGGAGCTTCCCAGGAGCGGAAAGGAGAGCAGAGGGTTGCTCGGTGTCCGTGGTCAGCAGCTCATCCGTGAGCAGTCTCTTCCCCCAGCGCTGCCCTGCCGGCAGCGAGTGTTTCGGCTCTGCTGCGTTCGGCACACTGGGGAACACGTGTTGGACGCTGAAGTGTTGTGCAGTGTATCCCCTCGGACCTGACCCTTCCCTTCTGGCGCACGGGGATCCTCCCCGCCTTCCACTCGGGCTGCGGGGCAGTGCTCAGCAGCCCTGCCCTTGTCCCCAGCCCCTTGCTGCCCAGTGCTCCCCACTGACCGGGCTCCTGACAAGGGCTGCGGCTTCGGGGGCATTTTCACTAAAGGCTTGCTAAGTGCTCAGGAGAAGGTGGTGTATTTAATAGAACATAAGGAATGGTAATGGAAAACAGTGTTATCTGCTCAAGTAATTGAGGATCTGACACAAATAGTACAGGAAATACTTTAAATTTTCGAAGCCTCACGTGGGGGTCCTCTTTAGAATTTTGGGCACCTAGTTCCCAAGTTTTGTCTTTTTACAGAAAAAAAGGGCTAAGATATGGAGCAGTCAGAAATCCTGTTTGCATATGTGTGGTAAGGTGAAGGGCAGGGCCAGTTATACCGAGCCTTCATGTTATTAGCAGCTTTTTTCAGGTAATGCATCTGTGGAGTTTGGTTTGTGTGACAACATGTTTGATGTGGAACAGCTCTGGCTTTTAAGAAAAGATGTGAGATTGGAAAATATGAAAATAATTGCTTGAGAAATTATGAAATGCTGCTTAAGGCACTTGCTAATGTGTTTGTCTGAGGCGCTAAATTAATACTTAAATAAAATCAGTGTGACTGTAGAAAAATCAGAGGTATGGTGTTTACTGACAGAAATTAATGAGTTTATTGGTGTTTGAAATAATGTTATAATACAGCATTTGTAGCCAAAGAGAAAGCAATCCATGAGACTGCTCGCACCCTGACTGTGGACATCCTATGGTAGTCGGGTTTCACTGCGCTGCTCACCCACCATGCCGTGCAGAAAGGCTGGGAATGCAGCTGTTGTTTCACAATGAAATAAAAAGTAACGGGAGCAAAAAGATGGAGTTGTCTTATGTCACCTGATGATATCTCAGGGTATGGCTGTTGCTGTGAAGGAGTCTGAACATCCAAGGGAAAGGTGGTACGGTTCTGCACAGCTCTGGGGTGGTGCTGAGCTGAGGTGAAGCCTGCAGGCTGTGCTGGTAGAGGCCGGTGGGTTTCGGCAGTGGAGCTATTCCCAGGGACAGAAGCCGGTGACAAAGGCCCAGCAGACAGCGTGTCGTGCCTTCAGGAGCTGTGAGTGCTTGGAGGTTTGGACGTGAGTGTTGAAATGCCTCAGACACACTCTCACTGCTCTGTTACATTTAGCAGTGTTTACAGCATACAGACCCAAACCAGACCCCTCTGACACTGAGGAAGTGTTTCCACTTCGTTTTAGAGGGCTTTCCAAGTATGTATTGATCAGTGTTCCCTAACAGCACAGAAATAATGTGTCTAATTTAACTGGCCACATGGAAGAGTATAGAAAAAACATTAGTTATCCCTTGAAAGGCTTGGAACGTCAATAGGAGGACATAACATTAATGACTTTCCTATACACAAGCTTCAAAAATGGCTAAATGAGGAAGAAATTACAAATTTATTTTCCTATAATTTCAGCAGTTGTCTTGTTTTACTGCACCAGTAAAGCATTAAGCAATGAAATGTCAAACAAGGAGTATTTTCCTGATAATTTGTCTGACATGCAAAGTGTGTGAAACAAAAGAGGAAAAGGTAGAAATGTGGGGTTTAGTCATTTTGACAAATTTAGTGATTTTTGCTCATGAATTCTGGCAGAGACACTGGTGCCTCTGTCCAAACAGTTCCAGATATTGCTGTTTAGTGAGTGGCTCACTGTACAGGAGTAACTTTGTGTCTCAGTTCTGGCCTTTACACTGAACACAGATTGCTATATTGGCAGTAATTTATTAACTTTAATAAATGTAGCAAAACAAAAGCAACTAATCATACTTTTTTTTTTTAAATAAAAAGGATAAATACCATGTCTCCAGAGGTGGAGTTGTAGTTGGGAAGGGTTGTTATCTGTTCCCTTCTTTTAGTTTTGCGTACCAAAAGTGTAAAGGAGTTTGGGATTGGTTCCATTTTATTCCATCTTTTCCAGGCAAAAAAAAAAATGTTGTTGGAGCAAAACATAAAATCTGATTTCTGAATGAAGTAAAGTCACTGTGAACATTGGTTCTGGGAGTGATGGGCGTTACTCCTGGGTTACCCACAAGGCCTTCCCAGCTGGTGTGTCCTGTGCAGGGGTCCCTCCCTGGCAGGGGCGATGGGGCCAAGTGCCCTTGGCTGGTGGGGAGGGCAGGTTTGCCTGCGGGGTTTGGGTGTTCTTGTGCCACCAGTGGGCTCGGCGTCCTTCCAGTCGGGCTGTTCGGGTTGTGCATCTTTCATCTCTTAGGTTTAGTAGAGAAGCATTCATCCTAACATTTGGAAAAGGCTCCCATCTCTCCCATGTCTCACAAGGAGACATGTTTTTCTTTCCTGAAGAAGTTGTTGCTGTACCAGGGTTCTGAGACATCTGTGTTATTTTGCCTCGAACTAGAAGGTTTCTCTTGCACCTGCTTTGTAATAAGCATAGGAAAAATTGTGCTATAAACAGGAATTGGCATTGAAAAGTGGATTCCATTTCTTCGAAATAACAAGGTCAGTAAAGAAGCAGAGTTTTATTTGGAGCAGGAAGGGAAATCAGCCTGTCAAAGTGGGAACACCAAATAATATAAATACCATGGAAGGTGGATATCTATCTCGTGCAGTGTTAGAGCTGATCTTTAATGTCCGTGGAAGTCAGCAGATGTGCCAGGGATGAGCCAGTCCATATCCCTTGAAGCAGGCTGGGACAGCACGTGCTTGTAGGTACAGCTCATGGTCATGGAAATTGTGGGAAATAGGGCTGCCCAGAAACTGGGCCAGAATTCGTGTGGCCCTTGTGTTAAAATTCATAGTTGATGGTTTGACCATGGAGTAAGGAATCATGTAAGGAAGGGAAATCTGCATGGGTGGGTAATGTGTGAGAATGTTGGGAACAAAGTCCTAATGATCATTAAATGCACGTACACTGGGGGAGGGTAGAAGAAGACAAAGTAAATAATAACTTTAATCTAAAAAAACCCAATGAAACCAAATCACACACACACAAATACCAAAAACTCACAACAAAACACAAATCCTCTAACTCGTTTTGCAAGAATTTTTGTCCCTCTCTAATTACAGTCATGGCTTACTAAACCTGGGCTCGGAAGGCTGCAGTCTTATATGCCTTGCATTCCTGAAAAGGTTTCCAAAAAAGATCAAGTATTTCTGTACTGACTTATTTTTTTGTGAAACAAAGAGAGTGCAAATCTCTGCATTGGGACACTTAGGCTGAACCAGAGCTTATCTGCTGCACACACTCTGGACCTTCACTCGTTGGGTGTGTCCTCTCTCCAGATTCGCCTTCTAGGCAGAAGCAAGGACTCCTTTCTGGTGGTACCTCCATTTAGCTTTTGGGCAGTCGTGGGAGAACACTTGCCTGTGGGCCAGAGACACCAGAGGTAAATGGGGAAGGAAGGGATGAAAATATAATTTGGAAGTTGCTGTTTTCTGTTGATGTGCAAAACAACTTCTTTGCTATAAATTTGTATTGACTGGTAATTTCTCTGTGTGGACAAGGGTTATTCTTCTGTATATGGAAATGATTTTTTGATGGACAAAAAAAAGTATCTCCAGTGGTCCTGAAAGAGTGAGAAAAATCTGAGCTAAAAAAATTAGAACACTTGGAAAAAACAAACTTAAAAAACTTAGATGAACAAATCCTAAACTAGGCTGTGAAACGAGACAGTCACTAGGCAGTCATTTCTTAGGATTTCTGGTGCACCACAGCTCTGCTTCATTTTTGTGCCTTCAACTATAAGCCAACAAAATACCACTTGCATAGAGTTTATAAGTCCAGAGATGCAGTGGGTATTAACAGGCCAGTAAAATGCTGTGTGTCTATACTGGCTGAGCGGGGAGGATGTGTTCCTTAGCAAGGATGGTAGAGTGGACAAGTCTGGGGAGCATTATCCAAGGTATGTGTCTGCATCAAAGCACATCCAGTGATGGATGTTTTTCCAGGGGCATTGGACATATCCTCCATTCTCAGCCTTTCTCCCAGGTGAGAGAAACCAACTCACAAACTTTTTCCCTGTGAGGCTTCCAAATAGCCCCTGGGAACACCAGGATCCTAGGGCTAGTGTCAGCCAGGTTTTAGTGTTTGTTTTCTGATCTCCTACTACTAGCATAAGAGTAAAAAATGTCATTTCTCAGCCTGGATTGCCTTGGTTTCGGACTGACAGAGATCAGCAAACCAAGAATTCTTACTGAGTCGCAAGATTTAATTGGGAAATTGTATGCTTTGCAGTGAAATCCAAGGACTGTTCCTTCTAAACCGTGTCACAAAAACACAGGTGATCGTCCATCTGTTTGGGTTATTTGTCAGTCACTGCAGTTCTCCACTTCTTGAATCTAGAAGTACTAATTGACTGGAATTTAGAAGTGGGTATCAGTCCCTCTCCATACAGAAGAGGCATATCAGGGACAGTGTGCTTGGGTGCTGTGCATGTCCCTGTGAGTCTGATGAAGTCTCCTTACCCTGACTTTGCAGTGCTGCTGTCAGTAAGCCAGAAGCTGCTGGCTTTCAGTTAATGTCATTACATAAAACTGCTCCTTTAATATGACCTTTACCTCGGATACATAATTTGGAGAAATAGTCCTGCATTTACTTTTCAGTTAGTATTCTGGAACACACCCCAGGAGGATGACTGTCATTTATCACTCTTCCAAGCACAGGACTTCATGAAGGCAATTTTTTAGAGAGTGTGAGTTATTAATTATGCTGAGAAAAGAATGTGTTCCTTGGAGCAGCCCATCTTGCAGAGACACATTTCTTCCTTGTCTCTGCTGCTTGTTTTCTAAGACATACTAAGAAGAAAGTGTGAGATTTCCTCATAAATGCTTCTTACTGGTAGATGCTTTTCCCATTTTGGTATCCACCTGGTTTCAAGTGAGCTGTGCTTATAAGGAACTGATTACTGCACTGAATAACAAGTAACAGCTATGTTATTGTATCACCAATGACTTCTCAGGGCTGGATATCACCATTTTGTTACAAAATCACTTGGGGTGTCCAATAAGTGCTTGGGTTTGAGTTGTGGTTCTGTGATCATGGAGAGTACTTGATCCACACAGCATAGTCAGCCTGCAGCAGTTACCTGTGCAGCGCATGCATGCCCAGGCAAGCTTGAGTCTTCCAAGCTCTGCCAGCCACACGTCCCACAGGCCTGTTCTCATGCCACACACATCCCATCCCCGCCCTCCATGTCACTGACCTGTGTACAGTAAAACCTGCAGTTAGTGCTCTTCTCAGTATTTAGAAACACTCATCCTTTTTCTGAAGCGCTGTGTTGGTGTTTGTGCAGGATCTTAGTCTCCTAGCCTGGAAGGGTGATGCTGTTGTGGAAGGGAGGTTTGGAGCCCCGAGACTGTGTGTAAAAGGTGCCTGTGCAGCTGCTATGTCCCAGTGGAGGGCAGGCAGACCCAGGCCGGGGCGCTCAGGGGTGGCTGTGGCTCCTGGAGCAGGGCAGGAGACGTGGGCAGCGCCTGCTGGCTCTGTGGCACTCCCCAGCCCTGCAGCGCCGATCGATGGAGCCGCCAGAGCCCACGGGCAGCCCCTCGTGCCACAGGGATCCTCCCTCCTGCTTCCCCTGTGCGCTCCGCTTCTTCCAGCCACCAGAACAATGTTTTGAAATTTATGGAAAATTAATTATCGATTACAGATGTGCCCTGGTTCAAGGAAGGTAAAAACGAATGGATGCATTTACGATGAGGGACGTAATCCGCTTTGTGAAACTGATTGTCTTCAGCTCTGCTCCTGCCCTCCCTCTCTTTCCCTTCTCTCTCATCCTGCCCCCTCCCCCTTCCCGTACACCGGGTAAGAGACAGGCCTGATAAAGTGGGAGAAGCAAGATTGGTTTTCTAAGGGCACCAGGCCCTTCATGACCAGGTAAATCATGGGCTGTCTGGAGCTGGGGCTGGGTGATGACCTGCTCCCCGTGCCGCGGCACTGCACCCCCCTGCGGGACGTGATGATGTGCACCCGTGCGGCTGCGGGGGGCTGCAGTGAAGGTGAAACTGTCATATCGATCTTTTTAGCACTAAAATATGAGCCACTTTACTCCACTCCCCGATGCTGTGATGTGAAAAATAATAACTCGGATCCAAATTAAAAATATTGATCTCTGGAAGGTGTTGAAAGTAAATAAACACCTTCCGAAGTTTTCAGGTCAGCCAAGAAATGGTATTCAGCAATAAATGTGTCGGCATGTCAGAATCCAGGGTTCTTGATCTGTTTTTCCTTTCAAATTGATTTTTCATTACTTACTTCCTAAAAGTGTTGGAATTTGGTCCTCTACCGTTAAATCTCAGTGTTTGGGCAAATTATTTCTTTGGGGCTTATGAGGTGCTCCTAATCCACTCGGTCATTGATTGATTGATTTTTGACTCAATAAACTTGCATTACCCTTGCTTTATTTAAGGCTTCCATCATAATTTTTTGTACATTTAGGCTTGACTTTTTTATTTCCTTCTAACAGATGAGCTGACATTGGTCTATCAAACATGTGGGAAAACAATTGCCACAAGGTTAATTTTATTGCTAGCTCCATGCATTTTAAGTAGGTGCCAGGTATTTTCCACTCCAGGCTGATAAATTGCAGTTGAACCACTAAAGCATAAGAATGAACAGAAGCACTGTAGCAACAACAATAGAAACCCCATAGAAATGCATCACAGAGCATAAGCATTAAATGGATTATTTTTGCTTCATTGGTTTAACTTCATTTTACATCCAACCAGCAATAGGTATGCGGAAGTGTAATGAGCTCTTTAAGTGAGACTTGCTCGGGCCCTGGCGCTGCAGCATTGTGTACTCTGGGGGTGGAAGTATTTAGGTCTTCCTGGTTAGTGGAAAGGATAAAATACAGTCACCTGCATTTTCAAAAAGGGATTTTCTCTTAAAAAACAGCCAGTTGAGTTTTAGCTATCAGAATGTTCTTCTGAACAGGTTTATTGATGTTGCTGTTCTCTGGCAGCTGTTGCAGAAATGGCAGAGCATCGGCTCAGTGCTGAAACGTAGCAGGAAAGGAGAGCTGCAATGGGCATGGGAGGGGCCTCTTGCATGAACAGAAAGGAGTTTGGTCAGTGTTTAAAAACACCCTTAAACTGTTGGGTCTGTCCTGCGGAGCCTTCACTGCACCCCAGCTGTCCCCATGTCACTGTTCACACCTTCATGTGTTTCCATAGGCACAAGTTCCCATTTTGCAGTGTTCCTTTCCTGGACCCACATCCTGGATCATGTGTTTTTTCTGTTTAATTGAAGGCGACACCATCAATTAAGAGGAATAAAACTGGGTCTCTGTAAATTACTTGTTGGAGCTAATGGCAGTTTTGGTCATTGTCCACTTCCCTCCATAACTGCATTTCTTCAGCCAGGTTATTCATCAGACATTGTTAGTGTGCAGGAGTTTGATTAAAATTCCTGGGGTTCATCCTATTTGGTTTTTTTTAAACCTGTATCTGTTTTTCTGGTATTCCTGTGACGTGGCACATAAGTGTGCTCCCCGGGCTGTAAGGCTTACACATAGGAATCTGTAGGTACCACCAGCTCACAGGTGGGGTTCCCCATGTCCTGGGAAATCTGGCAGTATGTTTCATGTCCTTTCAGATCACTTGTGGTGAGGGCAAAGGGAAAAAAAATAAATTTGATTTTTTACTAATGTGAGTGTTGTAAATGCAGTTTGTAAACCTGATGCTCTTTTCTTTGTGCTAAATAACAAAGATCCTGTGTTTATTTTCAGGGACATTTTTTGACTGCAGGTTAATGGATATTCTTAGAGTTTGTTCATAAAAGATCCAGTTCAGTAATCAATAAAATGGGAAGGGAATAAGTCTTTAAGAGTGTAGTCCAAGCTACCAGTAAAGAGCAAAAAACCACAGGTTTACATGCAGCGACATAAAGATGGAAAGAAAGAAAGAATTCCTAAGAGTCTTTAAATGTTGTCTCCCTCCTTCATAGCTTTGCAGTCATTGTCCTGTGGGCATCTTTGACACCTGGGTCTAACACAGCAGCACTAAAACTTTTCTCCTTTCCTATTTAGGAATATTTCCATGTGGAAGAGCAATATTAGATTCTGTTTTACTTTGGAAATTAAAGAGAATACAGACCCACTATCTATTTGGGTATTTTTCTCTATTTTCAAAAATGTTTCTATTTCATTGTCAAAAAGGAGAACTTTGATTGTTCTGACGCCTGGAAATACAAGTGCCAGGGTTAAGAGATCCCATGGCAGGAGCATCCTCAGCTACTGCAGCACTGTGGCTTTACCCTGGTCATGCCATGTTGTCCTTAGCAACCTTCCCTTGACTGTGATTAAAAAAAAAAAAGAGAAGTTAGTAGCTGTTTAGGTCTTGCTGGTTGTGTTTAGTTTGTTGGTTTATGATAAGATCAGTGTTATGCCCAGATTGTCTTTTAATTCAATCACTTGTCATTGGACTTTCCTAAAGAGTACGAAAAATTTGTAATTGACAGGCTGGCAAAGGTTTGACCAAGTGTACTGTGGTTGGACCATATATCAGGGCAAAAGACAAATGTGATTGAGTGCTGTGTCATGGCACCACGTGTGGGAAACAAATATTCCACATGAAATCTATAGGAGCAAACTGAAAATTTGTTAAGCTCTTGAAGAGCTTAAAGGCTTGTTAGCATTTCCTGACAGAAGCCCACTGAAGCAGTGAACAGAAAGAGCCAGAGTCACGATGGCTGATTGGGAATTCAGATCTTCAGTTCTGTCCAAGATCCTGCTCCGTACAGGCACTCATGCCTTGTGCTGGGCCTGGGACCGGGATGGCACCTGGGACCCTCTTCACTCCACAGTTTGAGACCCCCTACGACTGAACACTGTCACCTGTGTTCAGGGAATTCATCAAGTTCCTTTTTGTCAAACTAGAAAAGTCTTAGTAATTTCTTATAGAATGCTGCTGTCCTTTGTGTGTTTGGATGGGTTGTGCTGAAGTGGCTGAACTCAGAGTGTTTGGATCTAACGTGGCCATCTGCTGCCTCATCAAAAAGGGTTTATTTGGGTTTACTTTGCCCAAGATGGGTACCTGATGTGAACAGCTTCTTGTGGAGCTGCCAGCATAGGACAAAGACCCTCCATCAGCCAGGTGAAGCCCCTCATTACTGCAGGTACTAAATGAACCAAATATGCATAGGAGGAATGAAGATCAAGTTAGATTCGTAATCTGTTAAAGCACTTGGTTTTCCTTATCTTCTCACAGGTTAATAAAGGCCTAGTAGAAAAAAATCAGCTCGTACTAGATATAGTATTAAAAGAGTTGTTTTCAAATAGAACAGTGATGAGGATAAATAAATCTGATGGACTCCCAGTAATGTTTGGTTTGTTTCTACTGACCTGTGTTATTTCTTTAAAAGCCTGCCAGTGCAATTTGAAAAGCAAAGTGAGGTTGAACACTTGTTCTATCTTCAACACCAAAGGTTTGTTCAATAATTCGGAATGAATCTGTCACTTGGGGAAAATTTTACCAATGCTTCCTTCATTCTTCAGGCACTGAGATCAGTGATGATTATTAAGCTTTGCAAAGCCAACATGGGTCAACATGTGCATGATAAATGGAGCTATTATTGTACATAGGGAAACAATTAATGTGTTGCTCCACACGGTGGGATGTCCATTAACACGCCCTACCAGTAATGCAAGCCAGAAAAGCTGCAGTCGCGTGTGCCCACGTTTTAGGTGAGCTACAAAGGGAAATATTCTAATAGTCTATTCAGGCACTAATTTGAAAGTTGTATTTTTCTTTTTTTCTTTCTCTCCTCTCAGCCAGCAGGCAATAAACTCTGCTCTGAACAGTGGGGTTAGGTAACTGTCCTCATCTGTGCCCTTGGTGAACCATGCTCCCTGCTTTGCCTTGTGGGAGCGAGCTGGATGCTTGAGGAGAAGTGCCTTGTTCAGTACTTTTAGCACATTACTCCTTTTTAATATATATTCTATGAATTCAGCTAGCTAGTTGTGGAATCCTTATGTGGACTCATGTCAATCTGTCAGTGCAGATACTGCATAATATTGTTAGGGGTGATAATTTCACTGTGGTATGAAAACAATGTTACTTCATATTTCCTAATTTAATTTTAAAAACCCTCCAAAAGATGTATGTTTAATTTCCTCTTTTAAGTTTCCTGAAGAAGAATAACCCCTGCCCAACACATGCATGCTTCCATACACTATGGCAGCAGCCAGGTCTTTAGGCCTGTCACTGATGTGAGAAGAGAGAGGGTAAAGCAGAGTTTGAAGGACCTGGGGAATCTCAGAGTAACAGCGGCCTCACTCATTTGGTGTGCTTTCTGGTCATTTTTTTTAAGATAGCAGTTTGGTATTGTTTTGGTGCAGAAGCTTTAGCATTTAAAGGTTTCATTGTCAGAGCAAAATGTAATTAACTCACATTAGTAGCATTCCTGTAGCCTCCCAGTTTTGAATCTGCAGCTCTTCCTGCAGGAGACAGATCTTTCTCGTTATATCAAATGGCCCTCGGGGCTTGGGTTTGAGCTGTGCCACGGCAGCAGCTGCTGTGTGTAAGGAGTGAGCAAGGGAACACCAAGCCTAGTGCAGCTCGACTTCATTTTCATTTCAGAACTCTGGGCTAGAGTTAATGAATTTAATTTAAAAACTTAAGCTTGTTTTTAAAGCCCAATTCTTTCTTTCCATTTTCTTCATCACTATGAAAAATTTTTAATAGCCTTTGGTTACTCTTTCAGGGTTCTTTGTTAAGACAGTTCATCTAAGAAAATCTGCGGGTTGATAGATTTTCTGATTAAATACTTGAGACACAGTAGATGTTTTAATTGTCCTGAGATCCATTTTTCTTGAGAGTCTGTGGCAATGTGCAGTCTGCTTTTTAGAAACACTGATTGATGAATTCTGCTGTAATTTAAAGTAAAAGTTAATAAGACAGGCCTACATGGATCTGATGCAAGTTATTAGACCTGTAAGGCACTTTAATATATGCCATTTATTATTCAAAGAAGTGAAAGCCAAAAATGTTTCATGTGCACTAATAAAAATTCAATATAATTATTTCAGAGAACTTCGGGAAATGCAGTCAGATAAACGGAATTTATTAAACAATATCCAGTGACAGGAATGCTGATGGACCTCTCAGGCTGGTGGTACCTTTGCAGTAGGAGTGTGATGCTGTTGAAACTTCCTTTGCATGGGAGGTTTTTGACTTTTCCTTACCAATGAGTTAAAACCATGACATTCAGTGTTTCACTTTTGCTCTCTGCTTCAAAATATAAAATGTTGATGCCCCTGTCCAGTGTTTTGCCTAAATTGCTGTGGGTTTCTGTATCCCAAGGTTAAAGAAGAGCTCAGGTAACAATAGCTTGACTGCACTTTCCACTGGTCAGGCCTGAAATCCAAACCCACTCCTATGGCTGTCTCTTAAAGTTTAGGGTTTTCTACTATTAAAATCTTCCTTTGAAATAATAAATGACTACATGCTGTCAAGGTAGGGTCTGGAAAGGCCAGCACGTAGATTGGGCTGAGATTTCATCTGAGCGTAGTTGAGTTTTATAGATCTATTTATGAGATCCAATACTGTAATGATGTAATTTTACTTGTCTAATAAATGTAGCTGTACAACGAAGGATAGCAAACATTTCCATTGTGACCAAAATCCTTTAAACTGCAGCCACTTTGATCTTAGAGCTCATGCTATTTAATAAATGCTGGCCATTCTTCTAACAATCACAATTATTTAAAGGGTTTTCAAAAGGGATAGAGCAAATCAAATAAAACAATTACTGTTGTATCTCATTCTGAAGTTAAGTGTATTTTTTATGTGAGTCTTGTTTAGTGTCTCCTCCCAGTTTTCATCCATTATCACAATAATTGAGTTTGTAGCTGGAATTAAATTTATCAAATTGTGTTATCCTCTTTTGAAATTGGATAGGTATCCTGGCAGTGGGAGCTAGAAGTTAATCTGCTTTGCTAAAGCCTCCAGTGGCACAGCGGCAACAGGATTGAGAAGGCTCAAACATTTTCCTGTCACCCTGGACACGATGTAATTTCTCCTCAATCCCTTGTGCAAATAATGACATTTGAATCGAGCATTAACAGGCTTAATTACTTTAAAATTGTCATTTTAATTTACACTGATATAGTATTGATCATACAAGCAGAGATTAAGCTGTTCAGTGGAGCAGATGATGGGGAATTAAACATTAAAGGGTCCTCGTGGGGCTGAGAGGCCGCCCAGAGAGTGCCAGGAGAGGAATGATATTTCTCCGTAATGAACTGGCGGCATGCAGGGACATGAATCTTTGGCCTACTGGAAAAAGGGAAATAATGGGGTTTGGGAAGCATTTGCAGGTTATTCATTCGCTGCCATGCACCAATTCTCCAGTGATTCATCCACCTCACCAACATTTATTTATCTAGCAAATTCAGGAGCTCTGACCTTTCTGCTAAGTACATTTAACATAAGACAGAGTGGAATATTTCAGGTGTAACTTTTTACAAATATTAGTTATTGTTTCTTATTTCTGACTAATATTAAACAGAGTTATTTAATCTGCCATCCATAATTGCACCCATTTGTGTGACTCATGATGAGCAGACGGACTTCATGAAGAGATCCAGGTATTGTGGGACTCTATGAGGTCCTCAAAGTCCTTGACCTCATTTAGTTACAGTCTGATTTTCTTCTTTGGCAAACCTGAATTAAAGTTAATTTAAGGCAAGCTGACATGAGTTTACATGGGTGATTATACAGCATATAATAGCAAAAATGATGACTAATCCTTGTAAAACCTCCAAATAAAAAATGTCACCGCTCTGGTAGGGAGCATGTTTTAAAAGACCAGGCAGGTATATGCAATATATTAAGACTAAAAACTTAATTTCAGTGATTTGGATTTGTCTAATAATTTATTGAAATGTTGCTAGGAAACAAGTATTTCTGTTTTGATAATTTACAGTTTAAAAATTGAAAACTAAATGTTGGTACTAAATTGCACAAAATCAATTTTGTGTTTTTATACATGGCAGCAAAGTTATTGTTTTCCCTGACCTAAGCTAGTAGGCTACTTTTCCTTATGCCTTACGTTTTATTTTTATCAGGGGAAACCAGAAACAGTAGTGTAACTACACAGGATACTGTGTGAGTCAGGGTATACTTGCAGTCATTGCAATTCAAAATCAAGAGTCTTCTTTCTGAAAATGGACATTTTTCTTACTTAAGAGAACTGCAGGGCCAGATCACCCCCATTGAGTCCAGGCGGTTTTTGGGGTTTTTTAAAATTTGGTAAATACGTAAATTCCCAAGGAAGCCCATTGAAGTCAATAGCATCCGTGCACTTGTTAGTGTAGCTTCCTTAGGAGGGCACTTCTCTTGCCTGGAACCAAGGGACTGGTCCTTAAAAGTGAGGAAGGTGATGCAATGTAGGAAGTTGAATTTTCTTATGGCTTACATTTTTTGCTTTCACTGGAAAATGCTTTGAATAAAACTGTAGTCTGTTGCTGGTCAGAAAAAGGACTCTGAAACACATAGCAATGATTTGTGCTTTGTTTTTTTAAAAACAACTTCCTTTTGAAAACTAAGGAAATTTGTATTTACCTATTTTTTAATTGGAAAGGATGTTTTGATTGGGATTTGGGCGAAGATCTTTAGGTTTGGGGTTTTTTTTTAATTACAGACTTAGTAACATACTTGGTTGCTGTCAGTTCTCTGTGGCTTTGCCTGATTTTGTAGGTTTAGTAGTTTTTGCTTTAAGATGTTCCTGTTTTCCTTGAATCCTGCAGTGCAAGTGAGGGGGGGATGTGCAGGCACAGAGCTGCCCCAGCACGAGCGGCCAGGCGCTCGCTCCCTGCCTGGTGTGTGTCCGTCTGTCTGCGTGTCCGAGTGTCCGTGTGTCCGTGTGTCCGTCTGTCTGCATGTCCAAGTGTCCCTGTGTCTTGTGTGCCTGTGTCTGAGTGTCCGCATGTCCATGTCCACGTGTATGTGTCTGAGTGTCTGTGTGTCCATGTCTGTGTGTCTGAACGTCCCTGTGTCTGCGTGTCTGAGTGTCCGCATGTCCGTGTGTCCGCATATCCTTGCGTCAGTGTCCAAGTGTCTTCATGTCC
>WBNP01003853.1:45673-91735 GCA_013401095.1 Passerina amoena
TCTCCTAAGACATCAGCCTTGGGAGGCACCTTCGTTCTGGATACGGAAGCGTGTACTGAAACAGGACTTTGTGCAGGGCAGTGTGCTCAGGCGTTCTCCTTGACCTCATGGCTGAGTAGAATAATAACGAATCCTAAACCACACACTGCTACAAACCATGTACAAAAATAGTAGAGAGAGTAGAAAAAATGGTAACCTTGTGGTTGTTTTTTCTCACGTGGCATGTAGGCTTTGTGCTGGTTTCTGGCTTTGGCTCATGAGGGTCAGTGCTGTCCGCAGCTGCAGTCCTGGACAGCAAGCTCGCTGCTGTAGGCCCTGGATTTGCAGCTGTGTTACACTCCTGGCTGTGTGCCTGCCCACGGAGACTGTTGCAGAAGTACCAGGTCGGGGTAGCTAAGCCAAAGGCACCAGAGGGGTACAGCTGAAATTAATAATAATCCCAGCTTCTCCAGCAGATTGCCATAGCATTGTGTTTTCCTTCTTCATCTGTGCAAGAACGAGAAATGATGATTTCAGTGTCCTCAAGGTTGATGCCCTTGCAAGAAGCTCTTCTGTTACTCAAATCTGTGACCCTCTTTTGAGGCTGCCTTGTTCTTCTGCAGTTCATCTTTGTTATGTTAATTTAAAAATTTAACAGGTTTATTAATCCTGCAGAATTTATTATAGTCAAACATGAGATATTATTAAGTTGCTATTGTACAGAGCATTTACCTTTGCTGTTGGAATGACTTGTCCTCTGCATTGGCAGACACAGAAACATTCATTTTGTTTCCTAATTAGGAGAGCTGCAATCAGGAACCATGACAGGGTTCAGCTCCTCGGTGTACTGCATGCCAGGTTCCATAGTGCAGGCTTTATAAAATTCTCTTTAATTCAAGAACAGAATATCATTAACTTTGTAAGTGGATGAATACAATGGACAAGCAATTTAATTAACTTCTAACATTGGATGTTGGACAGGAGACAAAATGAAATTATGCACATATTTCTTATGCAGGCAGTCAACCTTGAAAGGGGCTTGATTGTGATGGGTCAGACAAGGGGACAGCTTTGTCCAATTATTTGATGTTTAGTCCTAGAATATGAAATTTGAAATTTGGTACTTTGTAAATCAATCATCTCTTATTTTGAAGCAGCTACAAAGGTTGTCTGAGATACAAAACAACCACCAGTGACTGTGACACGCTAAATACAACCTTTTACCACATGGTACTTTCCTATTTGTAGATGACCTATATAATGCTAAATGAAATGGGCATCAATGCCTCCTCATCAAATTGAATTTGTCATCTTGAGTGTATTATGTAAGAATATATCAATGAAATACTATATTGATTTAAAGTTCTCAAAATTAAAAATATTTAGCATCAACTCAATGTAGTAGGAGTCACACAGCTTACGAGTTTTCCCCAAAATAATGTGCCTTTTTTTTTTACTAGAAGAAAACTGTGGTGAAGTGTTGAGCATCCATCCATCAGTCCTTCCATCTGCTCAGAATCCGTGCAGGCTGGGTCCCAGTTGCCACAGCACTGCTGAGGGCTCGCCCTGTCAGTGTGACAGTGCCAGCACTGTCCCCTGCACAGCAGCATGGGCTTCTCCTGATGCTGCTCTTCCTGCCAGCTGGCCCTGGCTGCAAAAATAAATGTGAAACAGCAGGTACAATACAGATGAAAAATCATATTCTGCACTTGCATATTACCTTCTGCAACCGGAGATTCAGGCTGTTTCTTGAAATTCAAGAAGCGTTGCCACTACCCATATGATAAATCTGGATCTTTGGATAATTTTTTGAGCTTGTCAAGAATTTTTAACTTCCTGGGGAATAGTTTTGGTTCTCCATAAGATTCAACACTGAAATAACGGTGAGCATTTACCTAGGTATCTTTTGAGGAGAACTTATGCTTATCCTCTGCTGTGCTCACAGTTAGAAATTAGACTTTCTTTCTGTCCCTTCCCATCCTGAGGAGCTGGTGAATATTCTGAGCATGGCAGGGTGTTTGGCACTGGCTCTGAAGCCCTCAGGGCATCCTCAGCAGAGGTTTTGTCTCTCTGAGCACACTCAGCCCTTGTGGAGCACGGCCCTGGGCTGCGGCTCTGATCCTGTATTCCTGCAGCCTCCCTCCTGCACTGGGGCACAGCCAAGCTGGGAGCCTCTTATCCTGATTGGGGCCTCCTGAGTGCTTGAGTAATAGAAATATTAAATAACAACGTGATTAATGACTTTGTGAAGGCTCTACTTTGCCTTCAGGAATATTGATAAGTGGTGCTTTTTATAAGTGCTCAGCACACATACACTTCCTTTAGCTTGGGTTGGTTCCTTGGGCTGGCACTAATCTCGGTTTTCAGAAAAGAACCTCTGTCTGATATTTTTTTAATTTAATTGATTTGTAATTAAAATTTTAAATCTTTTTGTGAAATATGTCAGTATCAAAAGTGACATTAAATAATCTTTGTCCGTGCATTAGGTTGCATATAGGTTATTCATTTACTCACTGGACATGTTTATATAAAGCTCAGAGGTTTTGTATGTTAATTTTTCTCTTCTTAGATTAACTGGTCCCAAATAATGTTTTTAAATTGAGTATGAGTTTTCATTTGCTATAACAAAATTATTAAGAGAGGTAATAGAGGTAGATTATGTTAGCTGAAGATCCCTCATTTTTCTGTTAGTCTTCAGAATAGGAAAATTAAAACTCCTGGGGCTAAGTTTTTGTTCCAGGAAATGTGCCATGCTGGTTGCTGTTAGCAGAGACCTCTCTGGTATCTGTGATGATCAGGACTGCAAGCAAGTTCTTTTTTATGTTGATCTCTTCATTAAACATTTAAATGACTTGGGATTTAAATATCTTAGAATTTTTAGGATAGTTACTCCAGTCTGTGGTGTAGACAAGTCTCAACCTTAAATTAAATCTAAATGGATAAACCCATCTGAATATACCAAAATCTTGTGAGAGAAACTAGAAATAAACAGTACAAGATATAAGGCTATGTATGAACACTTACGGATCAGTTCTTCCCTCAATTACATTGAATTTGACTATTATAAAACCAAAACAATAAAATTAGAAATTTTTTTCATTATTTGTATTTTTTTAGTGGTAAATTTGTAGTGATTACCCCTCTTGTTAGTTCCGCTGTTATTGCCTCACACTTGCAAAGGCTGCTGTGAAGAAAAGAAGGAAGAGTGAGGAAGCAGAGCGAGGTGTTGCAGGTATGTCTGCTGATGCTCAACGACTGCACAGCAAAGATTGTGGCATTGAAATGAGTCAAGGATGTCTGGAAACCACAGTGAGTGTCCTGGCAGCTCACTGAAGCTGGGAACACGGGCGCTGAGAGGTGATTCACCTGGCACAGAGCAGTCCAAGGTGGAACTTCCCAGCCTCGTGCAGATGAGCAGCTCGACGAGTCAGTCTGAAAAATGGGCAGATCCATGAAATAAATGGATTACAAATAAATTAGAATTTTTAAGGCACAAGAACTTCTAAAGACAAAACCAGTATGTGGAAATTATTTTAAAAATGCAGAAGAATATTTGGCAGTATGGATCTAGTACAATTATAGTCAAGAAATTCCCAGGATTTAGGGACTCCTAGGGACAATCCTAGGGATTTAGGGACACTCTTTTTATCCCTACCAGCTGCATGTGCTGCTTCTAGAATCTAATACTCCAGCAAAGTTGTCTTAACTGGGAAATGGGCACTGGAGACACTGCTAAAATACAGCTGCAGGTGGCTTCTTCACAACATGGGTATTACAAATAAAATATATGTATTATTTATTTATGGACATTGTATGTTTTGATTATGATGCATAATATTGGCTTAGGCTTTATGGGGTAAGAGAATCTGCAGTGCCAGTCCTGCCACTGGTTTTATTCCTTCTGAGTGGACAGTTCCATTTGGTTTAATGAAAATATCACATGTAATTGAACAGGTGTTTTGAATACAGACCAAGGTCTGTTTCAAGAGAGTTTTTAAAGTTTGTCAGTGAGTATTTGGAGCCCAGTCACTCTGACACTTTATTAACGGTGTAATTATTCAAAGGCTGTTGAAATGCAGCTGATAGCCGTGTTTGCAGTGCAGAGCTGCAGGAGTGGGGTGTAATTGTTTGGAATGGTCGGATCGGGCTCCGTCTGTCTGCGCTTCAGGTGGAGCAGGGCTGTTCAGGCAGCCTCAATGGCACTTTAATTGTATGTGCTTTAGCTGATAACTCTAATTCAGGAAATGATAAATTGCTGGACACCTAATTTGTTTGCAAATAAGAAGTGATAGAGTGTTTTATAATGGCTTGATCAGTGTACCCAGCCTGGTTTTTTAACCTTGAATGGGTATTAGACGGTTGGTGTAATTTGGCTGTAGTGGATTGAGTGTGCACAGAACCACAGGCAAAAACTGCACCATCCCTCGTGTGTACTTCGTCATTCACTGTTCAGGTGTGCTGGATCCAGCCTGTACCACAGCCTGCCCTTCCTTTGGTTTGGGGAAAGTGGCAGTTGTATCAAAACGACCTTTTATGGCAAACTAAGGGCAGGTGTTTTTACAAAGTGTTTCCAAACTGCCACAAAATCCAAGGGAGCCATGGCTTGTTTCCGAGCAGGATTTTGGAGCTGCTTTGCTGTGGCTGTACCCTGTCAGGGTACCTGCAGACCAGGTGCCCCATCAGCTGAGTCCATGCTCAGGTACCCCCCAGTCCCTGGGAAGCAGGGTCTGGCCTGGGGCAGGGGAGCACCCACAGCCAGCCAGGGCAAGCAGCCCCTGGGCTGCTCCAGGCCCCCGCTCTCTCCCATTCCAGGATTTTCTGTTTGAAGTCTCTGAAACGTCACTGTGCCATGAGTGAGCCCAGATTGGGAGTCTCCGTGGCAGCTCCAGGGTGACCTTGCTGTCAGCCTGTCTGGGGTGGCAGCCCCACCAGAGCTGGGCTGGCCCTGAGTGAGAGGGGGCCACTCACAGACTCCATCTTGCTGATGGGAGACTAATGCCTGCTGTTGATGTTCGGGTTTATAAACATGTGAAATACTTTTTTAATTGTTGGTAGCAAAGCAGGCACACAATCAATAGAGTCAGGCGTGCCAAACTCACTGTTGACATTCAGCAGAGCCAAAAAGGCTGGTAGGAGATAAGGGCTTCCTGTCAGCAGTGCTCGTGCTAATTCATATTCAGACATTGTCATGTTCCATGATAAATGAATTCCTTGAACTATATTGATATAGGAGGTTAAACATTGAAAAAGTTGGGCTGAACTTTGACTTTAAATATTCATTAAAGCTAATTATGGATTTTATGACTACATGAATTACAGTTTCTGTGTCATCATTGGCAATTAATTTTAAATATATTTAAAGCAATCTTTATATATTAACTGTCACATTTAGTGAGGTAATGCAGTAAATGTTTACTCTGCACAGTAATTAAACTTTTATTCATCTATTTCCTTTTTGCATTAAATATCCGCAGTTGAAATGGTCAACTTTAAAAACAAATTAGACTAATTAACTGTTTAAAAAACCCTATAACTATTAAAATCTTCAAATTTTTGTGGCACAATTCCTGTATAATTAAAGGAACAGTGCTTTTAATAATGCTGGATGTGTAATCCATCAGAACCAATTGTTTCTCTTGCCGTCAGCAGTAGTTTTCCCAGATGAGTCTTTCTGTATGGATTAATAAAAGAAATCTCTAATACCGTAATGAGTATCATTCTAGAACCTAATTAAATGCAGTGAATGTTCAACTTCAATGTGCTAAGAGGGAGAAGATGCCTGGTTTTTTCTCCACAATACTTTTCTGGGGAGATGTGAAGCTCTTCTAATGAATGTGCTCACCTTAGATTCAATGTGCTCTCTGTGTCCCCAGCTGCAGTACAGGTGTGCACGCAGGTGTGCTCGGAATGGTCAGGTACTTCTGTCAGTCCGGAAAAAGCATTCTGTTAACAGCAGCATTGCCTGAGATAAAACGTCTGGCCTTTCCCTGAGTCCTGAGCGTTTCCATAAGGGCCATTCTCACAAAAGCCAGGATGTGTTTGCCTGTGTACTCTGCAGTTAGTGACCGTGATATCGAAAGAGGTCCTGGGAGTTTACAAAGGAAATTTTCTCTGCCGTGCTTACAGGATCTTGGGTGCTGGTCTGACTGCTTTTAGGGGTGTTAAAGCCAAGCTGTTGGTTGTAGTGAACAGGGGACAGCAGAAGAATCAGTTTTACTGTCTTGTGTGTTTCTTAAGAACTTGGCCAAGCTACAAATGAGTATTCATGACTGTGCCACCTGACTTTCTGTTTTGGCACTGAGTTACTGGTGGTGAACGTGTGGTACTTCCTCGTGGTCACGGGTGTTGCTCTGAAGTGCCCATGTACTTCTGGGCGTAACTGGGCACCTCAGACTGTGATGAGGTCCTTTCTGTCTTGTCAGCTCCTGACTTTATTAGTAAGGATTCATATAATCATGGTTTGGGTTGGAAGGGAGCTCAAATCCCCTCCAGTGCCACCCCTGCCATGGCAGGGACACCTCCCACTGTCCCGGGTGCTCCCAGCCCCAGTGTCCAACCTGGATCCTGCCAGGGATGCAGGGGCAGCCCCAGCTGCTCTGGGCACCCGTGCCAGGGCTGCCCACCCTGCCAGGGAACAATTCCTTCCCAGTTCAGCTGGCTCATCAGTCCTGGCAATAACATGTGCTGTCCCTTCATCCCTGAGGCCAGCAGGCTGGGCTGGTCTAGAAGCTTCTGGTGGTACTGAGTACCATGACCTTGATATGGTTACAGACCCAGGGGCTGCCAGGTTGGCCTGATGAGTTGGGGACTTTCTGATCTGAGCCTAACTGTGAGCCATCCATTCATTGCTCTGCCCTAAGGCTGCTGAAGTAGAATTCACAACTGGTCTGTGTTTGCAGACTGCTTGGAAAATCAAGCAGAGAACCTGTGGCTGCTGCCTGCACTTCATTCCAGTGAGACATGTGGTGAGCAGAGCGTGTGCCATCCCCTGGGCAAGCCTTGGGGCTGCAGTGTCACCTGCCATTCAGGTGAGAGGTGCTGGGCCCTCAGGAACTGGGCTGCTCTGGGTGCTGGGGATGAGCCTGCAGGCTGAGCTGCTCACGGCGAGGCAGCACAGGGGGCACAGCTGCAGGAGGGGCTTCGTCCCTGGCGCGTGGGGAAGTCAGCCCTGCCGTTATGGTCCAGGTTTCTGCTCTAGAGAGGCTGCCCTGGAGAGGGCTGCAATATTCCTGGGTCTGCTGTGTGCTGTGGTACAGCCACTGATGTCCCTGAAACTGAGGAAGGGAGGGACAGTGCACAGCATGGCCGCTGAGCTTCCATTTCAGTACAAGCGCTTATTTGCAGGTGGTGTGGAATTTCTGCTAACTGCAGAGGTCATCCATCTCAGCAACCTTTCAAATGGAACAAGTAATAGCTTTCTTTCCTTTTGTTTGAGATATTTAAAAGTTAAGATGTTTGGGTGGTTTATAATCTTTAATGTGTTCCTGTGTTGTATCACTTAAATATTTCATGTGCTGCTGCACATAAAATATTTTATGCACCAGGTCTGCTTTTTCCAAAGGATACTGAAATTGTAAATAAGAAAATAAAGCAAAGCTTTTCAACTTTAAATTAATCTCATTTAACTTTATTGTTAAACTGACATTTTATGAGAAATAAATTGAATTAACATAATCGCCTCAACAAAAGGGCCTAAGCAGTAGGCCGTGGAAAGTTTTTTTTAATATATTTCATTGTGTTAGGGCACAGAATTATAAGTGCACTCCATCATTTTTGCAAGTTTCCATTTATGTACCTAAGCCTGATTAAGTCTATAATAATGCGGAAAATAGTGATAGCTGTAATTTCCATTCCATTATAGGTTTGATTCTTTTTAGTGGGGTGTTTGGAATTGCACAGTCCAGGCCAGTCTGCATGTTAGTGGTATCAGCTCCTGAAACTTGACAGAGTTACTTGATCACTGTCACAGATTCATTGTGCACAAGTAGTTGATACTCAGTGCCAGAAGTGTAGACTATCAAACTAAACTTCTGCTGCAGAAGTCTTAAAAATTAGTTTTTAAAAATGAGATTAAAACTGTACGAAGTCAAGCAATGAACAAATTGTGACACTCAAATGAAGTTGTGGCTTAAGCATGAATGGCAGTACTGTTTTTAATAGAGTTATGACACCCTAAGTGAAACGGGGTTTAGCGCATCTGGTTTTTTTTTTTTTGTTTTGGTTTACTTGTTATGCTACATAGAGAAGCTTTGGAGTTCACAATCCTGTCACCTAGATTTAAATGGTCACCTGTTTTTAGTATTATTCATACCTGAATTGGACCAGTCACTATTTCCAATTACTTTTTTTCACTCAGTCATAAATTTCCATCTCAGCTGAGGCATGGGGAATTCCAATGAAAATGAAGGGAAAAGTTTACCAAGAGGGTGGTCAGGCACAGGAGCAGTAGCTCAGAGGGGAAGGCAGGAATTCTCCACCTCAGGGGAGTTCTGAGTCTCCTGGACAGTGCCCTGAGCAATCACACTGACAGGGATTGCACTGGAGACCTCAAAGGTCCCTTCACAGCAGGGTTCTGCTGTCTTGCATTGTGGGCAAAAAGGAAAAGCTCACTTAAAAACATCACTTAGATGTTCCAGGTAGGCTGGATTGCCATGTGTTACTGACATAGCCTAGGATTTCCCATTCCAGGATCCCTTTTTCATTTGCTTTTAAAGTTATCAGACAGGATGCATTTGGGATGATACTTTACAGATGCCTGCCAAAGCTCCTTTCTTTTTCTTCTGAAGGCCATGTAAGAAGAAAAGCTTTATCCTTATACTGAGTTCTTAAAGAGTATAATTACATAGTAAATGTTACTTTTATGTATGCCAGGTTTTGCCCTACGCATTGAAGAAAGAGATGGGCCAGAAGGGAATATCAGGTGGCAATGTTTTTGTCTTTTATGAGGATTTGTTTTCCCCTGGCAATGTGTCCTTGTTGCAGCACACTTAACCTTGAGTTCTTCCCAGGGATGTCTCCTGCAGTTCCTTGTTCACCTCCTCTGTGTTATAAAAAAGACAAAGGCCTGAAGGAATCTGCCTGGGTGGCAGGGACATGTACTCATCAATTAAACATGTGGCACTGCTTTCTGTTGGATGGACTGATATGTCAAGGAGATGGGCAGGACCTCATGTTTGTGCTTTTGACAAATCAGCCAATGTCTAATCTCTGGATGTGCAGCATCTCATAAATAATGTAGCAGTCACCGGACCAAGCACTGCTGTGCTGGGAGGGGCTTTGTTTTGGAGAGGAAAAGATGCAATGAAACTAAATCATCCTTTTTGCTTAATGTGTTGCGTCTTTTATTCTTCTTAGTAAGAGTTTATCCAGTAACAGGCTCGGGTTTTTTCAGTTTCTTTTGGGTGCATCAGATGTATCTAAAGGCTCATCAAGTTGTCCTTTTAATTTTTTTTTGTTGTTTTGTTTATTTTTAAATATTCCAGCATTAAATCTATTTGTTCTGGTTTGGTTTTTTTTCTTACTTGATTTTCATTTGCTCTCTTCTAATATGTAATTTTCCTCTCATTGACTGGGGAAAAGCAGTAAATGACATGTCTGTGGAGAAGACACAGGAAGCAGCAAGCTCACGGTCTCTGTGTGTGTCACCATGGCAAAGCTCCCATGACACCAGGGAGGGACTGTGAGCCCCACGGGTGGGCAGCCCTGGAGAAGGGGCACATGGAGAGGGGCCTGCTGCAGGAAGGCAAAGGGGGCTGTCCCTCTTCAGGAATTATTGAAGTTTCAGGGTAGGGAAAAACCACATCAGGCTGTGTTGGGAGGTCGTGGAGCCTCTTCTGCAGAGGTTTAAGGTGCAAGTTAGAAAACTTCAAAATTACCCTTGTTCCCTGTACCACATGCTCTAGAAGCTTTGGTTTTGCTTCGAAAGTGAAGAAGAAATGGTCAGGTTTTTATAACAGAATTGAGGATCTGTTTTGGGGGCTCAGAAAGGCATCTGTCTGTGTCACCTATCACACCCATCTGTTTGGTGCTTCAGTGTACACCTGGCAGTGCCCTTATCACAGTCAGTCAGCTGCTAGAGCTCATCTGTATAATGACTGATGAAATCTCAGAGAAGCAACAAAAGAAATTAAAATTTTTATAGATCTTAGAAAATATAAACATCAGTTTATTTATTAGAATTTAATTTCTTGAGTTTGGGTTTTTTTGTGGTTGTAAAGCCTGATGCTCTTTTGGGGTTTGTTAGTCAAAGTATATATTATTATAATTCCATGTTTTACTGGGTTTTTTTTACAGGCTCTAGGAAGTTTTTACTTTCTTCATGAATCTTTGAAAAACATCTACCAGTTTGATTTTAAAGGTAAGCAAAGGCATTAAATGTTTTTAATGGTTAGTCGACTTTATACATCAAGGCAGCTTTTCCATCCTCTTTTCTGATGGTGGTACCTGGCAATGTTTTTGTGTTATGCAGGCTCCTGTAAAATGCAGGCAGGTCCCTTGGTGACAGGTGTTGCTTTTCTTACTTTTTATAGACCTTGTAGAAGAAGTCAATGGACCAGCCACAGGCTGCAAGCCAGAGCATTAATCATTCCCATGCACCTTTAGGTCCATAGCGATCCCTGAGGATTTCAGAAGAACTCTGAATGGCCACAAGGTTCTTCCATGTAGATCAGATACAGGACCAGGACCTCAACTGTCCAACAGTAATGGCCATTTTGCAAAGCAGCTGGGGTAGATTTATGGCTTAAATTACTTGGGAGCAGAGCAGGTCAGTAGGAGGGTGGCACTGTTTAACCCAAATGATCCTGCAGGTTGCTGGTCTTGCTGTGTCTCACAAGTTTGAAAGTATAGCTGGGCTATATACATTAAATATTAGAAATATCATAGAAAATTATTGAATGCTTCCTGAGGTGAATATAGAAAAGATTATATAGAATTTATCTTATTTCAGTTGAGAACTGTATCTGTTTAATACAAAAATATCCTGAGTTTCATTTAGCTTACTGAGCTGACTCGCATTGATACTATGTCTAGCATCCCATTAATGTGAGACACTGTTGAAATGGTAGTGGCTATGGACTGAACTAATTGGCATCATTATATGGATTAATTATTTTTGTTCTCAGCAGATTCTCTCTGCTCACATAATTGAGGGTATAGGATCTTACTGCCCTGAAATATTTGAACTGGAGTTCTGTGTATGTTCAAGTCAAGACTTAGCCTACTTAAGTCCTCCTGTTACCACTGGTTTCAGTGCTGAAGGAGCATTTTTGCTGTAATATGACAGACAGAGTGATTTTATTTCTGCCAAACCGTATGGGAGCTCTCCACAGCAGAGCTGGCACTCCTGAGAGCTCGTACCTGGGCTCTGTCCCTGAGGAGAGCAGTTCTGCAGGTGCTCAGGAATGAAGTGTGCACATGGTGGGGAGGCTGGGGGCTCCCCAGGCCCTGGGTAGAACACTTTGCTGTCCTCTGTGAGGCTGTCTGTTCATTCTGCCATGCAAATGGCTTTGTGTGCCAATGATTTGGGAGCTGTCTCGGCGCACCTGAGCCCTCAGCTCCATCCCATCAGCACCAGAGGAGCAGCAGCAGTTTCGTCCCCAGCTCCACCTGTAGGTCCCTCCCAGTGGTCACAGATGGGAGGTGTCCTGCTCCTGACAGGGAAATGACAGCTGCTTTAGGAAAAGAGGAGCTTTCTGGATTTATTAGTCCTTTGTTGGCAGCTTATTTGCTACTGTTCAGCTTTTAAAGAAAGTGTAAGAATTTTTAAAAAGTGAGAAAATGGAAGAAAATACTTTAGAGGAAAACAATTCATAGAAAAACAGTAAACAGATGCTTGTTTCAGAAAAGAAATGCTTTAAATGGTTGCTGCTTTGTTTTGCATGGCAAAACCGTAGCAGAGCCAACTTGCCAATGTGAACCATGCTCATAAAGATGGGTTTGGCCCAAACATCATTTAGAAGGAAAAAACTCTTAATAAAAATCAAGAAAGTGGGTGAATGAGTGTTGTAAGTCACACGCTGTTCTTGTCAGAGCAGAATCCATCTCCCAGCATAGGGTTTGTAAAATATGACCCCAAAGGCTGCCATCTTTCAGAGGAAATGTAAAACTTGCCTATTCTCTCATGACTATTGACATTTTCACAGTGTATTAAGCTCTTAAATCAGAAGAAAAATCCAGATGGATACAAACATTGTCTGCACAAAAATCATTATGAAATTCTGGTTCTACTCAAAAGCGTGCAAAAAATAGATGTTTATACACAATTCCGTATTCCTGGAACATCACTGTTGCTTTTCAAAATTCACTGCACAGTTGGATGTGACTGAATACAGACCGGAAAAAAAATATTTTCGCTGTTTTTCACATCTCAGGAAGACATATCTCCATTTTGAAAAAGGAATAGTTTTCTCTTGCAACTTCACATATTATATGCTATAGTGTAGGTCTGTTGAGCTGTTTTCACAGTCAGAAGCCCAAAAATTTGCTTACAATTCAAACTAATGCCAAGCTGACTGTTCTGAAGGGATGTCCTCTAAGAGAGGGGGTTTAGGCCAGTTCCAGTTGACCACCTGTATTTACAGAACAAATCTTGTTCTCAGGTGTGAAGTGAGCAATGGAGTGGAGCTGGTGTCGGTTGCAGCCAGGCTGTGTTGCCCCTGCATGCTCTGCTCTGCAGTCCTGTCACAATGAGCCTCTGGCACACGTGGGGGATGGAGAGGTGCCTCCCTGTGCCAGCTGCTGCCGCCTATCAGTGAAGTTCTCCCAGCAGATGCCTTCAGTCCTTGCGCTTCTGCCAGCTCTTTTCTGTAACTCAAAAGGCATCAGGATCTCTTTGCTGACACTGTTAAACTTGCTGAAAGAGTCACATCCATCCACAGTCACATCCATCCGCAGAATGGTGCCAGATCAGTTTATTGGGATATTTGTTCAGTTGTTCCATGGGAGCCAGGCCTCAGAGGGGTTGGCACATAAAGAATGATACTTTTTTTTTTCCCCAAAGACATTGGGCTGCATTACAGTAAATGCTTCCTCAGATATCCAGTAGGACTGAATAGTTTAGGAATCCTGATAATATTTGGAGTTTTTCTCTTACACATTGCCAGCTGAAACTGACTCCAGTTGAGTAGGTCCAGGACAAGGGCAGGTGAACATTAGCTGCCCGAGCTCCTGTGTCAGAGGAGTTCTCACCTTAGATATGCCAGTACATTGTTCTCATCAGGTGAGAAACCAAGTATAAAGTGGGTCAAGAAGGAGAACCTCTCATTCATGAGCTGAGTACATCCATAGGAGTCTGTGTTGTTTCTGGCTATGATGAAATTGTTCATTAGAGACTTTGGAAAGTGATGTGCATCACTAGCGAGTCTCTTGTACTAGTCCAACACCCATTCCAGCTGTAAAAATCCATGCCTCATGTGCTGATGGCCAGAAAGGGTTGATCAGATGGAGCCTGGGGGCCTCAGGGTCTCAGAGCAGCTGAGATGGGATTTGAGTGCAAGGGTGTACAGAGATCACAATTAGAGCTCCAACACTTCATAGGGCTCTGGGTAGTAGAAATGACAATATCATAACTGTGCAACTTCAAGGTGTCTGATATAAACAGGGGTGTTTATTTTCCCACAGAACAGTTCCGTGCTTCACATTTTTTGTAAGATCCTGTTGATTTACCAGCTGTTTTTCCAATGCTGCTGCTTTGCCAATAAGTGTGAGAAGATGTTTGTAATGTTGAAGTTACGTGTGTTAATTTTGGTTTATCTCTTTTCCTAGCTAAGAAGTATAAAAAGGTTACTGGGAAAGAAATCTACTCTGACACTTTAGAAAGCACACCCATGCTGGAAAAAGAGAAGTTTCCACAGGATTATTTCCCTGAGGTATGTACAGAACTGTGAAGCATTCCCAAATACCAGGTTTGATTCTGATTTCCTCTGACTACTCTTGAGCAGCTCCTCTCAGTGATAAGGGTGGAATAGAATCTTGTAATTTTGTCTGTTTCTTGACACCTATAATACATGTTTTAAGTCATGGCATGATGTACCAAAATCCAGTAAGAAGTCCTTGTGAAGGGGGAGGAGAGTGATGCAAAGACTGATTTGTGCAGTGAAGCCCAGGCAGTGTGGCAGTGTGCCATGGCAGGGCTGTCTCAGGAGCTCTGTGCTGCTGGGTTCTGCCAGCCCAGCCAGCACAGGGAGCTCGCCCTGCTGCCAGGGACACCCGAGCCAAGCACACACTGACACTGTCCTCCAAGGCTGCCCTCACACTGCCTTTGCACTCGTTCTCAAAAGAACTGGGGGGTGCTGCACGTTTGAGATTGCTGGTCTTGTCAAAACCAGGAACACAAGCAGAACTGAGGGGTTTCTTGCACTGCACCTGAAAGTGCAGACTCTCACTTCTTTGATATTTCCTTTAATTTTCTAAATTTTAATGTCTTAAAAACATCTAGAACATGGGTGTTTAATGGTTAATGTTCCCCTCAAACCAAGTGAATAAATTTGTTGAACTGCTGTAACATTTGTGGATCAAACAGGCATGTCACTACTTCAGTAAAAGGAAGAACTAAATAAACTTCTAAAATTAATTTAGAATTTGTAAATATACGCACTTAGAGATATTTACACAGTGCTTGTGTGCTTGGCAGAGCATTGCATAAATAGTTATGGGATTGATAGGATGAAGGTTGTTCATTTTCTTGACTTTGATGCTAAATTATTTATTTTTATATCTTGGTACTGGAAGGAAAAGTGCCTTTGACATAATTTTGCAAAGCATTCACTTCCTGTGAATAAACCTGTCAAATAGTTTGAAGCTAAGTGTTAGATCACTCTGAGGGAGCTGGAGCCATTCCTCAGGTGTCTGTGTTCCCCTCTGTGTCAGAGAGCTGTGGCAGTGCCTGGCAGTGCTGAGAGGGCTGAGAGCACTGCACAGCAGCTGTGTGCTGCCAGCGTGCCTCACAGCCCCAGGACAAGCTGTGCCTTGCTCATTGACACCCGGGAGAACCATTTCCTCCTTTATTTACTTCACTGCTATCGCTTCATTGTGATGCTGGCAAAGCTGTAACTTGTGCAGCCTTGTTTATTACCCCTCTTGCATCAACAATTCTTCACAGTCTCTTGGAGCAGTGGTTGAGTCTTAGGGCTCTCCCACACGGTTTTGAGGAGCAGGAATGGTGCTCAGGGATTAGGTGTTCTCACTTCATTAGCAGCTGCAGCTCCTCCTCAATCCACCCTCCTGTGCTGCTTTTGGGGCAGGACCACAGGGACTGTGGGGACTGGAGCCTGAGGAGCAGCCTTTGGAGGCTGTGACACCCTCACACTGCTCCCATTGCTTCCAGTGCCTTAAAAAACTGTTCTGAGCAGAAACCTCTGTGTTTTGGTTGTCAGGGATAGTGTTTACCTGGAGGAGGAGCAGACAGGAAAAGAGAAAATCTGCAAATATATGCAATGAAGTAGCGAACTAATCTCTGAAGCACCTTGAAAGTTCAGTTCTGTTCCTGCCCCCAGCACAATTCCTGGGAATGCTGTTGCAGCCAGCCCCATGGAGCGGGCTGGGGCCGTGCTGTTGCAGAGCTTTGCACAGAAGGAGAGGAAAGGGACAGAGCTCTGCAGGTGACGTGAGGAGCAGAGCATCCTACTGCGGCTCTGGACCCTGTGCGCTCACCCGGCCTGCACCCTGGCATGTGCCAGCCCAGTGTATTTCCATGTGACTTGAAAAGTTAGAAAGGAATTGCAATCATTCTTTGACCATGCTGTTTTTCTTTGGAACTGGAGACCAAGAAGTGTCTGAAACACACAGATGCAGCAAGAGCAAAAATCAACAGGGAGATATTTTTGGTTCTCAGATGCAGGTTTCTATATGTAAAGCTAAAATTAATTTGCTATTTCTCTCTTGATAAATGTTAGTAATAGCAATTAAAAGGCCACAAAATAATGTGTATTTTGGAAATTTGAGTTTACCCAGCAGAAAGCATGAGCAGCATATTTACCCAAAACATTGCATTGACATGCTCTTGTGTGTTTTAGCCAGACCGTTCATATCACATCTGCAATTTTTTGTATGAGAAATGGTTTAAGACTGATTTCTTTTATTGCAGCTGTTTAAGGATGATCTAAAAGTAATTACAATGATTGAGGCATAATGCAATTCAAAATAATTACAGCCCACTGCATATAAAACTAACAAAACTTTCTGCTTTGATTTATGGGTCCTCTTGGCAAGGCATAAACCTCAAATGATGCCTCTGGGAGCAACACTCTAGATAATGTTAGGCCATTTCAAAAAAAGCAGATTTGTGTAGTCTATCAGGCCTGAGTAATTTTTTTTTTCTCATAGTGAGAAATTGGTTGTTATCATAGATCACAGATACTGCTCAAAGCTCTTATGAAAGATGAATTAATTTCACTAATGCTTTAATGCAAACCTTTCATGGAGGAGGCTGTATGGTGATAACCTTACTGCGGTCTCTCCTTTCTCAATTATGATTTATGTTGTCTTTTAGTAGATGAAACTGCCTGTATTCACAATCCATCTGCTGGCTAAAGGAATCCTATTAACAGAGGATCTGAGAAGAGACTTAATAATATAAGGTGAAAGATGTGGTATCCCCTTTCTGGGACATGAAGTAGGATTTTTTTTTCCTATTTTAAAATGTAGATCACTCTCTGAGAGCATAAGATGACCTATGTCATCTCCACCTGGTTTTATGTGGGCTTACAGATGGTATAGCAGCTAGTGACTATTTGTTAAAATAAAAATAAAGATTGTTGCTTTGGAATCTGCAATAAAAAGCCAATTTCTCTTTCCTCCTTCCCAAGCTATAACTCTTTTTTACATTCTGTTTCCAAAACTTTCTGCATTCCAAATACTTCATTTAGAAATACTAAAGCACATGCATGATCCAAAAGTACGTGAGGCATGTTGTTCAGCTGCAGTGTGTACCCAAGGCTGAGGATGACTCTTCATATCAGAGCTGTTGAGCTCCAGCTCCTGGGCTGCATTAGGAGGCCTGAAGCCTGCTAACTTCTGCGTTCCTAATGTTAAATAGACAAGTTATTGATAAGTGAATTATTTACTGAAGTTAAAGGAATTAAGTGTGTTCAAGTTATGAGTAGCTAAAGGGAGTTTGCAGGTTGGGGTGTATGCCAGTTGCACAGTGAAACACGTGTTATTATTTTACAGTACAGAGCACAGGTGGTCCTGCTTTATTCAGCCTCAGCTGTGTGACCTTTTCCACTGTGAGCTTAAGCTCCTCCCTGGTCTCCTGGCTTCTCTCTGGGCCAGGTAAAAGGCCCAAACCCTCCTGGCTCTGTCCACCACTTGCTGCTTTTTGGCAGCAACTCGTTCTGGAGTATTATGGAGCTGCTGACTTCAAGTAGTTGCTGGAGCAACTGATCTAAGGGAAGAAAGGCAGTATTTTGAGTTAGGAACTACATTCTACATGGTTTTCATGGCAAGTTGCCATAATACAGCTCTGTTTCCTGTGTAGTGAAACCCTGAGTGTGTCATGAGCAGGGGGACCTGGGCTCCTCTGTAAGGCTCTGAGAAGGAGGAGTTCTCACCAGGGCAAGGAAGCCTTGTCAGTGCTGGGCATTGCTCACTACCTTGTTTGCTCTTGCTGCCAGTATTTGGCTGATTCCTGTTTCAGGTTTCCCTCTGAGCTGTGGTGTTCCTTTAAGGAGCTGCAATTACACTGCAGTCATCACCACTTTAATATGTCTTTCCTTCATGCCCTGCTTTGTATGGTTGAATAAACCCTTTCTGGGTCACTATTTAATTTGATATGGTCCCCCTCAGTAAAATGATGGAGAAAAGATGAATTAAGGCTCTGTGCTGGTCATTATCAATCATGGTTTGTGTGCATTACTTATTGCTCACAGTGCTTTTTGACATTAGCCCTCTCTAACCTCTCTCTTCATGTTAATGCTGCCTGGAGGTCCTTTCCCCAGATGTAGCAGGGGTTATTTATGTAGGTGGTGGTTCTGGAGGGTTTTAAAAGGTCAGCACAATCTCTTCAGGGACTCTATTCACAAAGGAAAGCTGGCAGAATGTAACCACCAGTTTTCAAATTGTGATTTTAAAAACTGTATTTTTTTGGTGAGGACTTCTGCTAGTGAGGTGTCAGAGCTCCAGGTGTGGGGCTGGCCCAGAGCTGTGGCAGGAGAGGCTCAGAGCACAGCTGCCCGGGGGCTCTGCAGAAGCAGCACGAGGGGCAGCAGATGCAGCAAGGGAAAATCTGATTTAATCTGGAAAAAGCTTTCACCATGAGGTTAAACAGCAGGAGATGGGCCCAGACAGGTTGTGGAATGGCTGTTCCTGGAGATGCTCAAAACCCAGCTGAGTGTGACTCTAAGCAAGATGATCTGGTTCGGCCTGTTTTGGTGTTGCATCTTTTGAAGTACTTTTGCTATTTTGCCAGAGAGGAAAATAGCAAATGAGAAATGGCAGCCAGATTGAAAACATTATCTTGGACTGCATCATAGGCTTGGACTACTTGATTTTAAGTTCTGTGTAGTTGTTTCTAAGAAGGAAATGACAAAGCTCCCTTTTTTAATCAAGATTAAATTTGAGCCAGTTTTGAATGTGTTTAGCATTCAAATTTTTTCATTGATTTCCTTCTGTGTTGACATCTCTACTTGTAACTGTGCCCCCAGGAGCATCACAGAAGAGACCTAACTTTGTAGGGCGATACAATATAAGAAAATAAAGGTAGTATAGAAAGTAATCTTACCCCTTAAGGAGTTGCAGCTGAGCCAATTATTAGAGATTGGTAACAGGCCTGCCTTAAACAGGCCACAGCTGTACCCAATAAGAAGAGTGTTCTAAAAGAGTGGATTGGTTGGTTGAGGGGAACTGGAGTCAGTTGGCTGCTGCAAGAAGAAGGAAGACTCAGTGCTTAGAGGAGTTGCCTATGAGAAACATCAAGGAGGTAGGAAACTCTAGCGATATGGAACCTTTGCAATGTAATGGCAATAGAACCCTTGCAATATAATAACAACGTTACTGGATTGTGGGTTTTGTGCTCCAGCTGTGGATCCTGTTAGGAAGGGGTAGAGTATTTGCTTTCCAGCCAGCCATCCCCTGAGAGCCTGCTGGACCTACAGAAGAGGCTGATTTTTCACTGTTAAAAAAAAATTGCAATGAAGTAGATTGTTATTTGAAATATAATTATTATGGTGTTGTTTCTGGTTGGACTTGGCTGCAGTCACTACTTGTGCCTGAGGAGAAGGGGAGGGAGATGGGTCCCTTTTTCCTGAGGGGTGATCAGAAGATGCAGACCAGGTTGGACAGGGTTGGAGCAACATTATCTACTGGAAGGTGTCCCTGACCACAGCAGGGAAGCTGGAACAAGGTGAAGGTCCCTTGCAACACAAACCAGTCTGTGATTCTGTAATTCATGTTAAGTCAGCCTGGTTTGGTTTCTGGAGGCCCTTTGCTATCTCAGCAGAGTTTAGGATTGAGAACTGTGTGTTTTTAGAGAGAATAAATACACCTGGCCAGTGCCTCAAGAGAGGTTTGGGGGAGTGGTACCTCTGACTGGGGATGCTCTGCTGGGAATGGCAATTTATTCACAATAAGGACTCACATTCTTTAGCTACAAAATCATTGGCATCATTATTTAGGCTTGTATGGTGCAATATTCATTCCCAGAGCAGATTAGCCCAGACACACATGCATTGTTAACAAGGAATAAATAGGATGCAGAATCATGTATTTTTATGGGAGGTTGTGGCAGTGGCTTGGAAGTGGTGCTGAACAACCCCTTCTTCTGTGTGAATGACATGTATGAGCCCGAGCTGAATTGTGGCTTTCTCACCAATGGTGTGGCTGTGATGAATGGAATCTTTTACCGCCATTTAAATTCTTACCTTTTGTAGAAATATTGGGTGGCTTGGCTCAGCAAGAGAAATAGCTTTCTAGCAGATCTCATTCATTTTAATTTGATGTAAATCTCTGATGACATTTTACAGTTCAGGTAAAATTACAAAGAAAACATTAGAAAACATTACATAGGCAATAAGAATTTGCTGGTTTAAGCTAAGCATAAATATAGCTGGAAAGCTTTCCTATCTGGTTATCTTTCCTTTGTAAACAACTGCCAGGGCTTTTATTAATTTTACATGTAATTTTGTAACTGCTGCAGGATCAAAAATATAATTAATTCCAGGACTTATAAAAGACGCAATATCTGCTTTAATGGTACCTCAGTTTGTGTTCAGTGCTTCTTGGTTATAACGTATGGATGAGCTGTGCTTCCTTTTGTTCTTTGTGTTAGTACATTTCACTTTCACAGTATTCTTTACCTAAGATGATTGGTTCTTATTCATTTATTTTTCAGTGCAAGTGGTCCAGAAAAGGTTTCATTCGAACAAGGTGGTGTATTACTGATTGGTAAGTTGCATCTTGAAGTTGTTTCTGATTACGTTTGTTTTATGTATGTTTGTTAACAACAATTTCAAGCAGGTATTTTCGTGTGTAGATTGGTCTGTTCATAGAGCAGGTAGGCTCCACAGCTGTTGAACATGGGGTGCTCAGTGAATAGTGATGGTGCATGAGCAGTTGTGGTGTTGGTGTGACCCCTGTGCAGTCAGAGGGGCTCTGGGTCAGGGACAGCGCGGAGCTGACGCTGTCCCCCTGCTGCTGCACCACTCCTGGTGCTGCTGGGGCTTGGCCCCATCTCACCTGGCTCAGGCACCACAGCCTGCCTCTGTGCAGCCCTCACCTCCGGGGCTTCTGCAAAAAGAGTATGTTCTATGGAAATCTGAAGAAATCTTCTTCAGATTTCTCTAAGCCCACCTGGAAATCTGGCCTTGCTTTCTTACCATGTACTCACAGCTTTGGTCTTTACTGCTTACTTATATTGTAGTCATGTACATGTACATGAACATTCAGCACTTTTCCCTTCCTCATGTGGTTGCTTCACATCTTACAATTGAAAGCTTGATTTTGAAATCTCAGGAATGTTCACATAGGTTGACTTCTGAGTACCTAACAGTGTTCTGGCTTTGTTGGCATAAGCATGTTTATTTAATTAGAGAGCTTGTGAAAACAGAGAAGGTACCAGGTTTATTCCTTTTATGGGCTTCTGACCCAGAAATTGGGCAGGCAGTTGTGTGATACTGTAGGTTCATGTTAATTTATCCAGATCCATATGCATGGGGTGCGATTCCAGCACTAGATAGTTGCAGAAGTGGGTGTTTACATCAGATGCTAATCTGGACTTTGTTCTTGCATCATGACTTCCTTAGGTTCTGTCTCTCCTGTCCTCTGGGATTTCTTCTCTGCTGAAAAAACATGAATTTATTTTTAGGCCTTTCCAAGAAAAAAAGGTTCTTCAGAGACAGATTTAAATGTAATGTTTTCTTGTGGGGGTATTAAAAAAAGACAGTCCTTGGCTGTAGGGGATGTTTGGGTGTGTTGGGCAGTGCGAATGAGGAACCTCACAGCTTCTCCTAGTCTGTAATGAGCTGAGCCATGGTGGCAGTTCTGTCTGGTGTAATTTGCAATTATGATCCAGCAAGGTCTCAGATGTTTCTAATGGGAAATTGAAGGGATGAGTTACTATGTGCAGTTTCTGAAGAATGAAAGTGAAATACTATGGGAAGTGCAGGTTGTTACAAAATACACCTAGGGACGTCAGAGTGCATAATGTGACTTTTCAGGGTGTGATGAGTGCTTGCACCCAGTCTCTGTGCATCTGAACAAGGGTCTGCCCGTAGTCATGAAAACCAATGCTGTAAATCATGACTTTTGATCAATGCATTTCTACAGTCTAATAGGTCAATAAAAATAGAACCCAGGCACTTGTTAGTACTTCTGTGTGAGACCTTGAAGGGAGCTATTCATTTTCCCTACCTAGAAACACATTGTTACAGAATGTATCTCATGCCAAAAACGGGGGACTCCCAAAAAACCAGAAAAGTGACCTTAGCAGAGAACTGTCCTTTTTCTTCCTCTGTGATCAGTGGTCTGCCCCAGTTGAGTTTCTCTGTGAATCCAGATTTTTCAAATCCATTATTCTTCATTAACTTACCTTTAGTGTGGACAAAGAACTAAAGAATCCTGGGGCACTCATGAATTTTTGCATTACGCAAAAATGAAAGAGAATTATATAATTCATGCACTTTCATTTTGTGGGGGTTTTTTTAGTATCTTGACTATAAGGTGAAGGTGTTTGTTTCTATTCAAATAGTTCTCAGTGTTTTAGCAGGTGCAAAATAGTTTACTGAATGCATTACAGTCTTACATATAGTTTACATATGTAGTTCATATTTGCTAGTGAGAATGGAGTAAAGAATGTGCTTACAGCATTTAGGCAGGGCACCAAGCTTGGGATGTTTGCAAGTGTATCAGTGGTCAGAATCAGCAACCAGAATAATTTTGATATTCTCAAGGAAGTAATATTGGAAGATGACTGTCAGGGAAATGCAGAGCATTGCACTTGGAGAGGAGAATTTAAAAGCATCAATACTATTTTTGGGAATAACTGACTCATTACCCCTGCTGTAGAAAAGGATCAAGGGAGAAGGAATTGAATATGGATCATTATTATCTTCCTGAGATGTGTTAATAGGTAGGTGCTGTGAAGGACACAAAGGGAGAAGGCCTGGTAATTATTTGAGTGCTGCCAAGGCCTGTGATAGAGTGTTCTGTTTGGCTTTCAGTGCTGTGCTCCAGGTATGCTGGAAAGAGGACAGCAGAGTCAGGAATGGTGGAAGGGTTTGGCTAGGGGGTGAGAAACTTGGGCAGACCACAGCAGGGAAAGTAGTTGCTGTCAGCCCTGAAGAAGGGGCAGAAATCAGTTTAATTTGCAGGAAAATAGGTAATATGATGAAAATCTGAGTTTAAGGACAAGAAAATTGCAGGTGGAAGGTCCATCATCAGTAAATTTTAAGAGCAAGCATGTTTTAGACACTTGAGGGTGGGTTATAGGTAGCTTTACACATTGGGTGAGCTGGTGACTTGGGACCCTCCCTGTCCTACAGGGATTCTTTTTGTTGTCCTTCAGACAGACAGGACTCTCAAGCTGTCGTGTTTTGTAGTTCTGTGATCATTATGTCTTTATAAGAAGGTTAGTGGGACTGCTCTCCATCAGTGTGGGTTCACTGGACAGGATGTGCTGCTCCCTGGAGCCAGAGATGTTCACCAGGATCTCTGGCAGAGCCCTTTGTGCTGTGTGAGCTGTGTGTCTGACCGTGCTCTCGCTGTTCTCACTGCCATTATTGCTGTGTCCAGGTCCATTCCTGGCTCTGCCATGATCTGGGAAGCCTCCCTGAGCAGAGCTTGGCGTTTGTGCTTGGTGTCTGTCTCAGCCAGAGCCTGTCCATGCGCTCGCTGGCGGGCTCAGGGGGCTTTTCTGGCCTAAGCACATTTGTGGTTCTGTGGCCTCGCAGGCATGGACTGAGAGAAGCAGCAGGTGTCCTCTTCCCAGCTAGATGTGGTGTGTGTATTGACTGCTGCTGTCTCAGCATTCGCTGCACTGGGACAGATAAGGAGTCACAGTGATATGATTTAGTCCTTAATGACAGTAACATTCTCCTCTCAGTAGCTTTCGTATTGTTTATTGCAGAGCCACAGTTCTACTTGACACTTAGCTGCAGCTTTGAAACTGGAAGTTGTTTGTTTACACGTATAAATTAGTTTTTAAAATATTTTAGTGAAAGGGTACTGCCTGACTTCTGGAATTGTAACTGGCAAATAGCTTTTCATTTTCATGTTATACATCCTTTATGCAAAAGACTTGATGGAGTCTTACCTGGGGATGAGCTGTAAGCTTGATGGCAGTCTGACAATTTTCTGATTATGATAGCTTAATCTGCACAGTTCTTGTGAGTAAATATTAGGTAACATAAAAGTGAATACAGTAAGTGCTGTGTTGAATGCTTTGCTGATGCAACAAATGTTTTTTTTTTCTTTTATCCTGAATCATTTTATTTTTTTTCCTTTTTTTGTCATAGTGCCTTTGACTTGGTAAACATTCATCTTTTCCATGATGCTTCCAATTTAATTGCTTGGGAAACAAGCCCATCGGTTTACTCAGGAATACGGCATAAGGCTCTTGGCTATGTACTTGATAGGTATGTATTAGCCTTTCCTGGCCTCTTTCAATCTCTGTGTTCATAAGCAGCGAATGAAGGATGTTTCAAATGGCACACGCAGAAATGTAGAGGGTTTTATTCTGTCACCTGAAAGTGGTTACTGCTTGCCAGAGTTTTCTAGGCAGTGCAGGTTACAGATCACTTTGACACTTATTCTTTAAAGCCAAATAACTGATCTTAGGGAACCACTCTGAAGTCACCAGAATTGCAGAGTAGGAACCGCACTTACTTTCTAAATGTGTTTGGTAGATTAGCTTATTTTTAGACTATGTGAGCTCTAGTGAAGTGCATTTAAGTGCATCTTCAGTTACAGAATAACAGAATAATTCCAGTTGGAAGTGAACTCTGGAAGTCCCGTACTCATCCCTCTGTTCAGAGCAGGGCTGATTTCAGCAGCTTGTCCAGCTGAGCTTTCAGCAGCTCCAGCATGGTGGTTTGTAGCTCTTCTGGGCCACATGTTGCAGAGGAGCTGTCTACATGAGGGCTCTGTTGCTGGCTTTACCTGTTTGGTAGTTACAGAGAGGAAAAAGCCAGACTTTGCTCAGCAGTGCATGCCAAAAGATCCAGGTGATGAACACAAACCACTTTAGGGAAAATTCCGTCTGGATAATAGGGACAGAAAGCTTCACAGTGACGGTAGTAGAACACAGCAACGTGTGGCCCACAAGAGCTACAAACCACAATGCTGGAGCTGCTCAAAGCTCAGCTGGACAAGCCTGTCCTTGTGAGTCCCTCCACACAGACCTGATGTGCTTTAATCTCCACACCAGCTGGGCACAGCAGGCAGCTCATCTCTGCAGCAACACAGCACTTGTGTATAGTCACCGCTGGTGTTAGTAGCCATGTGGGTTCTGGTGGTGTTACAGAGCTGCTTCATCTGATGAGTGGTACAGTACAGAGGAGTCCCAAAAATACCCAGAAATTTACAGCTACCCTAATTATAAAGCCAGGAAGAAGACAGCCTTCTCTTGAGTAAGAAAACAATGTTTCTGTGTGGGCATCAGTGTGTTGGCAGAGTAAACAGGTATTTCTCCTAAGAGGTGCCAGCCAGCTTCATGTTTGCCTGAGAAACAGAGCTTTAATGTGTCCCTTCAGAGCAGCGTGGCACACGCTGCAACCCATGGCCTAATGGGGGGCTTAAAACAAACTGCTGAGCCTGGAAGGAATAGAGAACCAGAGCACTTTGTGTGCTGTTCCTGCCCTGAGCCCTGCTGCCCAGCAGGCCGTGGCCATGAGCCTCTTTACCAGGACCCCCAATGAGCGTGGGACCACTGCTGCTGTTCCCCGGCCAGTGTCACCTCTGTCCTTCCCCAGGGCGAGGAATGGGGCTCCCAGCCCAGCCAGGGGTGCTGAGCCCCATCCTGCTGCCTCACCAGGCTTTTGGCCGAGGCTGCACCGCTGGCCAGGGCCAACCCTTGCTGGCTGAGGGCAGCAGGTGCCTGGCCTCAGGGGCAGCCTCTGCTCCTCTGCTGCCTGCCTACGCACAGGCATGAGGCATCCCTGTCCACAAGCAGCTGTCTGCTCTTCTGCCTCTCTCTGGCAGCAGCCTGGAAGTTACAGACACTCCTGAACAAAGCAGTTTATGTGTTGGAAAATATCTCGTTGCCATTTTTCCCTATGTAGCTTTTCACTGAAAATGTTCTGAAATGTTGCAGTGGTGTGTAAATGCCTTCCTAGTGGTGTTCTTTCTCAACTTTCCTTCCTCTCTGTGGGTTTTCTGTCCTGTAGGGCTGGTAGGTGGAATAGTAGAGACTGCCTTTCCCCCAGCAGGGGGCTAAGCAGGAATTTCTCCAAACAGGAATTTACCATCACCTTTGGGATGACCCAGGGGTGAACAGGAAAAAACCAGTATTGCCTTTCTTTTGTATCACTTGCAAAACATACTCAAACCACTTGAAAATGCTGGAGGCAATTGGAAGGTTTGCATAGATAGCATATATATCAAAGATCCCTGATTTACAGAACGGGGCCTCAGGAAGGTTAGGATCTCCATGCAGTCTGGGTGCATATTCTTGAGCTCTATTGCATAGAGTGGTATGTTGTTGGTTTTTTTTTTTCATTTTGCTTGGCTCCATTGGTATCTTTTCCTTTTCTAATGCTTTGCATGAGGGAAACCTGTGCAAACCTTTTGCGTTATTTATTGCACACTTGTTTGCAGCATACAGTGTGCTTCATTAGCTAATTTTGGCTTTGGACCTCCCACGATGCCCTGGCAAGGGTAAGGGAATAAGACTGTAGTATTAGTGTCAGCTGTGGGTCAGGGATGTCATGATGGTATATCATTAAAATGTGACACTGCCAAAAACTGCCCCAGCTCCGCTGTCCTTCTAAAAGGAGCCCTTGGATTTCGGGTTGCACAGTGCCGCAGCAAGCTCGCCGGGATGAATTGCTCATTTTGAGGGAGCAGCCAGCCGCAGATCCGGACCTCCACAGTGCGGTGAGGGGCTGGCGGGCACAAAGGGGGAGTTCTGTAGCCAGTGAATAATGGGAAGCCCCTTTCATCGGCAGGACTAACCTTTTGGCAGCCACCAGCACACTCTATTCTGATCTGCTGATTGGGGAGGACAATACACTGAAGCTTACTTTGAATGAATGCTGCCACCAACAGTGTCCCCATTCAGGGGCTTTGGGAACCATCTTTGGCCATTGTCCTCCTGCACTCCCTCAGACAGCAGGAAAAGGGAAAGTGAGAGCAGCTATAGGGGGAAAAGTACTTCTTTTCTTGGCTTTAATCTCTCTTTAAAGCTTCATAGATCTACATTTCCAGCTGAGCTACTGGAACTATGCAGTGTCAGATAAATACAGAAAGAGAGAGGTTTCAAGCTGAGCTTTCAAATCCCCTTATCTGCATGAACTAATAATGCAGATTTAGTGCTGTTAAAAACAGAGACTGATAAGTCTTTTCCTTTAAAGCCTTTAAACTGCTAAAGAGCATTTAACAGCGATGCAGTTCAAGCCCGATGAACAATGCTGAGAAGGAAAACAGTTTATTGAGCTAAACCTTCACTGAATGAAACAGAAACACCTTCTCACAGTTGATTTAGGTCACTGTGGGAGTCAGTGAAAGCTCAGTTGTGTTCACGCTGCATCTTCATAAACATGAGTTATGTACAGCCTTTTATCTGGGCGACAGCTACCACAGGAGTTGGGGATGCAAAGCAGAAGAGGGTTTGAAAATAAAGCTAAAATGGATCAGTTTCACTGTTCAGATTGCCAGGGAAGTTGCTATCTCTAAAATCATTTTAGCCACAAGGATTTAACGCATAAGAAAAAAGCTGTGCAACATGACAGCATTGGTGAGCGGGGGGGATTGGGGGAATGGTACAAAGTTATGCTAAAAGTTTTCTCCTGGGGAAATCTGTTAGTAATCCTAATAGCATGTTTGACGAGTAGAAGGGTTTGTTCTTCTAGCTTTAATAAAGTTAATCCTGAAGTGATTTAGCTTTAATAGCTAAAATTAGTTAAATAGAACACTTTTAAAGGCAGCTCACTGGTATGTGCTGAGCCAGATTGCATTTAATACTTGCCATTTTGCAAGGGAGAAGATGTGGTGTCAGATTGTTGCTTTAAAGACCAAGAGGATTGGAATCATGCTGTCGTTGAACAAATATTTGCTTGTAACTTTACAAATACACATACAGCGTGTATGTAGAAAATTGAGGTGTGTAATGAGTCTCTGTCAGCACCAGTGTAAACCCAAACTGCGCCCCCAGAAGTCAGTTACATCGTTCCAGGTAGGCACAGGTCTACAGTCAAAACTGAATTTGCTTTAAAATGAGATAAGAACATCTGCTTTATATTTTGTGGAGGAAAAAAAATTCTTCAAAGCCCATTTTGGATAATTGCCATGTACAGTTAGCCCTATTTGCATAATACTTGGTTTTTTGTATTTTCTGAAGTTGGAGGGTGTAAACTACACATGCAAGTAAGAGAGGAAAATAGTTTACCTTTTAGTTTAATTTTTCATGCATCTGTTATAACTAATGCTTGTGCATATTTCATACTAATTAACCATACTGACATATTAGTCATGTCCTGTAGCTGCTTGGTGGGGAAAAGTGTATGAATGCAATACGCAGGCTGGGGAATGAGGAAAAAGCTGCAGGATGGGCCCCTTCAAGAGTGGGAAGGAGAGTTTGGGAAGGACAGGACGTGAGGTGTTAGCCTGATCCCTGGCTCTTGGGATGTGCCAGCCATCTAAACTTCCTGAAATTATCTCGAGCATTGAGATCCATAAAATGAGTGTGGTTTTTTTTTAATGAAAGTGACAGTGCTCTTCTGTTTTCCTATTGAAATGTTCCCTGGCCTAGTTCAACAGAAACATTTTTACATTACAACTGTGAAATCTTAGCATAAAGCTTCCCTTTGTGCCCTTCATTATTTTCTCACAAATATAGTCCATTGTCACATAGCTGAAGTTAATTTGATCAACATTGGGACATTTAACTTTTATGTCCGGTCAAAGGAGCTGTTTCATGCTGATTTTGAGTATTGAAAAGAAATGATTGCCAGAAAAATAATGTTACTATTAACAATTCAGAGCAATTAGTTTCCCAGGGAGAGGCGATGTGATGCACCGGCTCCACACAACTATTCTTTGTCATTTTATGGATGCTCATCAGTCAACTGTCACCTCTTCTCAAAGACCCCTCCAATCTAAATGTTTCTCTTTGGGCTTTTCCCAGAACTAGCAGCTGAATGAGCAAAAGAAAAGCCACTTAGTTTCTAGGCAAAGGAAAACTTTGCTCTAAAGATCTGGGTCATTTGGGAAGATCCTCAAAGCAGCTTGCTTTAGGAGGGCTTGGGATTTTTTTGTTCTGGTTTGGTTTTGTTTTTACTTTATTTGTTTTTTGCCCGCAGTGATTTTAACATGAGCCTTCAAATGCGTAGTGAAATTTCTGTGTATTCAGATAAAAAGCACTCTAAAGGCAAATAAACCTTCCAGCCAAATGTCTTCTAACAAAGGTTTAAACCCCTGGATCACATTCAAATCGACAGCTTTTCATTAAACACCCGAAGCTCAGCTCATTAATATTCAGTAATTCTCCCCCTTAGAGGAAGGTTAAGTGCTCTCAAAATTAGCGTGTTTGGATAATATGCTCTTTAAAGAGTAAATCCAGCAAAATTGTCTTGTTACTTTCAGCCTGTCAAATACAGCCAAAGTCAGTTTTCCTTGCTCCTTGTTATTCTGCTGGCTTGAGCTTTGGCATCTTTGATGCAGTTGTCAAAAATTCAACTCCTGTGTCCTTCCTTTCTGCACAGACACATTGTGAATTTTACTTAGATTGTATTTTTAGCAGGAAAATATTTTTGTACTGGTATGCATTGTAATGGAAAGCATACACTAGTATAATTTGAAGGGAACACAATAATTGCAGTTTCATATTAAGTGAATGATAATTTTTGGTCATCCTAATCACTAATTTTGTCCTTATTCTGTTGTTTTCAGCATTTGGAGCTCTTTTTTTCTTCTTTTCTTTTTGGCATTACAAACTGAACAGGTTATAATAAATTTTCAGTATTCATTATTCAAATGGTAAATATCTAATGTTTCTCTTGTGATGAATCTGTCTGAACAGTACCAGGTTTGGAAGCAAAGATCTGAAATCCAGAACTTTAGATACTTGCAGGTATCACAGAGAAAGGTGTCATTTAAAGAAAAAATGGAGTAGATGCACTAAATCAGTTTTTGCTGTACCTGGCCAGTGTGAATAGTATTGTGGCTCTTTCAGAAGAAATGGTGCAGTTAAAGTTCTGAGGATTCCTGGAGACGTTTTAGTCAGTTGTTTGCCCACACAGTCCCTGTCCAGCCGTGTGGATGTGGATCATGGCAGTCTTGTGGCACTCAGGGCCTCCACCTCATCTTCCTAAAGGCTTTACTCCTTTTTGCCTGTTTTCCATTAACAGGATCTCCTGGAGCTGCCCTGTTGGCTGCTGAGTCTTTCTAGTCGAATGTAAGTGCTGTAAGCACAGGCAAGGTTGGGTTTACTGCAACAGTCCCTCTTCCAGGAGAGCGTGTGTAATTAAACATGCGATGCAAGAAAAGAGAATGCCTCTTAAAAAAGAAATTACTGCGACTAACTTGTTGCCTGCTTAATTTTGCTCAAAAGGTGGCTTTCTATGAGAATGTGCAGGGTGTCACATTCTCATTGAGTTATATTTCTCTCTTTACTGTAATTTGTTCCTTAGAGAGCCTGGAGCTGGAAGAAGATAAGTCATTAGTGTCCAGCTAAAGGTGACACTGACATCAGCATCCATTGTGGTCTGTGCCTTTTCAAATCTCCTATCCTATGGCCATATCTTCTAGAATAGCTGTGATTCAATTAAGGAGAATCTATATGGGCTGTTGATCCAATTCTTACTCATTTGCAGAGAAATGAAAATAAATTGCTATTGTGATTTTATTTACAATGCTGGCTGTGAGCTGATAAAATGGAGAATGGTTGAAAGCGCCCCATTCTGCTCCCATTGGAGCCAGTGGGCACCAGGCCAAATAGCCACCTTGGAGATTTTGACTCCCATAAGGTGGGAGCACTGTGGGAGGAGGTTGTGGGCTCTGCCTCATGTGTTCCGTGTCCTGGAAAGATTTGGATCATCCCTAACAGGAGGATACTCAGATGGGAGGGACAGCATTTCCAGCCCCTGGTCTGCCTGTGCAGGAGCTGGAGAGGATGTAGCTGGCTGGGCAGACCCTGCTCAGGGCTGGATAGGTCAGTTCATGTGGCTGCCTCAACTGTTGTGGAGCTTCTTTATCTTCATTTCATCTGTGCTGGGTTTAAGATGCAACCAAGATGAGCCAGTTTCTTGCTCCAACAAGGAAATGGGTCCTGCTGCTGTTATATCCACTAGAATTTTCATTGTTCAAACCTAATGTTGACAGCTCTTAACTTTCTTGATCACCGTGCTCTTTGGAGAATGGGTTGCTCCCTTCTCTTTAGCACTTCAAACGTTTCTGTCCTCATCCCTTTTTTGTTCCCTCTCTTAGCTCCTGGTGCTCCACTGCAGTGTGATTTGCAAAGGGATAATGTAAAATTGGTTGCTCATGAGCTGTTCTCAGCATCGAGCATTGTTTTGTCCTTTGTTAGTGAATTCTCTCTGGGTGTGAGCCATTTGCATTGCGCTTTTCTAGAAACATTTGGGTTTATTTAAAATGCACAGTTGCCCTGAGCCCAGCTGTTACCCAGTCCCGATGGTGGAGCCTGCCGGTCCCCATCCCTGGCAGCTCGCTGTGGATGGGGTGGCTCTGCTGCCCACACAGCCATCACAGGAGATGCAGCTGGAATAGATGCTTCTTGTAGGTCTGGCAAGACCCAAATTTAACAAAATTCCTTAACCCTTGCACTGTCATTCCTATCAATGAACTGTTTAGGACAGACAGTGTTTTTAGTCTGAGTTGCTCTAAATATGTCACAAAAATACTTTTATAAGCTTAACAATAATCAGTATCCTGTTGCCACATATCTTGGCTATTTCTGTCTCGCTGTTTGTGCTTTTGACACTAAGTGACTGCAGGACTTTGGCTTTGCTCTCCACATTTAAGCCCTGCAGAAGAAAAAGCAAGAATTGGGATGTCTTGGGCTTCATGCAGAAGGATTGAGCAGTTACCTGCTGTCTGCTGAGCACCAAGTGTCACCAGCACTAAAGAGCTCAGAAACTGTGTGGGAGGATGTTAATATTCCATGATAAAGCAAAGATCCAAAAAGACATCCCATCTCTCTGGTTTCTTCTTGTAGTTTTCTCTTGTATCAGCTGAAGAGCATGAAAATTTCTTTGCATGGTAAAGCCGGTGTTGTAGTGCTGTGTTGTCCTGTAGCAGAATTGACAAGTCCTTACATCATTATCCAGGGCTGCTATTTCATTAGGCGAATGTCAGTGTCAGGTAAGATCATGGGTTTGTCAATATAATGAAAATACCAGTCAAGTGAGGAAAAAGTCACAATTTTCCAGCTCTACAAATTGATTTTTATTGCTCTTCTTGTAATCCTTTCTTTGGATTAAGTATTTATTATTGATGTGGTCTTTCTTTTAATCTTAATAGCTGCTGACATTGTAATTAATTAAAAAATACAACATTTTTGCCCAAATGGCACTATATTGAAATTAAAAGTGAACATCACATATTAGTTAAACAGCCCTGGCAAATGTCTTGAGTGCTAAGATGATTGCCTAAGCTTCTTGACAATTCCCTTCATCTTGCTGTATGGTGCTTGACCTTTTGAGATATTTTGGTGTTATTAATAGGTTTTAGCCATTATATCAGAAAGAACAAGGCACAAAAATATTATAAACTTTATCTTTTTAATGACAGCACTACACCACCTTGGGCATGCCGATGAAGGCACTTCCGTTATGGCTTTTGAGGCACACTTAAACTATCAGTCAGCAGGTAACTTGTACTTGGAATTGATGGGGATTTTTTTTTAATTTGTCCCCAAATGTGTGTTTAAAATTGCAAAAGTGTGCAAGCTGAGCACTATCAGAGCTGCAGAAGGGAGATGGTATACAGGAGAAGACAGGGTTCTCTTTCAAAGCTGTCTCTGAAACCTCTGCTGGGGAGGGGACCAATTCTCAAGGTGTAGGTGTTTGGGCTGATCTCTGACGAAAACTTTTTAAAAGAAAAAGCAACGCAGATAGGAACAACAGAAATCTGAACGGTCTGGGTTGTTGTAAGCCAAAACCTAGTGTTTCCATCTTGATCTTCATTGCCTTGACGTGGCTGTGGCAGGAGACAGCGTTGTCGTTCCCTAACTTTCCACCAGAAGTCAGTGCAGGAGCTGTCACTAACTCTGGCACTACATATCCATGGAGAAGAAGGTATTGTATAACCTTGTTATCCATAGGTCACCTGGTGCCTCCCAACCAGCTCTTGGCTTCTGCCAACACGATGGCCAAGCCACTTTACTAAGCATTCCCTGTTGGGGTGAGATCCTGCCTGGACAGGGAAGGTGAGTTGATGATGCCTTTGGCACAGTCACTCCTGCCACGGGCAGGGTCGAGGGTCTGGGCGCCTGTGCACAGCGAGTACCCCAGGGATGCTCTGAATGCTTCACCCAGTGGGAGAGAGGATTTTCAGAGCCCCTCTGGGGACACAGCCCAGCGCTGCTTCTGCTGCATCAACTCTACACAGAACCTGTGCCTCCAAGCTCTGCACAGGTCAGCAGTAAACAGAGTGAGCAGTTTGTCCTGAGAAATGATGGTCACACCAGGAGTGAGCTCATCATCTTGTCTCAGTGTGTTAGTTGGGATCTTCATATTCCTTCACTTAGGAGAGGATGTTTTATATAGGCAGTCATATGTTAAGGTCCCTTCCAACCCAAACCATTCTGTGGTTCTCTGTTCTTTGTAAAAGCTTTTGTGTCTGTAGCTCCCATGTGCAGATAAGGCGCAGAAATAAATAGATTGTGGAGAGATTGTGCAAGAAAGTGGAACAGCTCATATTAGCTGGTATTTATCTTAAATACATTTAGTTATTAGAAAAATTTGCTCACCGAATAAAATATGGCTTGACCTTTGGATTGTTTCTTCCCAAGAAATGTGACAGTGTCCCTCCTTCTCCCCCATTCAGCCTGCTTGGCAGAGCTGCACCGTTTTTGTTTTGTTTTGTTATGTTATTGTTGTGTTTAAAAAAACCCAGAACCCTCAAGCGCCTCTTTTCAGCGGTGTCAAGTTAGGATGAATTGGCCAGGGAGGCATGTTTATAGACTGTGTGAAGAACTTTGTCTTTGTGTGGGAATGCTGGTGACACTGGTATGGCTTGCCTGAATGAACTGCGATGACGCGGCTAATAAGGTGTCCTGCTGAGCGCCGCTGCAGCCTTTCTCAGACCTCCCACCTAATGCCATTCAGCTCCAGCTCAGTGTAGCTAATTTTTCCCATTCCCTCAATTCTTTAGGCCTCCTTACAAACAGAAAAGTCAACTTTCACACCGAGGAGAAGATAAGTGCTTTAGGAAATAATCGTGTAAACAGAATGTTACCTTCTGACCTGATGCTGATACCTTGGTCTGGGACAAAACCCAGCTGGCTATTGCATTCGACATGGCTATTAAAGGAATAATGCTGCTGATCCTCCTTACAAAGTGCCCTGAGAAATGGTTTAGCCAAATCACAGTGCCTCTTGTCACACTGAATCATGTTCAGCTGCTCTCTTCCATGACCAGATTGCTGATATTTAACTGCTTCCTTGTCTTCTCCATTCTGTGAAGGGGGGACAGTATAAGAGAGGGAAAATATGAAGGCAAGGGGAAGCAGATTCTCTAATTTTCTGGCTGAATTTCAGTGCTTTGAAGTATATATACAGTGCCCCATACAGCATTTATTAAAAGAGGTGCATTTAATCAAGTAACTTTATTTTTAGCTGCTACAAGGAGTGCTTTAAAATATATTGCAAAAGGATTTCAGAGATTCTAATAACACAGAATTGTTCACTTTAGGACTGCACTGAACCCTGCTGTGTGTAGCAACTGAAATTAATAAATAGGTCCAGATTTCAAGTAGTATTGAGAAGATGAACCGCTCTCCTCTCTTCCTTGTTTTTGTCTTGGTAGGGATCTGACATTTCCTAAGTGGCTTTGAGAAAACTTTGCCTTTGCAGTCAGCATAGCTGGCACTGCCACCCAAGCTGAGAGGTCTGTCCTTATGGCAGAGGAGTTGGGGGCACCAGGCTCCCAGAGCAGCCCTGAGCACTGGCTCCTGCCATGGCATTTGAGTGACCTCTCCCTCGAGCCCTGCTCCCATCCCAGCCGGGCTGGTCAGCCCAGACTGAAGCTGTTCAGCAGCACAGCTTGGGGAGGTCAGAGGTTCCTCATAATTCACCTGATGCCCCCAGAGTAACAGATGGTTTTGTCACAGGACAGTGTGTCAGGGTCTGCCAGGCCAAAGGCTCTGCTCAGGGAAGGAGGTTTGCTCAAAGCCTGACTGATGCAGCAGAGCATGGATGTCTCCAGTGCAACACAGGAGCTTCTTTCTGGGCCTGTAAAACTCTTGCTCATACCCAGAGTGAGCCAAATTGCAGTTATTAGACCAAAATAAGAATTACGTATATTTATTTTGCAGCAAAGAAATTGTAATTTAGTGTTAATTTGCAGTAACAGTCAAGTTTACTCCTTAAAAAAAAGTACAAATCATGTATTTAACTCATCAAAACATTTCAGCATGGGGATAATTTGGACTGTAAACTCCACTTGAAAGTAACAATTGCTTGAATGTTTCTTTCTCTTACTCCCTGTCATGGCTAAAACAGTCTTCGGCTCATTCATCCAACTTGTCTGCTACTTCTCAAAATAAAACAAGATGTGAAGACAAACAGACACTAACCAATTCAGTGCAGAAAACTTTCAGTGTAGTGCCGTCAATTAAAAATGTATAATGTGTTTAAAACTGGCAAAATGATTCAAGAAATGTGTTCCAAGTATGAAGAGTCTGTTACCAAGGACTCTCTGTGCAATTACAAATTCTGTGGTTCTGGAAGAGGTGAAATCATCTGTGGTGTTTATAGTTGTGTGCCCTAAAGTTTACCAGGGACAGCAAGCAGTAAGCCCAGATGGGAGCATGCTTTTTTCTCAGTGCAGCTGATTTTCCAGTTTGTTATATTGATTGATTTTCCAATTTCTTATATTGGTTTCCAAAGCGTGCAGAAGTAAAGATCTTTCTTTGGTGTGTTTTAAAATGTTTAAAAATTCTTTTCCTATAAGCAATTCCTTCTGGAGCAAGAGCAGAGGATGAGGAGGGTGAATGTGTTCTTCCACCCTTTTCAAAATGAAGACTTCTCTTTCTGCAAAAGGAAGGGCTGTCTGTCATCTGTTGGAAAAGTTTTCTGTTTCATTTGCATTTGAGTTTTGGATCCACTCTGAACCCCTGTCCCCTCCTGATGGCCTTGCACAGGTCACAAGAAGCAGCATGGCCCGTGAAGGCATTGATGACTTGTGTGTGCTGGCATGTAGAATTGTGCAAGGGAAGTACCTGTGCCTTCTGTACAGTCATGAATAACTGAGTCACCTGTTTTTTCGTAAGCTATCTAAAGTTGAACAGGAATAGAGCCTTCAGGTGTGCTGAAACCCTTTGGGATGAGCCGGTAGAAGTTGTTAAAGGAAATGGCACTGGGTCCTCCTGCTAAAACCATTGGATTTATACTGGTGACATGGGCTCGCTGCTTTCTTTTTATGTGGTTCAGATTTATCACTTCGTTGAGTGATTCATGGTGGCGGTTTTAAAGGACTATTTGATTCGTAATTAAAGGAAGGATATTTTTTAGAAACAAAGCAAATGAGATTGACATAGATTTGGAAGCCTTCCTAGTTTTTCTGCAAGCACTCATTCTTTTTTTAAAAATTTGTCTTCTGAATTCTCAGTTGCCTGTACACATGTTGATCTGTACACTTTTATGGCTTAGAACATGGAAACACAAGGAACAGAGGACTTCTGTTTAGCTCTCACCCCAGTCCTAACGCCTTCCCCGTGTCCCTGGCCAGACAGGCTGTGTTTGCAGTGCCCCATTTCTGTCCCAGTGCCCTCAGTGACAGGCAGCTGTTCTGCACGTTCCCAGGGGAGGGGACGTTGCTGTACTCTTCCTTATTGCCATCTCCTTTGCGGACTTGAGGTCTGATTCTGAAAGCACAGTCAGGAAAACTGGTTCTTGTGCCATTGATTCAGGGCAGTTTTAGGTACCAGGAGGCATTTCAGCACGAAGATATCAGAGTTCCAAACTGCTGAAAGAGGTCTAAGATTTGGGAACTCTTGAACTAACAGTAAGTTCCACTTATTAATAGTAAGTAATGGCAAGGACATTAGGTTACATGCGTGTATTAAGTTGAGTGGCTTAAAGGAATTTTCATTGTTAGGTACCCCACATCACTTAGTAAGTACATAAATGTGCGCATCCTTTGCTGTGCCACGATTGTGAATTTTCTTGTACACCTGAATTAATTTCACCACCTGTGAAAAGAGATGTGTCAGAAGCTACTTGGAGCATCATTCTGAAGTAACATTTGGACTCTAACCTATCATGAGACACTCTTTCTAAAATGTCCAACAAGATAAGCTACTAGGGGAGAAACTGGACAGAAATAATCAGTAGTAGAGCTGACAATGATTTGTATGCAAATCACATTTTAATCAGGTAATGTGCAGGACTATGAAATGGCTGTTTTCATTAATTGATCAGAAGACTAATTAGCTGTTTCAGTCATCAGTTTGGGGACATTTTCACAGGCTATTTTTTTAATAGTCTGTTTATTTGAAAAATCTGTCTTTGCGTAATTCAATCACAGGCGTGGTACTCATAATCCAAATTTGTTTCAAGAGGCCTTCAGTGGACCTTGATGTCATTCCTGCAATATCTGTCATTCCTCTGTCAGCAGTAAATGGCAATGAGCAGAGCCAAAGCTGATCCTTGAATCAGGACAGTTGGCAAAGCAAAGTCTTGTTCTGATGTGTAAGTTGTTGATGTGATTTTGCAATGATAGTGTTAGCAAACTGTGGCAATGTAAACAGTTTAACTTTTAGCAAACTGTGGCAATGTAAATGGTTTTACTTTTAAGTTCTCATTTTCCTTCAATTTTCTGTGAGGGCACTAATCAAACTAATGTTTTGTGCAGGTCAGGAGTGACAGGTTTTTCTCAGGGCTCACTGGGAGCTGACAGTGGGCAGTATTTATTAACAGTGCCTGCAATAATCTGTCAGCTAAATGGAGGATTGGAGATTTTCATAGCGGAAACAGATAAGTCTTTGCAAGAGATTTTCCTCAAATGATCAGTGTCTTAGGCCCAATGCACATAATTTTTTCCATAGAATAATATTCCTTATGTAATAGATTACCGTTGATGAAAACTGTGAGATGTTTTCAGAGGAGAAGCAGTATCTCATTGCAGATCCAATGTTACATCTTTCCTTATAGCTTTGAGAATAAATGGGTGTAATGCATTAGAACTTGTAAAGCCGCCTGGAACAATTGCCTCCTGATGGGGCAGCAGTGCCTCCTGCCCAGCGCTGCTGGATAGTGCCTCACCTGCCCCTGTGGGCCCTGCCAGGCTCACCTGGAGTTTCTGACAGTAATGCTTACATGTTGATGTATTCCCAGAATGTTCCCAGGGCATTGCCTGCATTCATTCCTTAGTTCTCTCATCTTGCACGCCCCCAGGGGGGTTCTGTGTTCTGTGCGTTTTGTCTGTATAAATTCTTGGTGGCTGTGGCAGTTGAGTTTTGGGTGTTTCATGCCTTCCTCAGCCACTGATAGGAGATTAATTACATTGATTCCTTGTTTGAAAATAAGTGTGCCTTGGTGGATTTCTAAATGCCGAGATCTCTAGAAGCTATAAAATTGTGTATTGTTGAGAGTACCTTACAGTTGTTGCTAATAATAGATTAGCTAATAATATGACAGCTTTTAATAATACGAGATTTGAAAGATGGATAGTAATGCCATATCTCCCTGGGTAGGACTGAGCAAAGGCTTGAGGAAAAGTCAATCTTAACAGCTGGAGCAATTACTTGTTAGGTGTTAGCTACAGCCTCAGCAGAAATCTGCTGTGAGCATCACAGAGAGCTGCCTTGGGAGCGCTGTAGCCGGTCTGGGAACCTCAGGGATGCTCAGGCTGTCAGATGGGATGATTGATGTCTAGCCCAACCCTGTCACTTCTTGTGTGGTTCACAAAGTACCCCAAAACACAGGTGACATTGCTTATATATCAGTAAATTCAAATGTACTCTGAACTTACTGCTAATTCAGCATTCCTAATTCTTACCTGCCCAGACCAAAGCTATATCCTTAAACTTTCCAAGGTGTGAAGGACCTCCATGATACCCTCAAGATTTCCATGGTCCCCAAATGCCCCTTCTGCAAGATTTGTATGAACTGTTGCTTTCCCCAGCTTGCTCTGTCAGCCAGGCATGGGAAATTAGATGCACTGTTGTACAGGGGCTGGAGATAAAATTGCCTAAGCAAAGAAAATCAACTGAAAAATATGGTTAATATATTGGTCCAGTATAAACTAGTAGTTTTGATGGTTCCAATAATTATTTCTGAGACTGTGCTAAAGGATAACGTGTGCCCTTGTATATTCTTGTGTGTTTAGCCAAATGACAGGTTTGTTCTGTTTTCATTTTTTTCCAGAATTATTGATCAGCGATTTGAGAAAGTTTCATATTTTGTCTTTGGAGACTTCAACTTCAGACTGGATGCCAAAGCAGTAGTAGAGGTAGGACTTCTCTTTTTCTTCTGTTGTAGACTGTTGTAGACCCTACCAGGTTGGATTTATCTTTTTTTTTTTTCCTGTAGAAAACCTAAAGGTGATTTGACAAAGTAATGTTGGTATTGACATCAGACTTGCCCAAGACTGCTTCTAACAGGAACATCCAGCAAGTAACTAACATTGTGTGGTCGTGACTCTTGCCATCTCCTTATAGCTCACAGTGAATCAGAATAATTGCCTGCAAACAGAGGAAGTGCTGCATTACCTTCCTACTCTGAGGAAAAACAAGAGGCATTTCCTCAATGTCTGTGGTAGAACTCCACACTTTAAAAGTACAGGCAGTCATCAGTACAGACCTTTGTGCCTGTAGCATCTTGATGTAGAAGGGTGACTAGGAGATTTGCATAAAGCCAAAATAATGTACTAAACTTCTTTCATTATAAGTTGAGATAACCTTGATCTGAACGCTGAAGCTCCAGGTAAGGTGGTGTCAGAAATAATACCCAGATTGAAATGGGTATTTAATCTTAGGGTTTTCACACTTTAATTGTCTGAGGTACTGCAATGTCTTTTTGGTGTCCTTGAGGGTAGGCATGCATCTTTTGAGCCAAAAGTTTTTATTTTGTAAATCTAACTGTGGGAAATGTCCTGTGTGCTGAAGGCTGGCATCCCCCCATTCAAGTGCAGTACTGTTCTCCTTCCTTACGTGATCAGTAGTCCATCCATTGAAAAACTGGAGTTTGATGTTACAACATTTCACATGGAACTAATAACTTCTTCTTGGAATCCTTTTTGTAGTGCAGTCAGTCAGCCAAGAAGCTTAAAGCATAGTTGAAATGAAAGTAAGTCACTAATTTAGAATATGCGGCTTCATACTGCGTGTGCTAAGGGTCAAAACCTGCTCTGCTCCCCTGTGGCTGCCAGAGTTATCATCAGTGTTCAGAGATCACTTGATGGTGATGACTTCAAAGAACTGTTATGCTTTTTCTCTTCATTAGTGGTGTGATGGTGTTACTGAGGATGTTGCTGTCTGAGAACCCCTGTCAGTCACCCTGCAGCAGAGTTACATCCTGCACTCAGTACTGATGAGGGGTGCTCCAAGCTTTTCCTGACGCCCATACTGCCAGCAGTCTGCAGGACTGAAACTGCAGAGGCTGTTTGCTTTAGTACCAATAGATTAAGATTTCTATGTTTATATCTGTCAGTTTCAAAATCATCCCCATCAAACAAAAGAGTATCACCAGCCCCAAATGATGGAAACGGAGTGAGCTGCAGAGCAAGTAGGGTGAGCCCAGAGGTTTCTGAGCCTGACACAGTACTCTGCGTCTTGAGAGTGTTTTACCCCTACTGGTTTACATTGCTGCATGTGAGCACAAAAGGTGTAATTGCAAGATGAATCAAATTCATTTTCACAATCTTCCTACCTAAGATGCAAGCCTGTGTGAGTCTACAAAGCACTAGAATTATACAGATTTTCTATTGGGTTTTTTTTTGAGAAGTAGCGTACCCCAGTAATCAGAACTTCACCCAGCTACTCTGCAATGTTAATTAAGCATAATTGAAGCTGATTCAGAAACTTCCAATTTACACATGAACAGCTAAAGTCACAGTAAGTTTGTTTTGTAGTGTTTTGTACTGGGTGTAGTTTATAAATCTGTATGTCAGCAGACCGCAGAGCTGTAAGAAACAGTTGTCCGATGTGTCTGGGACTGCCTCTGGACAGTCCTGAGGGAATTAATTGTCAGAGTATAGCACTGGCAGTAAGGGCTGGCTCCTGGGTGACAGATCCATTCCTAAAGTATCCTTTGGAAGGACAGAGCTATATAGGCCACCTCTAGAGGGAATTGCACTAGATAGGACTCGGTGGTCTGATTGTGTTTAAGATCCAGGCCCAAATCACCTCACAGAGTAGCTTGTGAAGGGTGTGACTCAAACGTGCTGTGACCACAGCCATGTACAGCTGGCAGTGGCAGCACAGGAACAGGAGCAGGCAGAGGTGCTGCTGTCCCAAATGCTCAGTGCCAGCCCCACGGAGAGCCTGTGCTCAGCTGGGAACCTCCCACTCCAAAGGCTGTCCCAGTCCCTTCTGGTACTTAAATGTGTGCCCATGCAAATGGATGTTAACCACTCTTTGGACTATTCAGCAGCAGAGTTAATACTGGGAATTGTAAGGGTTAATCCATTGACCTGTCATCTTTGTGTACGTTACTAAATTTATCTCTGCTGTTCTTGCTGACCTTTTGAATTCCCTCTTGAGACCACAGCTGCTGAACATTGGAACACTGAGATGCTACAAGCAATACTTGGGTAGATGCAGACTGTGCTCACATCAAACATAAAGAATAAAGTGTGTTTGTAAATAACTTCCCAATTAAGCCATTTAAAGGGAGAATCTGAGAGCTGTTCAGAATGTAGAGTCCAGACCCTGATGTACAGTGTCCTAAATCAGATGCAAAAAATGTTGTGTATATTAATTCATAATTAACAGCCTATAAATCATTAATATGTAATCTATTGAACACTTATAGGAACCTTAATTTAAAGTCACATTGATTTCCTTGCTAGGAAAATCTGCTTTCCTGTTGTTGCAGGGGAGGTCGTTACTGGCACATGGGCAATGCCAGGTGCTGTTGCTGAGGCAGCACCAGTGAATTTTCCAGGTGTGTTTGCTGGTCAGTTCCTGGCCTGCCTGGGCAGCATCACTGGGGCCAGGTGCCAGCACATCCTGCTGGGGCTGTGCAGCCGAGCGGGGGCCAGGCTCTCGCTTTGAGGAGGGTGAATGCCAGTGCTTTATCACTGTAGAACATCCAGAAAATCTTCTGTTAGAGTCCAGCCTTTTGAAGGACATCACCCTGCTCCAGCCAGCAAAAATAACCCTTGGAGTTACAAAATGTGTTTAGTAAGGCGGTAACTGCAGAAGAAAGCTCTACATTTCCTTGGGTTTTGGTCACTCTAAGATGTGCTGTAAGACCTGAATCTTCTGTCTGACAGCCTGACAGCCAGGTAAATTCACTTAATCTTATATTGGCAAAGCTGGCTGAGGATTTGCTGCTGTTTAAATGCAGAGTTTTGCCTACTGATTTTTTTTAAATGCTAGACTTTTTTGGGTGTTACAGCATTCTGATTATTTGCCCATTGCTTTCAGATACCTTCCAGCACCTCTATTCCCAGCACATGTGGAAGTGTTTGCAACATAATATTAAAAAATATTAAAAATATTAACATATTAAAAATTCACAAATTCAAGCCTGCCCAGGCACTGTGCTGGAACTTGGAGCTGCTTCTCTCCTGTACCCTGCCCCAGCCCAAAGCATCTCAGCTCCCAGCTGTGGCTGTGCTTGTCCAGAGGAGTATTTCTCCTGTTTTAGTTAAAACTCTGTTTTAGTTACCATTCAAGTGTTTTAGGTGGGTCTAGACCAAGGAAGAGTATTTTTTCAGTCAGCTACCCATAGTAACAATCTGTCTTAATCTCTGAGAATTACTTTATTTTAATATTTAAAAAGTTATTCATTGAATCTCCATACTAGAAGTCTTCCTCGTGCAACATGTCCATTTTAGGAAGGTATAAACAGGCTTAAGAAACTGAGCTTATTTTGACTGTTTGGGAGTAAAACCCTCTTTCTGAGACTGTTGATTCAGGAGTCTCTTAGAAAAGTACCTTGTAGTTCCAAGAAAGAATTTAAAATTGTGTGTTCCTCAGTCCCAAGAATGGCAGCTCAGTAACAAGTTCAGTTTGTCAGGCTTTAGGAGAAAGTCACATTAATCAGAAAATCCATTTGTTCAAGGTAAACCATAGCCTTCCCTTGTATCCAGGAAAAAATGGGAAAAAACCTTTTTTTTTCATTACTAAAGCCTTGTTAGGGTTGGTGGCAGCTAGGTAAGCTGGAGAGGGATTAAGTGTATCATATATGAAAATTTATAAAGGTAGCAACAGAAGTGGTGCTTCAGGATTCCAGACATTTTGGCCTACAAAAAGCTTTCAAGCTCTATCTGCAGGAAAAAAAAGTTACGTCCTCATCTTAAAATTAACCATGTCCACTCACTCTCTGTGCTCTGTGGGTTACAGTCAACCAGAATATTTCCTTTCTAGACTTCTGCCAAGCAGCCCTTTGATAAGCCAGGACTGGAATTGCTGATTAAATGTTTTTTAAAAGGTAATAACTGCTCATGAGAATTTACATGTCTGACTCCATCATTCACTTGCAGTGTGCCTCTCTGCCACCTCTGACCATGTGATTTTATATTATCTGATAAAACAGGAACAGCTTCATTCTGGCATGACTTTTTAGCTGCCACTGTATTGCTGATGCTGCAGTGAATCACATAATTTCCATTTGATCACACTGTCTTGGCACAAGGTGGTCTTTAATTCTGAGCAAGCCAATGGGGGCATGGTGTCCCTTTATCCAGCGTGCTCGTGCCAGCAGAACTTGGAGGAGCCCTCCTGGCACTGCCACAGTGTGTGCCTGCAAAATGGGGACCTCTTCCTCTGAGACATCACTCGCTCTCTTTTGAACAAACATGTCTTGTTCAAAATAAAAGCTGATTAACATCTTTTCACATCTGAATAATTGATTTAGGTCTTACTCAAATCTGAAGAAATATTTTAAGTTGAAATTATTTAATCCCATGCATTGGACACTAACAAGGGTCCTTGCAAACTCCAGCCAACAAATGACCCATTAGTAATTGTAATGAAAAAGATTAATAGTTAATTAGACAATTATCACTGATTTGAAAAGCTGATTCAAGTGAGATGGTTAGGTGATGGATGGATGTGGAGACTGAATTACCTCCTCCTTGGTACAGATGGGCTTCCCTGGACAGAAACAGGTCACCTGTCAGGATGAGGCTCTTGGTCTCCTTGTGCATTCAGGAGACACCACCAACCACCTGGCTGTCTGGTCAGGTGCAAATATTTGTGTGTGTATATTTTTTAATCTAAGTAATATCTGCAGAAGATGTTTTGAATGCATCAGGAAAAGGGCATGAAAGAATTGCACAGTCTTGTTGTTACAAAGGCAGCAATATTTTATTTTTTTTTAATTCCGACTAATTTTGCTTTGAGAAACCAGTAAAGTTCCTTTACATTAAAAATACTGACATGGCATATAAAGCAAGTGTATGTAGTTGTGGGCACAGTCAATCGTGCCTCCCTATTCCAAACCAGACTGTTACCTTTCCTGGGCAGTGATAATGTGCAGGTGCCCACATATCCACTTAGGATATCAGGTGCAACCATTGAATTCATGGCCGGCTGCTGAGCTCTGGGAGGTCCTGCTCCATAGTGGCTGGTAGTTTAAAACTGTGACAGGGTCCCCTTCCTCCTGCAGTAAAGTGAAACTAAACCATTCTTGTAAGAGAAAAAACACATTGCTTTATTTCTGAGATAAACCAGCACATCATGGAATAAATCAATAGTTTACAATTTTCACATCGTGTTTTCATTCCAGTTAGGAAAGCATGTCAAATCCTGGATTGGTCTTATAATTTACAGTTTGCTGTAAATAACTTCCTCTCATAAAGATTTTAACTTTTTTACAAGCTCAAATGTTTCTAGGAAATGCTGGAAACAGCATCCTTTGTAAAAGGAAAGTGTAATAAAGACTTGTTATATTAAAATGCATACAGCTTCAGTTCTAATAAGGAGAGCTTTATTAATGTAGGTAAATTGCAGCAACACATCTGAGGCACCTGCTAAATGTTCATTATAAATTACTCTCATAGACATTGTGATGAGTTTTATATTGTAGCCAGACTTAGAAAGGCATGCCGACTACTTCCCTGAGGGACTGGATATATTTACTTAACAGTGTAGTTAATTGCAATTATTTATTTTGCAGTGATTGCAAATGGCCTCTGCGTTAAAGGTACATGTGGCTACTAGGAATTATTCAATTACCTCTCCTCTTAGTAGTCTGAGGCAAACCCGAGCATGGATTCCCAGAGGCCAGACAGCAGTGTATTAACTCAGTCTGCTCCACAGCTTTCTGCTGGGGCCAAGCTCTATAGCTGTGAGTCCTCTCAGCAGAGCAAGCTTGAGAAATGCTCATTACCCTGAAGCTGATTTTTTGACATCTTTCATTCCATACTGATGCTGCCACACGTATTGGCAAGATTCATAGGAGGTTAATTAAATCCGTCTTCAAAACAACGAGGGGCCAATGAGCCATATCCCCGTTGCAACAGTAAATTAAATGATGCAATTGTTTCTACTTCCATCATAGATAAGGGGAGAGATGAGTGAATGGATTGTTCTCTGGCTGCCTCCTCAGGGCCCCAGAGGGTCTCGGAGCATGTGGTCATAAACCTGCTTTTAATTTGTGGCTGCAGGAAGGGATGGCCCTGCTATCAGCAGGCAGAGGTCCCGCACGGCGTCATCCTGTGAAGGATGACACGGTAAAAACGGGGCCTCTTGGCAACAACGCCGTCAGCTCCTCCAGCCTCAGATGCAGATTAACACAAACGCGGTGACAAAGCAGAACGGAAAAGATGATACGTTCGTCAAACTTGGCACTGCCTGCTCCGTAATTAAAACGTACACAAATTAAATGCAATTACCTCGTGCTTTCTGATAGGGCTGGCCGTCATTAAGCTAATGAATCCCGCGGCCTGTGCCGCGGCCCCGCTCGCTGCGGCGGCAGCTGTGCCCTCAGCTGGCAGGGACAGCGGGGACAGCAGCGCCCGCCCCGCACCTGCCATCCATCACCGTCACCATCACCTGCCGGCAGCGCGGGGCCGCCGGCACGGCCATCCTCGGATCGGGCACGGAGGGGACGGAGCCGGCAGGCTGCTGCGGGCGAGCCGCTG
>WBNP01003853.1:92135-119441 GCA_013401095.1 Passerina amoena
GGCACCGGGCTCTGCGGGGCACCGGGCCGCTTTCCCCGCACTGGCGGTTCATGCACGTGGGAAAACGGGCTCGGCAGTGGCTCGCAGGTGGTGCGGTCCTAGTGCCAGGTGCGGGGAGCCGCTGCAGCCTGCCCGGGTGTGGCAGTGCCCGTGTGTCTGCAGGAGGCAGGCCGGTGTCTGCTGGATGCACACTGAGGTGTGTCTGTCGCTTTTTGACGTGGCCGAGGTTTTGCCACTGGGGTTGGAGTCACGATATGGGAAGCAGTTCATCCCGTGCTTACCTTCGAGCACCAGCAGCCAGCCCTTCTCAGGCAGGGCAAGGGGGTGCAGCAGGGACTGGGGCTGGAAAAACACACATATAACCAACCAGTAATAATATCTGGGCTTTAAAGTTGTAGTCTGAATAATTTAGTGGAGTATTGCAATGCATAATGCAAATCTGTAATGAGTACTTTAATAAAGCCACCTGTTAATTGTTTTTTGGGTTTTTTTTTTTGTTTGTTTTTTGGTTTTTGTTTATTTCTAGACTAGAAACTTATCTAAAGTGGGGCAGAATATCACCTGGGAAGATGCTATAAAATCCCCCTTTTTAAGAATTATTTCATTTTAGAAGGAATAGATGTACCTACAAAAAGTGCATTCTTTCCACTTTTCAGTTTATTCCTGGGTGTTACTGCAATACAAATTTTTCACATCTATGTATGAATCGTGCACTAGTATTTAGATCACCCAATGATGATCTAAAGCAAAGGGCCAGAGAAAGGAAAGGTTTACACTCTGCATATTTGCAGTGTATTAAAAGCCTGTGAATACCTATTTTCATTGCCATAAATGGAACCCTAGAGGGAGTTTTTTTTCCAAAAAATTACACTGTGTATTAAAGAACAATATTTTGCTTGCTTATCAGAAACAAAATTGGGTAGAAAGAATTTGGTAGCTGTCTGAAAATCAAGGAACAGGATCGTATTTACCTTTATCATCAGCAACTCCTGTTGTGATGGCAAATTTTATTCTTAAGTAGGAGTCAGAAATGCAATGAGAGCTGGTGAACTGAATACACCAAATCTCTGGATGTGTGTGCAGCTATGTTAAATCATTAAAAAAATTATTTTACCTGAAAATAGTAAGTCTCAAAAGTTGTAGACAAGAATGCTAAGAAACCAAGATGGATATTTTGTTAAAAAAAACCCTTTATTTTTATTTAGATTTGACCAGTGGTAAATGTGGTCAGCCTCAGGGAGAATGGACAAGGATGATGCCTAAAGTATGTAAAGCTCATTTGTGGTAGGATATTGCATGGGCCGGGCAGCAAATGATGGTGGTGAGAGACACCAGTTGCTGTTGCATTAGATCATTTGGCTTGTAATTGAAATCTTGATCAGATCTGTTTCCATTGCAGTGCAAGCCACCTTATCCAGACTGTGATTATCTGCACTGCCCTGGCAGGCAGAGCCCCTCAGCTCCCAGCTGGGGTTTGTGACTGTCACAGTGGCACAGCCCCCTGAAGGACAGCACTGCTGTCCTTCCCTGAGGCACAGGCAGTGGGGTCTCTGCCGTGAAGCTGGCAGGACAAAGGCGTTCACAGTATTGTTGGATTGTACCTTACCATGCAGGCATACACGTACATACATCTATTCCTCTTTGGCAGACAGATTTTCTATTTGTTTCTCTTTCTTCCAGCTTCTCCAGCCCTCTCTGCACTAACACAGGCAAATGGACCTGGTCGTCCTTTCACAGTAAATTAGCATAGGCATCAGTATGAATTTTAAGAAAGTTCAGGAAACACACTCTGAACTGCTTAGCACTATGGAATAAGCACTTGCAGCCTGTTACTTTAGTCTCTCTCCTGGTTCTTCTTACAGTTCTGTAGCAGAGAGGTAAAAGAGACAGGACAGCAGCTTCTGTTCCTCAGCCCCTCTGAGGAGAGCTCACACAGTGGTAATTTTGAAAAAAAATTATATTGGATGCTGGTCTCCACTGTATTTTGTCATGTGCATTATTCAAGGAAGCTTTGACTTTCTGATCTACATGATGTGTACAAATCTGACTTTATTAGTATTGATAATTCAGACAGCATTTTTACCTTTGTCAGAATAGGATTTCCCATAATGTATCATTTTTTCCCCATTCCAATTTGACATTTCAAAGCAAAATATGCAAAGTGGCAATCTAGAAATCTCAAATCAGCTGTAATAATTACTGTAATATTTAGGTTGCTCCCCCTCCGAGGAAAGAAAGATAAAGCTTCCTGGCCCTTTATGTAGTCATGCAGAAATGGGTCACCTTTGCCTGGTACCGCATGGCAAGAGAGGTTCTCTATGTCCTGCACTGCATGAAATACCTCTTCAATCTGCACCTTTAGCAGGGAGATCAAACTCCTTTCTTCTCACACAGAGGTCAAAAGAGTGGGAAGGGGGCAGGATGCAAGTTCTAGACATTACCTCCTGTGAAAATTTTATCATCCTCTCTCCACCTTATTAAAATCTAATCCTGAATTCCCTCATTACTGCTTGCACAAGTGTGTTAGGATGTAATTTACAGCTCTTTCAAGCTTTCACAAGGGTCAATAATGTGTAATATTTTAATATGTAAAGCTGCTAAAGGGTTAAAACCAATTGTATGAAAAGAGATTATAGGATCTTTATCACATGTTGTTTATCTGATCAACAGTTAACAATTTAAGACAGTATTATCCTAGTAAAAAGAAGATTTGTTTCAGATGCTGACATAAACATCCCCTCATAATAGTGGCTTTTCATTTACTGCGTTGCAATGTACCATAAGCTTAAAGGCACAACAGCTTCTTTGTGTATCTCAATAATGCCTGTCCAGAGTGATGTCAGTCAATTTTTGACCTATACAGTCTGATGTTATTTTCAACGATCATGGAATAGATTTTTTTTTTAATGAGTGAAGAGTATGCCAATAAAATCCTTGAAAATTATCATATTTCTTCATGGCATCTTCCTCTGGAAGAACAAGGTATATTACCACATAGGCCTTTCTGTGAAGTCATGTTTCCTTTGGCTTCTCCTGGGTTTTGTTGTTTTCTTTGCAGCTGACTTTCCACACTTTCATGCAAATAAACACTAACAATTAACAGCACTTTCTGGTGGAGGTATGAAAAGAAACAGTATACGTGAAACAACCCGCCCATAGGAGCAGATTCTGAGTTCAGCCTGTGTGGTGGCGCTCCTGGGGTCCCATATAAAAAGTGTTTGACAAGTCAGCTTCCTCGTGCTCCTTGGAAACTGTTCCTGCCAGGTGGAGGGAAAGGCTGTGGAGTGGGCCAGGGTTCATTTGGGGTGCACAGAATGCCTCGGGGGGATTCCCCTCCTGGCACGGCTGGGGGTACTCCCCATCCCCAGCCCAGCAGTGGGAAGAGGCAGCGCACTGACCCAGTATCACAGAGAGATATGCTCATCCTCTGCTGCTTTCCTGTCATAAAAGGGAGGAAATCGGCTTCCTGGGGGAAACATCTCCCTGAGCTCTTAGTGAAGCACATCTGCCCAGCCCTTGCCAGGCAGGAACACAGACTGAGGCCCCGCACTCAGCTCTGCCTCGTGGTTCGGTGCAGGGGGCTGTTCAGCAGCTGTAGATGATTCCCACCACCTCCTGTCCAGCTCTGAGCACAGCAGACAGCTCTCTGACAGGCAAAGGCTGCTCGTTTGCTCTCCAGCCTCAAGAGGTCTGGGCTGGATTAGGGTGCACTGCTGCTTGTTGCATCCAGCTCTGGTCCTCACAGTGTTCTGGCAAGCCTGCCGCATGGCACTCAGATCCGAAGAAATGCATATACTGCTGGAACTCCTTATGTTCATGTTGTGCTTCTGAAATGCTAAAAAAAGATTATTTTTATTCATATAACCCTAATGGTTCCCTGAAGATTAAACCAGATGTAATTTTTTGTTTGTTTTCAGCTGAATGCAGTGTAACTATAGTACTGCCATTAAGCTTGCAGAACACAAACATAAGCTGAATTGAGTTGGAATTTAGTGTGGGTCCTGCGTTTCCCTATCAGTGTCATTTGGGGCCTTTTTAGTCACGGAGGCTGCAGTGCAGCCCCTGAGCTGCTCTTGGAGAAGCATCTCCAGACTCCAGCTGCACTGCTGTCTGACTCTTCCCTTCAGTGGGAGCCAAGGGAGTGTCACAGGAGGTGGCACTGTGCCACACAGACATCACCTGCTTCTGAGTAGAGTGTGCTAAACGCTTGAGTGACAACAGCTGAACAGCAAGCCCAAAGTCCAGAGTAGACAAGAGATTTAAATTAAGATTGCCAAAGTGGGATGGAAATTTGTTTTTCTTCTGTCTGCTGGGTATTTTACATTATGTAAAATGAATACTAGATGATAATTGCCAGTGCAGTATCTTGTATTGATTTAATTCAATAAGCAACTTCACCTCCACCTTTTGCATGCACTTGCCTTAAAATATATGCATTATGAAGGCAGTGATTCAAAGTCTTTAGGAAATCAATACCCAGACAGGATTCTGTTCTTCAAATATTGACAGCAGAATAACTCTAAGAAACAATGACAAACAATAAAAGCGGGGTTAGACAAAATGAAAGCTGCAATTCTTTTGTTGTTAGGCTGTGCAGAGGGCTCAAACTGCTGCCTGATGCTGCATATTATATGTGCTTCAGCAAACAGCTGCCACTGGCCCTTTGCTGTCAGAATTTCTGGTGAAACCTATGACCACTGAAATAAAAACCGGTTTCTGCCCATGATTCCTATACAGATGGCTGTTTCACCTGATGTTTTTCCAATAACTCACACAGATTTCTTTCAGCCATATGTGTGCACTGGGGAGATACAGAAGGGTATATATAGACTGTTAGCATTAACATTGTTTCTGCCTTTGATAATTTCTCTAGAACTAAATGGAATTTGCACTGAAGCTGGTGAATTACAGATTTTTAACTGATCATATCTGCGTACTAGTTCACAGTGGGTTTTTGTAATGGTAATTTTAAAATTGTGTAATATGGGCAGCTCAATTTCCTGCACAATGAGTATAGCTCTCAGAAGTTAAAGTAAGTCCTTGATGAAGTAAAACCTGCCAAGTTAGTGCAAACTGCACTGGTTACTCAGTTGATAGCAGTTCTGAAATCACATTGCTGTAGATCGTTAAGCACTGCAACTGTAAGTAATACTACATTATTAGCACTCATGCGGAAATCTCTGACGACAGTCCAGAAATTCAGATGAATATAAATTCTCTCTCCCTACGAGGTGGAAGGCTTATGAAGGGTAGCTCTTTACAGTATTACCCAACTTGTAGATCTCATAAAAAGAGTTAGAAAGACTTATTTTCTATCCTTTATTTTTGCAGTTTTAGCAAGTGCTGAATTTCACAAGGATGTCAGTATTGCAGCCATAAAAGGTTCAAGAGCTCTGTTCACATCTGGGAGTAAAAAAAAATCATTAGGCTTTTCCCTGAATGTACTGGAAATTTCCTAAACTTAACATTTTATGTATAATTTAAACACGAAGGAAAGCTTTGGGCCACCAGTGCCTGAGTGATGTTTCCTGACAGATCAGTCAAGAGGAACTGGAATTCCTGGGAGTCAGGAATTTAAAGAGTAGGAATGGCCATTTGTAATTGCCCATCTGTAACCAACATGTTTGAAAGTTGGTTTGGAACAAATTGGTGTACCTGGGACATTACAGAATTTTAGAAGAAGAATAAATTTGTTCCTGTAGTTAAGGGGAAGAAAGGAGAGAGACACCAGGCCAGGTTCTCAATAGCTGAAGACTTATTAGCTTGACATTCATTTCAGGCAACCTAATGCAAGATTTGGTAATGAGAAGAAAAGTGAGAGAGAAAATGCAGTCACAAAACATGCTTGAACAAGGCAGTTTATCCTGAGATTAACAACCTGGATGAAAGTGGTGAAGTGAAATCAAGTGATCCTATGGCAAGAGGAGTTTGTTGAAGACATCAGTGTTTAACTTTGCATTTGTCTGTGTTGCACATGCAGGAGCACCAAGGGGTCAGTGGCAGAGCGATGGGAGACCCAAAGGCAAACACCTGCCAACAGCTGAACCCCAGCTCCCACAGCAATACCATGGCATAATCATTCAGGCATCTTTAGATAAATTTATTGTAATTGCATATTTGACTTTACATGTGGCTGCTGAGCCTGTGTGTTGAAATCCATCGCACACGTCCACTCCAGGTATTGCAAAGTCACAGTCTGGTGTGAGAGGAGAGCAGGCCCTCTGTCCTCTTACCCAGACTCTGGGCCAGATCTGAGTGCCAAGGAGGAGTTGTTTTCAGAGCTTGTAGGGCCAGCTTTGCTGAGCCAAGCTTCCTTAGAGGTCTACTCCAGTTAACTCAGACACCCCTTGCCAGTAGGTCAGCGGGTTTCCCAGGAGTTTGCAGTCAGACAGCTGCAGTTTCATACTTTGCTGTGTTCACAGCAGTGTCCCCCTTCCTTTTGGGTCTAAGTGATGTTTAGAAGCTGCTAACAGACAATTTAAAATGAAAAATCATATGTGGGAAATCAGCCGTAAGAGTGATCAATAAGTAGTTCTGTTCCTGGAGTGGCTGCCAGAGGAATTAGTGAGTGTCCTGTGTGTTATCAAGAGGTCATGCCTTTCTGAAGGTTTGTTTTAGTCAAGAAGGTGCCATTTGCTTCAGTTGAGATTAAATCAGTGCCACGTAGGATCCGGTATGCATGATGAGAGTAGACAAATGCACAGTCACTTCTGGATGGAGTTTCAAGCTGTAACTTCTTAAGCTTCCTAAGCAGGTTTAGATACCTTCAGTCTCAGCTTTGTTTGTCATTAAAATAATTCCTACTGATTGTAATGCTGGTGGAAAAAGATTCCACTTCTTTATTTCTTTACTGTGTGAGTCTTATTGATGCTAATAACTATCACATTAAATCTGCACCTGACCACAAGCAGCTGATGGAGCATTCCTTTTAGCCATCCACTGTATCCCTGATAGAGACAATCAATAGGTAAAATCTATGCAAATGGGTGGAGTTCAAGTGAGGGCTACCCTAAACAGGACTTAAGCTATGCACCCGCCTTTGTGCCAAATTTTTCAGGGTTTTTTCTCCTGTAATGAATACATGTATTTTGTGCATTGGAGCATGGCACAGGGCCTTTTGGATGGCAGGCTCTTCAAGAGAGAGGAAGAGAGTTTTAATCACAAAAGCAGAAACTTCAGTCAGAGGAATGATTCCACACTTTGTTTCGTTTGTAAATGCTACGTTTTGGCTTTTGTGAAACACAGCCCAAGTCCAATTCAGGACAGCGCTTCAAGGATTCTTTCCATGGGCCTTTTTGAGTCTGAAATAGTGCACATGAAAAGAACAGGAGATTGAACATAATTTGTTCCAACAGCTAGTCTAAGATTTTTTCCAATCAAGATTCTTTCAGCATATTCCTCTTTGTTGAGCTGTAAGCAGCTTTTAAAATAATGGCATTAGCCTATATTTCAGGGCTTCGCTGGGTGTTTCCAGCTCTGGTGATTAGTTACAAGAAATAGAAATGCCTGTATTGTAACCTTTTAATGGCTGTGGGAGACTTGTAAACTAAGTTGAGATTTAAGCAATTTGTAGATTTCAAAATGAGCTGTAGAGTTCATTGAGAAAGAAAAATGCATCATTGAAATTCATGGTGCCACTTTGGTTTTCTTAGCTGAGATTTATCAGTGAAAGCCATATTGCTTTCCCTTTGCCTTTATTTTAAAGCTCTTCAATACATTGTTTTTAAGGTCCATTTCTTTTACAAGCTTTTCCTTTCAGCTTGCTCAGGGTATTGGGCCCTATGAACATCTGTTTGTGCCTAAAATCAGCCAGGACCTGAACTGTACCCTGCCTCCCTCCTCCCCTTTGTTTCCAGAGGCTATTGTTTCCGATTTCATGCTATCAGAGGGGCTGCATGTTTTCCTGTGTGAAGTTGTCAGAGAGATAAAAGCACAGGAGCAGGGTCACATTTCGAGGGATGGGCATGAAAAATTGGTAAAATGTATCTTGAGGGCCACCCACAAGATTGCCTGAAGAAATTCAGAAGTAGAGAGTAGAATTGTAATTCTGTGCAAATTCCAGGGTAGAATAAGCAGTAATGAAGTAAGCGTTTAACTGGCAGAAATCTCTTAGTCAGATTTACACTTGGTTGACTTATTCCCATTAGGTAGCTTGAGAGCCTCTAGTTGGACTTAGTTACAAAGAAAATACCTTCATCTTCACTGCAGTGCCTGCCCACATCCTCTCAGTATGACCAGAGGCCAGAAGATTTAAAGCCAGTGTGTTACACCTTTCAGCCATCAGAGTGCACTGGGGAAATGAGAGGCAGTACTGGAGGTTCTGCCTGTCCAAAATTTTCAGCACAGAATCATTAGCTTGTATGATACAAGACCTGCAAGAAGTACAGTAAGGATGATGATGATGAAAGAAAGATAAATTGTGCATCTTAATTAACCTGATGAAACACATCTTCCAGTAAGGAAGCAGGCTACTATCCTTGTACCTGTGGCTGTGGTTTATAATGCAGCAAACCATGGTCAACCAAAATACACTCTGACATGAGTTCCAGAAGTGGCACCCTGGTTTGGAAAAATGCAGAGTGGTTCATGTGATGGCAGGAGAGCAGAAGAGCTTCAGTCACACACAGCTGAGCCCCTTCCCCACCTGCAGTACCCAGCAGGAAGAGCTTGCAGGTGTCTTACAGGTGCTCCTCTGAAAGCAATAAACAGCCAGGAAAGAGTTGGGCCTGTCCCTAGCTTAGTGTCAGCAGAACTAAAGCAGTGCCTTGCTAATTTGTTTGGTTTATGATTTCAACTCTTCACTTAGGTCTCTACCAGGTATGTATTGAAGAAAATGGTTTAACAGTACTGGTTTAGGTCAGGGATTCACTAAGATAGTTACTTTTGTTTTAGAAGCTTGTAATGAGGATTCTGTTAAAGCACATGATGAGAAAACAAATGAAATTTTAAGTTGTATTTTTTCCACGGCAACCGATAGTTAAGGGTTGCCAAGCAAGGTGTTATCTTGTTGCCATATGGCTTCTGAATTACTAAATGATAAATGTGATACAAATCAGCCCAATACTGGAATTTCAAGGAGATTTATTTTTTCTATCTTTTTTTCCAAAGTGAAGTTAATTATTTTTGCTTAAATGTATAAATTATTTGCAATTTAATATGACAAAGGGAATATACATTCTGATTTCTGCTGAATTTAGCAGCATTTTTGGCTATGGAAATTCAGCAGGGAAACACTAATATGCTGACTTTTTTCCCATTTTGCTAATATAGTAGAAAAAATTACTAAATATGCTTTGACTATTGTTGAATTTATATCCTTTATGGTAGTACTTTTGGATATTAATTTGTTCATAAATAGACATAGAAGAAAGCAGCAACATTCCAAAGTGTGTAACAGTTGTGTAGGTGAGTTTAAAGCAGACCGCTCCGTGAGTATTTTTCACTTCTTAGCACTTGTACTGTAGCTTGCAGTGACTGCTCAGGGTTCTGGGTGCCACAGCAGGAGGGGCTGTGGAGGTGACATCCCCTGCTGGCACAGAGGGACCTGCCCCTCTGAGTGCCAGGTCGGGGTCCTGACGGGTTCCTGTGTGGCCAGGGCTCCCCGAGGGTGCTGCCAGCCCCCAGGCCACGGTGCCCTGCCTGTGTGCTCCTGTTCGGGCAGGCAGCAGAGCACGCGCATCCTCAGACCAGGTGCGCACCACCAGGTGAGAGGAGACATCTGGGCAGAAAGTCTCACCAGCACAATTCCTGTTTGGAGGGGAAAAGGATAATCTGTTCCTTTCTCAGCATGCTGACCACCGTGTTTTAATGTCTTTCACCACTTCAAGTACTACTTGAAGAATTTAAACTGTGCTGTTAGCATCCATTGCTGGTATTAATGGGTATAAATTCTTTTTAAAATCACAACTTTCTTATACCGGCCTTTTTCTTTGGCATACTTGTCTAATTTTGGATGGGTTAAAGAATTTACTTTGTTTAGCTTTGTCTCAAAAGGGAAAATAAGAAAGGCTAGAGTAAAAATTAATAGCACATCTTAAAATCTGTTACAACATCTCCCTTTTTTTCTGACTAAAAGTGAGTGAAAAAGGCCTCTCTAGAGGAAATAAAGAAGTTATTACAACTTCTACTATTTTGTAGAGTATGAAAAAGCTTTCTGTATGTTAAACAGTCTTGTGGACATCTGGCATGATTGGTTTTAATCTGCTGACTAAAAAGTCAGGATTAAATCTTGCTTTACACCTCTTTGTATTGCGGTCAGTAAAGTGACAGAGCTGCCCTGAAACAATGGCACTACTTATTCCACCCAATATGCCATGTGGTAGATCACCCCCTTTTTCAGCACCACTTCTCTGCAAAGACAATGAAGCATCTGGTGGGGTTTTCCTGTGTCCAGGATATTTTTTGTCAGTAATTTCACTCAGCCGCTCTGCTTAGCTCTCCCTCGGTGCTACTTTTTGAGATGGGGTTTGCCAAATCCAGTGGCAAGAGGTCAGTAGGCCAAAGTGATGAATTTTTATGTGCCTGTTCCTTGTGTTTCTGCTCAGTCATGATTCTTTGCGCGCTGCGCTGCCTCTGAAAGGGAGCCACAGTGAGCAATTTGTCCTCCCGGGCTGGGGAGAATGGGGAGGCAGATGAGTTAAAGTAGCGTGTATGACTGCGGACAGAGCTGCGCACAAATGTTTTCTGATGGCAGAACAGAATCCTCCTGTCACTATTCAGCGCGAGAGGGGCTTGGGAGATTTGTAGCCTGTTGGCTTTCGATCAAGTGACAAATGAATTTAACAGCACTTAAAGATACAGCGGAAAGAATAGCACTTCACAAGCCAGCCCCAGCTGCGAGCTCCAAAATGATGCTGCATTAACTCTTCTGTACTCACGTGTCTCGCATATTTGAATCTTGGTTTGCGTAACGAAAAGAATTTAATTTCTGTTTCAGAAACTCTGAAGAATACACTTCCTGGTTGTTTGACCCAGTCAGGTCCCATCCCCTCTGGGGGGTGTCTTTGGTTGTTACAAGCAGGAGGAGCGTGGTTGTCTCATTTCTTGCAGAGCTTTCTGTCCTCAGTCGTGGTGCCCTTAGTGATGGGGTCGAATGAGCCAGGGATCAGCATTAACTGCGGGGTTAAATCCCATTGAATCCCCAGCCAGTGCTGTGAAGTTGCTGTTCCTCCAAGTTGTTCTCTCTCTGATCAGCTGTGCCCCTAGTTGGCCAAGGGCTTTTGGTCCCAAGCCTTGAACCTGCCAGTGGAGACCATGTCCGGGGGGTCCTGAGCGTTGCTGTACTGCACAAGACTTGACTCTCACACCATCACAGACCAAGCCAGAAGGAACTCAGAGCTGCATTACCAGGGTGGTGAATAGAGGCAGTACATGGAATGTGCCACCCTGTTTCCTCTCTCCACACTGACTGTTCTACCCCACAGCTGTTTTTATGTGATGTCAGTCTTCTTTGGGTGTGTATACATGCTGATCTGTCGGTCCATCTTAGCTTTCATCAAGGAGAATAGTGCTCTGAAGGTTTCCAACAAGGAATTTCTCAAGCTGGCATTACTGCACAGCCAAAGCAGAAAAAATAATGGAAGATAAGGAACAGAACATCTGACTAGGTCTGAAGAGGATCACACCTTATGGAACAAGACATATATATTACATTTATGCAGAGAATTTCCTTAGGAACAGTTAAACTGTCCCAGTTTCTGTAATTAAGAAAAAGCAAATACTTCTCTTAGAATACTCCCTCAGGACTACTTGACATCAAGTGGTAATAGAAAATTATTTGGAAGGATGGACAGGAGAAGGGAAGGGATTTTTCTGGCAGATTGCTTCCAAGTTCCGATCTTGTAGTGCTGTGGACTTACCTGGATCTGATCAAAGTCCTGAATCCATATTATTGATGTCTGATGTCAGCAAGTGAATTTAAACTGAGGCCTAAGAAAGTGAATAGGGAAGCCCTTTACCTTTGTCCACAGAGACCCTGCGCAGTTCCGTGTCCTGATTCACACAAGTGCCAGACAGCTCCAGGTAAATTGTTTGTGAATCACCATGTAGATGCTTTGCTGAACTCAGGCTTGAGATCACAGTCAGGAAAATGAAACAGGAGAGTACAAAAAGATGCGTAACCTGACCAGAGAGACAGAGAGAGAAAATAAGAAGGTAAACAGCATGCAGGGGAATATGGAAAAGGAGTTCTAGCCTGATCTGTAAACTTGGAGAATCTGAGAGGCAGAGGCCTTTTGCAATTAATTCAGATTCTTTTCTGAAGAGAATTTAAAAGTGCCATAATTGCCACCAGCTGTTGGCACAGAGCAAAGCTGCTGAGGCAGAGGCCACAGTCAGGGACCTCAGGGCTCTCTGCAGACCTGGAGAAGGGCAGGCTGTGCCCCTGACACCTGACACTGAGCCGGCCACTTTGGCACCGGGCCAGCTGTTCCAGCTGTGAGCCGGCCATTCCAGTGCCCATCCGTGCCCGGGCCGGGGTCTGCAGCAGCATACTGTGCTAAAAGCAAACATGCACAGGAACCACAGTGGTGCCAGGGATGACACTGTAGGAGCTGGGTGGTGCTTTGGGCAATGCCAGGGCAGGGGAGCCACCCTGCCTGCGGCGGGTGCGCTGTGCCGCCGGACAGCGGCCGGGCTGTCACCTGGACTCTCAGGTCACTCAGCACAGTGCCTGAAAAGTAAACAGGAAAGGTTTAGCATTGCCTGGTGACATGCTGTGGTAACCTTGTCATGAATTATCTCAGTTTCTGGACAAGAAGGTGCTTTTTATAATTAACCTAGTGTTGCTGTGAAATAGAGACCAAAGTAAGGCAGGTTGTTTCCAGCAGGGATCATCTCTTTTAGGGGAGCAGGAGATCTCTGGGACAATGGGAGCATGAGGATAGTGTTTTGGTGCTGACTTTTTGGTCACAGACACCAGCCAAAGAAGCATTTTAAAATATCCCAGAATATCCCTGTGCCACAGATCAGTAGGGGAGTTGCATGGAAGGGACCAGAGCTCCCACAGGTCCCAGACAGCTCCTGAGCCAGGCGCTCACAGGGGTGGGATTGGTGCTTCTTTAACCTGCCCATGAGGTTAAATCAGTCCCGACATGGGCACAGGCAGCAGGGTCACATCAGTGGCAGTGGTGTGCCCTCGGAAGAGGGGCCGTACACAGGGCACGTGAGCAGTGCCACCAGCCAGGGGCAGGGACCTCGCTCTGCGGGCACCTGGCTCCACTGCCACCGCCGCCCCTGGAGATGAGCTGGCTCCGCTGGCAACATCCAAAGAGAAAGTAATTTTATTGGTACTTCATATGGATTCTCATTAATACTTGTTTGTGTTTGTTCTTATTCAGCTAACACTTACGTCACTGCTGAGTTCAGTTCCTGCTGCTGGAAAGTGTAGTAGCTGTTCTGGGATATTATTGCTATTTGCACACAGTTAAAATTTATGCAAGGTAATATATAGTCTAAAGGATATTTTTTTCAGTAGAAGTGTATGTCCTCTCAGACAGGGTTTGGTTGCTGTACCCTGGAGATTGAGCCCTGGGATGCCCTTGATTTTTGCAGCAGCTGTGAAGCCAAAAACCTCTGTGGCTGTGAAAAATTGGCTATAATAAGCCTCCATTTCAATGGGAAGGTGCAGTTTAAAAAGCTCAGTGTTATCTGTCCCATAGCTAAATGCACAACTCTCATTGACTCAGAAAGCTATGTGTAACTTTGTTTTTCTCACTTGCAAATTTTAATTCTCTGACATCATTTGACTTGGGGAATTTGCTGCTATTATATTCCCAGTATCCAGGAAATCATGTCATCTCCTCAAAGGTAAGGAGGAGCCCAAACAAGACAGATGCTTCTGTTATTCCTAAAGTAGCAAATTTTTTACCTCGCTGATTATTTCAAATACAATTTGCATCCAGATTATAATATTTTTTTAAATATTATCCTAGTTTAATAAGTGTCAGATTGATTTTGGGTCTTAAGCAGCATTTCAGTAGTATTTCATTTTCATAATTCGATGATACGTGTATGTCTGTCTTTTCTGTCATTCCAGAATCCACAAAGTATTTAACTGAAAAAAGTTAAATATCTTAAATGTAGTTGATTTGGTTGCTCATATGCTCAAGACCTTGTTTCAGTTAGCTCCTGTCAGGAATCTCCAGACTCTGAACTTCTCTCCTAGTATTCACAGCCATGAGCACATCTGTGTCAATCTATGCAGCTTGCTGCAAATTCCAGTGGCAGCTCTTGCTGAACTTTTTTATTGTAAAGGAACAATGTATATATTCTGTTTTCTCTTTTGTTTTTTTCAGAAGAATTCAAAGTGATAATAAGTCCTTAGTATTCAAATAATAGAGAACAATAATGCACATCTTTAGCATCAGTAGGCAGATGCAGTCAGACAGGTTGAGTCTGTAGGTGTTTGAATACCCCCTTTTGGGGGATTTCCCTCCCACCCCCCAAAACTTATTGAGGGACTTACAAGCATGTAATAGCTCACACATTAGGAGGTGGACTCAGAGTCTAAAGTGTGGAATCAGTGAAAAATTAGCTGCAGTTTCCAGCCAAGCAGGAGGCAGCAGTGCAGTCCACAGCTGCTCACAGTGTTCCCATGTACACAGATAGAAAGTATATGTTACAGACTGTTGTGTGTTTTATGTACATAACAATTGTTTTAATGCCTGGATCCCATTTACTCTAAGTATGAAGAAATGCAGTCTTACACACTGTGATTAGCAGTGTATATGGGGGAGCAGAAGGTGTATTGTGCTGTAAATCAGCAGTGTAATTCTGAGAATTGCTGAGTTTAGAAGACGTTTCAGATTTGTCTCTTGTAAATATAAAAACCATTTCCTCCTAGCTTTGTGTAACAGGATGTTGTTATTACATTCCAGCGCCGTCGTCAGGAAAGTTGTTACTATGTTTTGCAATTCAGTACACATAAGTTATCGCAAAGGGCTATTTCAAAAGTGCTACAAAGCATCTACCTGTGTGTAGTATGGGAAAACAGGAATAAGTTATGGCTGTGTTTGCTAGGGAAAGGCTGGCTACTGAGCTCTCTCTCAGCTCTGAATACAGCCCTCCTGCAAGCTTTTTAACCAAATCTTGTTTCCAAAGAAAAGAATTTTTTTTCAAAAAAGAAGTTATGTCGAGTTTTGATATCTGATTTCACCTTTTCTGCCCTTGTAAAAATATACCTTTGAGGGAATACCCAGCAAGGAACAGTGAGTTTTCATAGCATTTTGATTTTCTTTGCTAGCAACAAAAAATCCCTTCATAAGCAGGCTTGCCTAAAAAGGCACATGATCCTGAAAGTTTTCTGCTTGGGTGACTACGACTGTGCAGAAATTGAAAGGAGGAGGAAAAAAGGAGTGCCTCCAGCTTGTATAAGAAATGAACCTTTGCCCAATCACTTTTGTCTGTGAATAAGGTAACTTTTTGTGTGTGTGAAATTTGAAAGCAATAAGGTATGTGGGTCCTTTCGCTGTATTGGTTCTCAAGAGTCGATCGCAGGGTTTTTCTTTTGGAGCCGGCCTGACGTTGTGAGATAAAGCAGCTCAGGGAAAAAAATGTTCTCAAGCAGATGCCTTTAAGAGACAGAAATCATGAATTTGTTGAATTGCAGCCACTCTGGGGGTGGCTACAATGACTTTTTGACAGTGACAGTAACTCTGCCGTGTCTTTTCGAGCCCTTCTTTGGCCCATTCACTCTGGAAAGCTGCTTAAGCGCACTTAAGCGCATTAGCATTTGGATGCTCGGGGACCGTATTGACCCTCATTTGGAAAGTTTAAATGAGTGAAAGATGGAGCGATTTGTTAGAGCTTTTGAAACCAGCTTTAGAGAGCTGCGGGTTTTCCGCTCTGGTTTGTTCGGGTGCTTGTTCTAATCTGGTGTGCTGTTTGAAGGGACCAGACTGATTTGTGACACATGAGCCCAAAGCCTCTTTTTTTGGGCTTGACCCGATTATCTGATCTGTGCTCTGAATTTCAATCACCCGCGTGGAGGGAGCGAGGTTGGGAATGGCTCGGTGCTGGATTACCTCACTAGCTCCTATGGACACAGATGGCAAAACGGCCGCTGCGTGTCTGAGCAGACAAAGGGATCATCCCCCTGCCTCGGCTGCGAGGGAACAGGTAGGAGCTCTGTGCTAAAAGCACAAGGTCCCGGAGGTGCAGCTCCCACAAGGAGTCCAGCATGCCGCTCCTCCTGCCAGGCAGGGTGGCGTTTAATCAGCATGTTCCCCCTGTTCTCCCAAGGCTTCAGAAAACCACCTTGAAGTCCTGCAGATCAGATGAAGTGCTCACAGAGCAGCCCGTGCCCGTGCCTGTGGGGCCAGTGCTCCTTGTGCCGGTGAAACCTGTGATTGCACACACCTGCAGCTGTTCTGGTACTTTCGAGTGTGCTGTGTTCTAGGGTAAACCCAGAGTCAGATGGACGTGGCACTGCTTTTGGGGATGGAGGAAACAGTCAGGAAAAGTTTGTCAGAAATGGGCGTCATTTTTTCAGTGAGATGGGGAATCAACATCTGTTTAATTCACAAACTTGTAAGAAAAACAACAAGATTTGTGGGTTTTTACCAAATCCCGTTCAAGTTACTTGTTAAAAATGAAAGCACTCAACTTGCTGCTTTTTATTTGTACTGTGCCAATAGGCAAGGGCCTTCATCAAGGATCAAATTTTTATCAAATGGGAGCAAAATGTCCATTGGCAGATTGTTCCCATTCTGGCACTGAGATCCGCACTGAGATGTTAATTATTTGGAAGCAGATGGATTTTTGTTTAAAAACGTGTTTGGCGTGAATTCCTGCCTTCAGGAGAAGGCGAGAATGGGGAAAGGAGAAGTGAGCGGTAGCTCATGGTGTTGTGTCTGGTATACACTGCACCTCTGATAGTGAATCCAAATATAAGTATTTCTGTCTGTGAGAGATAGAAGCACGTGGTAGGATGTGAAAGACTGTACCACAGAACATATTTGTTTTACAAATCAACATTATGCAAAATGAAAACCTTTTGACTGGTTATTATGAAAAGGAATGGGGTGAGCACCTCATTCCTTGTTACCTCTTTACCTTGTTACTTCTCCTTGACTCAGTTACTTTCTGTAACAGAAAACACTTTTCTTAACAACCTCTAGCAAAATAATTCAGGAAGGTCTTTGCCAGTATCCGTATCCACGTCTGTGCACAGATCCTGTCAGCAGCGTGTGCCTCAGCAGCAGCCACGGATGCTGAGTTGCCTCCCAGGTGTGGGGACACATCTGTCTTTAAACAGTGCCCAGTTTGAACAATTTCCTCAATTCTGCTTTCTGACTTTCCTTGTGTTTCCCAGCAGCCAGGCAGAGGGGCACGGGTAGCTCTACACAACAGCCAGCAGTCTTGCCCAGGCAGGGAGGCTGCAGAGCACTTAGTGAAATGTGCCCACTTAAGATGGAGATGCCTCCGTTTCAAAGCACTTAACATACTTAAAGCTTCGCTAACTGCTTCGCTAAAAGCTCTAGATTTTTACCTGCTGCCCTGCGGTGGAGCCAACCCTTTGAGCAGCCCATTTCATGTTATTCCCCACTACCTGTTGGAACCGGGTCCCAGCCAGGACAGTGGCCAATGGATCAAGGCCCAACACTTTCGTGGAAATTCATACTATGCCTGATATAAAGTTGTTCATCTGTGTTCATCTATGTTCATCTGTGCCTGATAAAATAACATGTTGGTTCATAACATGTTTTAGGCACCCAGTCCTCAAAATATCTAGGGACATGATGTCTCTTATTTAAAAGAGGGAAATTGCTATGCAAAGTAAATTGTGAAAATTGCTGTCAGATTGTGTAAGCATTTCTTGGACTTGCAAAGTGTACCTGTAACATGAATTTATAGGCAGATGTTATTGCAAACAAGGGTTAACTCACAGAACTGTAGTGTCGATGTCGTTATCAGCTCTTAAGAATGAGCAGAAAACCTGGTCATTATCTGTAAGCAGTGGTTTGGAGGATGTTTGCAAGTAATGTGTGATACAGCATACAGTGATACCTGTCAAAGAACCTGTCTACAGGTACAAGGTACAAGCTGAATGACTATTTGCATTTCCTGATTGATATTTTCTTAATATTGCCTGTTTCTCTTCTGAAGTGGTAATTCAGTTTATTGTTTCAAGTCCATCATAAGTGGAAGTGACTTAAATTAGCAATGCTTTGTATTTTGACCTACAGCAAATTATATTTGATGGGGGTCATTGAAGATACATCTATTGATAATGTTCGGGTTAATCTGGTCTTCTGTTGCATATAAGCTTGTTTCCCTTTCTCCCCTTATGTTTTTCTTAGACACTGTGTGCAAAGGCCACAATGCAGACCATCCGGGCAGCTGACACAAATGAAGTAGTCAAGCTAATATTTCGTGAATCTGATAATGACCGAAAGGTAAACAACTTAATGCCCTTGGCACCCCTATGTAAATAGAAACAGTGTTGAATGTTCATTTTCTTTTCTACAAAGCATGAATGTAGTTGTTCCAAACTGATAATGTAAAGGGAGGGGAGGATATAGATTGTCACACCTAATGCTCAGTTAATTGGATCTGTTTAAGTGATTGCCAGCCAAGCAAATGGGCAAGCTGACAAGGGGCTTTGGACATGTGGAAATGTGTGGTTTTAAAGGGCTGCGTGTCTCTGAAAGGGTCACTGCCAGCAGCTGGGTGTTGAGTTGCTGAGTCCAAAAGCTTTGCTGACCTTTCTCCCTATTTTTTTATTTAGGTTATGCTGCAATTAGAAAAGAAGCTCTTTGACTATTTTAATCAAGACGTATTTAGAGACAACAATGGCACTGCGGTAAGTTCATTGCTAAACCCATTCAAAGGAGTAAGTTGGGAACTCATATACAAATTGCATTTCTCTAACCAGCCCGTTATCCTTAGCACCCCTCCTGTCTGCAGAATGAGAAGAGATAATTCAGCCAACACAATAACTGCTCCAGATTTCCTCACCACTTAGCCAGTTATTTTGTGTACAGATTCCTAACTTTGGCATGTTTACCTTCTTTTTTATACAAATATATTGTAAATTAAATGTACACAACAATTCACTTTTCTTGTCTGTCCTCTAGCCTGCATTTCTTCAAGCATCCTGTTTGTCTTCCTAGCTCCTCATTGTGCATCACACAGTAACTTAGGAAAAGCCCTTAAATGCAAAGCCCATCTGAAAATACCTGGGTCTTCTAAGTCTACAAAAACATACTAGAAACACAAGAGTAAGTAGAGTAGCAATCTCAAGCTCTGCAGCAGACTGTCACTATTTGGGCAAGCATGCAGGGCTTCCCAAGAGGATTAAGATGACAGGGGACACTAACTCTCTGATTTGTAATAAGGATTTTTATGTGGAGAGGGGCATCGTAGTTTCTTTAATGTGATTTTATTTCAAATAAACCACTTCATTTTGGAAAAGATGTGTGTCACTGCTTGCAGCTTTCACCATTTCAGCCAGGGTTCCTAGGGCTTATGTACCCAAGGGAAGACAGAGAGGGCCCTCGTCCCCACCTCCCAGTTTAGCTGCACTCTGAACCAGTCACGCAGTGTGCCCACTCAGAGGGCACATTGCTGCTTGGTGCCCAGGGATGGGTTTAGCAGAGGATCCATGGTTCTCCACCACTCCTCTCCTGCCTACAGCTCATTCTCTCACTGCTCACAGAGAGCCAGGCTGTTGGAGGGCTGTCTGCAGGGCTCTAGGATATGGAGGGCAGCTGAAGCCCTGATGCCCTCTCTGATTTTAAGTTGGCTTCACCTGAGAGATTGATTCTATGTGAGAATCTGAGATTTCACTCATTTGTTGAGGTCAGAAGAGTTTGATGAGTAAGACCCATGAGGGGGAAGATCTGATTCCCCTTCTGGTCTTTGCTGCTGTCTCACAGCGTGGCTCGTGTGGCCTGTGTGCTCACTTGAGAGCTACCTCTGTGATACCTTCAAATGCAGTTACTGTCAGAGCAGTTTGGGGTTCTTTGGTTTCAATTTACAAGGTGAATGCATCCTCGAGAAATGCCTAATGTTTCTTTCACTGATGTTTTGCAGTTTTGGGGACATTTATTTCAAAGCAGTAAGTCTACTCCCAATTCCTTTTCCCATATTAATCACTGTCTCAATTTCTCAATTTTCTCAATTCCTGTCTCAAATTTTTCCTCTGTGTATATAATTATTATAACTTTTCCATTTTTTTTTTAAACAACTCAAGTATTTGTCACTTGTGTTTTCCCCCAGTGCATTCCTGAAGCTGTGTAAAGCTGTTCTTGGTGCTTGTTTGGCTTGTCCTAGTGGTATTTTGGATGGCTGCTGCTTGATTTGCATACAGGGCTGTGGGGTGTGAAGGTACAGGCAGAATCCCACTTAAACACATTCCATTTCAAAATCAGTAGTCATTTCTTTCATGCATCAAGAAGTGGGAAATCTTCCAGATCAAACATGGAAGAAAGAGATAAACGATATAATGAGCCATTGGAGATAATCTAATCTTCATGGTCTAGTTAAACACGCAGCACCATGATCACTAAAAACAAACTACCTATCTAAAACGATAAATGTCTCTGTGCCAAATTCAACCCAAAAAATCCATCGCATCCTTCATCAACCGCCGGTCTTGTACCGGCCTGACAGAAATTTAATTCAAGCTGGCTCCTGAAAATAATTATTGTATTTTAAGAGTAGTAATCATTGGTCGGGACATGATTGAATGTGTCCATGCCTATTGACTTTTTCTATGATTTATAGCTTTGTGCAGTCGATATTCCCATCGAAATTGTATAATTAATTATAAGTGGGGCTGTCAGGTCTGCAGGATGGAGTGCCCTGATGAGTATTTGGGAAGATTAAATTTTCCTTAGCTGTACCAATGCAAGGCTTGGGAATTTTCACAGCACTGGGGCTGTTGGATAAAGATGTTTTCTGTGTGTTTAGCAACTGCTTTAGCTCAAAATCCATTGATTTTTCAGAGGGTATTTTTTTATCAGTGCTGTGTCTCTTCAGTAACATTAGAATGTATACGGATGTGACAAGGCCTGACAAATATTTATTATCAACAGGCTACTTTTTCATTGTCCATATACAGTTATTCTTTCCTTTTTACATTGTAATCAACAAAAAGAATCATAATATATATTTATAAAAATTATTATTTTTTATGAAAAATCTGATATAGATACAAATCACCTATTTAACAGAAATTCAGTTTGAAATGCATACTGCAATCTGTTGGGTCTAATTTTCCCAAACTAATCTGTAGCTTATTCAGACTTCGCTGTAGCTTATTCCAAAGTTGGCTTAGCAATTACCTATATTGATTACCCCAGAGTGCAATGACTGTTCTGTATCATTGTGTTTCAGAAAGAAACACTCAGATTTACCCAGTTGTGTGGTGATAGGAAAAAAGATAAAGCCTGCTTGAAAACAGGAGTTGCAATAATGCAGAACTTTTTTATTATTTAATTCTTATGTTCTGAATTGTACATTGGAGTTGTGGTCCATCCAACAGAGCAGGGTGTGAGTCCATAACCACACGGAGCTGTCCTTTGGGTGTTGCAGAGGAGCACTGAGAGACGTGGGCAGGAGGAGCTGCAGCATGCAGAGTTCCACTTTGGCATCAGACAGGTCACCGTTAGCTTGTTGTTTTTCAGTCAGCAAAAGCTCAGCATTTCTGACCTGGATGGTGGAACATAGCCAGGCTGTGCTGATTGGTTCCATGGTGTCATCCTGCTCTGGGGGCTTGTCCATGAGTGGTGGAAAAGCACAAATGAGGCTTCTCATTTTGGAGTGGTGGACAGATGAGGGTTCTCACGCCTTCCCAGAGGCAGCAGCCCCTGACCAGGAGCCACCACCATGCCCCCATCACTCCTCTGTGGCCCTGCTCCTCTTGTGCCCAGCACGGAATTCCCGTGGGCTCTGTGGCGCTGCCCACGCCGCTGCGATCACTCTGGCTCACCAGCATGTCACTCACACAAAACACAGCTGTAGCTTTGGATTTTCAGCCCTTAAGTGATAAGAATCAGCCATGCTAGTGCTTCCAGAAGAGGGGCAGGGGGTTCTTGAATAAGCCTACACTTTTACCAGATGTTTGGAGATGCTTTAATTGTTTGTGAGAGATCAGGCTATAAGTGAGGTTTTTTTCAAAAGGAGTTCTCTGTTAATTTCAAAACAATGAAAAGAAAAGAAAGCCAAGAGTAATTAGATAATGAAAAAATATAATCAGGTTATTGACTTATACCAAAGAACCACTAACTAAATTGTATTTCTTCAGTAGTCAATTAAATAAATATGTAGTAAGAATGTAAAAACCTGTAATGACTACAGAGGAATGATTTAATCATCAGGAATCGTTTTATAATCTTTAACTGCAATTAGAAGTGAGGAATGGTACCTACATTCCTGTCTTTCCTACGATCTGTATTAAAGAATCAATCCAGGTAGAAGCTAATGCACTGTCCTTAGGATTTGGACCACAACTGTGTAGTAAAAGTGATCAGTGAATTAATTGTCTTGAGAGTGGAACCTGATGATATTTCTGCTAAAATCATGATCTCTTTTTTGTATTGATCCTTGTGGAAGCTGGTGGCTAGTAGTGAAGCTGTGCTTGCTCTGGTAGCCCTGCATCCTGCTGTCCCTGCTGTCCCTGGGTCCTGCTGCCCCAGGCCCACAGAAACAGAGCCTGTGTCCCTCTGTGCTTTGGGCTGCCCAGAGGCAGAAGGATTAGCCCAAGGGTGCTGCTGCATGCAGCTCCAGGATCACCAGAGGGTTCAGAGGGCCCTGCTGGGGTACCAGCATTCATTCCAAACCAGAGCCAAGAGTGTTATGCTGAAAAGCCCAGTGATTGCAGGCCTGGATTTTCATCGAATGGAAGTGATTCTCTTTCTTATTTTAATTGTGCAGCAGCTCTCCTGGTGTAGAGGACAAACAGTGAACGCTTATGGAGATTATGTTCTGACTCAGTTTCCCTTCAGAGAATAAATTCCCTTTATTCTGTGTCTGTTCAGCCTCAAGAGAAAATTATAATGTGTTCTAAGTGCAGATTGAGTTGAAGGTCTTGTTTTCCCTCTGAGAAGTAGTGATTTAATGTGATGTGTTATCATGCTAGTTAACTTAGAGATGTTATTGCAAACAGTACAGGCAAACATACTTTTAAATTTTAAGCACTATATTTGGGGGGGTATTGTGTGTATTCCCAGGAAATCCTGAAATGATACACAAACTGAGCAGAAATATATAGTCCACAAGGGACCTCTATTAAGATTTTTGTGAGAATATGTATGCTTATGAAGATTAAGGATCTGGCTTCACTGAAAATGTATTAATCAACAGACAAGATATAGCACAATGCACTCTTCCCAATGGCCTTGGCTCTGACCCTTTTAAAGATAATGGGAATACTGTCCACTAGGAACTAGATTAGGACGATCAAGTGCATTTCATCAGGGTATGACTTGAACCATGATCCCAGAGGTGAAAAGGCAGAGGTTTATCCACTGAGCCAACCAGCCCCTGTCCAGATAAAATCTTGAATATGATGTATAAGGGCAAATTAGGATAGAGAAAGGAAATTGATTGCTTAGGACCATTGCTTCCTCAGACTGGTCATAAGGAAATCCTGCCTATCCTGAAACTGCTTCTTTTATTTAACATAGTCTTCTGAGATGCTTGATCTTCATAAAGTATTAATAGGAAAATGGCTTCATGCTCTGCATCTTTATTTAGAAGCAGCATTCTTGTGTTTAGAATTGCATTTGCTTAAATGAGGGATTAGTTGATATGCCACTGGATAAACTGCAAAATGAGAAATGACAGAGATAGGAAACATTACAAATAAATTGTTCTCACTAGCAAAACATAAATGCAAATCCAAATTGCACAAACAAGTCAATCCAGGTGTGTTGGATTAGCTGTTTACTGCAAGCTTCAAATAGATTAATTATTCTGGTGTAAAATTTGTCCATAGCACAAAGTTACAAATATTATTTCATTACCTTTTCCCCCACCCTGTCTTATACAGCTGCTGGATAATTCAAGTGTACTGTGATATATTTATTTTTTTAGGCATTGGCTCTTGTTTAAGTCTGGCCCTAAGAGTAGGTTCAGCATCTGTATTTGCACTTTGTAATCCAGCCAGTAGTATGATCTGCTAATGTATTTTGGCCCTTTTTAACCTGTGTGACATGGAAGAGAAAGTCCAGGGAAGCAATGTTTGCACCTGCATTCCAGTCCCCAAGTTTATGGGTCTCACCGTCATCCCTTACAGTTAATATTTGTGCACACGAGCACCATACCAAAACTGCCACATCTTGCCCGAAGTCTGTGGCAAGCCAAAGAAGAATAGAAAGGTGCTTAATTGTTTTTCCACCCTCTCTGTACAGTAGCTCAATCCTCTTGTGCTGTCCAGGTACCCCTGATAACCTCCCAGATGAATGTCTGCATGCACAAAAGATTGCACAGAGAAAAGCAAATACTAAGTTTAACTTGAGAAGTTATGCTTGAGGACACTCATACAAAAGGCACAGCTAGAGATGGGAGTGGGGTACCCAGCTGCAAGGATGGAGAGATGGGTTCTGGTCCCTGCTCTGGGGCCTGTCTGTGTGTTCTGGTTACACAGGTGTGGGAGGCACGGGCTGCAGTCCTTCTCTCTGCTGCTCCCAGAGCAGCCTCCAGCAGCCCACACAAGGAGGGCATGAATTGGAATCCCTGCTGGAGAGCAGCACCTCAGTGTTGGGTGTCTGGAAGTTCCCAGTGACCTTGGGAGATGCCTGACTCTCTGTGAGGGGGGCAGGGGCATGGATTGGAGCTCCCCACGCCCCTCTGGGGCACACCCAGCATTGATACGCCTCTGTGGTCCTGCTGTTCTCCAAAACGCTCATGCCAGCCAAGCCTCAGGGAATCTTCAATCCACAGAGGCAGTTTTGCCTGAGTAAGAAAAATTTCATAGTCATTCCTCAAGAAAATTCCATTTTTAACGACTCTACAAGTAATACTAAAACTGTATTCTCCATATTTCATACTTTTGCCAAATTGCCGCTCACAAGTAACTGTGTAACAGGATGGTGCATGAGGGTTTGGACTCCCAAGTGGGACAAACTAATGTTTCACAGCAACAGATATATTAAGTTTAATGAAATAATCCATGGAGTGTGTCATATTTGCAAGTAGGATATTCCTAATTAAAGTCTTTCAGTTTTAAAGACAGCATCCACTCAGTCATTCCTGATGTTTTGAGGGAGCTTTGTCACAAGCTGCTATGCACAGTGTATGAACTATTGCAATAATATTTAGTGTCTGTCCCAGAAAAGTTGCGAAAAGTCAATTTACATGAATACCTTTTTCCAGAGTCAACTTTCTTTTAATTTGACGTAAGCGCTGGAATCCCAGGAGAGTAAGCAGCAAAATCCAATTTTCCCATCAGAAAATGGAAAGCGTGCGTTGGGCTGTGACCAGCTGGTAGTCAGAGGGCACAGCCCTGGCCTGTGGGCAGCCTGCCCTCACACCAGGCTGTACTGGCGAGCAGATCCCGTCTGCTGGAGGGGGCTGCACACAGCGTGAGGGGGGCTGTGGGCTCTGTGCTGCCTCTCGGCTGCTCCAGGCTCTGCTGGGCTCAGGGCATGGATGGGATGCATTTCACTGCTGCAGGGCAGCGCTTGGGCAAGGAGCCCTTGGGGTGTGGAAGGAGTTTCTGTGCTCAGCAGAAAGTTCACTGCTGCTGCACGAGTGGAAGCCCAGGCTTAATCTGTGTCAGTGCTTTTGGCTTCTTCACTAGTTTATCCTTTACATGTACTCCAGTCTTCTCATTGAGAGCTAATTCCTAAGTAGTACAACAGGTTTTGATTTCTGATGTGTTTTTTTTCAAGTAACAAAAGTCTCACAGGATGAGATCTGGACTCTCTGCTGCATGTTGCAGAACAGAGGGGTGGCTGAGCCCTTGGAATTGTTAGCAGGGTGTTTGACTGACAGCTTATCCATACCAGTCATGTCAGCCCTCAGTGCCACTAGCACTGTGCTGTGCCTCACTCCCCTAATGCTGAGAACAATCTCTTTGGTGCCATTTCTCTGTGGCCATAGGACCACATTTCTCTGTGTGCCACAGATCCACATTTATGTCCAAGTGTTTGTGATTTGACAACGTTGCCATTCAGGATACATAGATATGTGCAGAAATATAATATTATACAAAAACAGCATAAATGGTAAATTTATATTCAGTGATTTGCGCTTTTTCTATGAAACATGATTTTAAAGACTGACAATGAGAGAAAGAAGATTCAGATTCAAAATATGAAGTAATATAGACAATTTTACATAGTCTTTGTTAGAGAAAGAAGTAGCTTTATATCAGGCAGAGTTGTGTACAGCATTTTCATGGGTAAGTTGAAGGATCAGCGTTTCCACAGGTTTTTACCTGAAGTCAGTAGACTGCTGAATCAGTTTCTAAATAATTTGCTTGGACTGGAAAGATGGATAAAATTACTGTCTTTCCAAAGTCTCTTGGAAAAAAACGTGTGCTCCACAAGACTGGCAAAGGAGGTTACAGTGACCAGGGTCCACATGTTTTAATTCTCTGAGGTCACTTCTCTATGCTCATCTCCTCTTTTTGGTCTGAAACTTCATTTCCCTTTCACAGCTGTGAATTCTCTTGTGGGCCCTGCAGATGGATTTGATAAATGCTGCTAATATCACCTCCTGATCTACCAGTGCTCTGACTTTGGTCTGTAGGTCTTGATGAGTAATTGCCGTTGTTCTACTCCAATGACTGAATTAAGTTGCCCTGTTTGAAGGGGTTCATACGTGTATGATTTTAGCCAAGGTGGCCCATTGCAGTGTACCCAATAGATGCTGACCTTTTACCAGTGCTTTAAATTGAAGCAAGCAGAACCTCGGTTTCTGCAATGGCCTAGACTCTCTTATAACCCTTTGATTACTGTGAAGCTGCATAATGTAGGAATTTAGAATTTTGTGCATTGCTTTCTCTTCCACCCCAGCACATAAATGCATGTTACAGCATTGCCAAGAAAAAGGGAACAAAAAGTGAGACTCCCTTCAGCAGGTTTTGCAGAATACACAGCACCCTGGAAAACCTGCAGTTCTGATAATCCCCCTAGGAGATGATGGGCACTGCAGCTGACACAGCCACCAGTCCTGAAAGCTTTTAATTCTCCTCAAAATAAACAGAAATAGCCTTTACTGCAAATGCAGTCATTCCTACGCACACTGCGTGGCTACATTCCCAGCAGCGAGGGTCACAGTGGCTCACAGGTAGTAGCTAACTATTGGATGGATGGATGGATGGATGGATGGATGGATGGATGGATGGATGGATGG
>WBNP01003855.1:0-25646 GCA_013401095.1 Passerina amoena
CAAGTTCTCCACACAACTGGGTCACAGCTGTGAGCCTGTCCCTGGTCAGACAGGATCCATGGCAGCCCAAGTTCTGTGAGCTGGGCCAAGGGATGGGCTGGCAAGTTGTGCAAGTGCTTCCCTGAGCCAGGCTGCAGAAGCAACATCCCAACAAGAGATGGATGCTTGTGTCTGAAGAGATCTCAGCTGCCTCAGCAGCTTCAAGAGAGCAGGTTGCAGGATGGAGCTACTCTTTGCATGCTCCTGGTCTTAAACTAGGACATCTTCCAAGTCTTTGTCTACACTAACCTGACAGAAAGCAAAAAGAATCAGAATGGTTTGGGTCAGAAGATATGTTAAAGATCACTTAGTTCTGATCCCACTTCCACGAAGCACTCCATCAGTCTCACACTGGATCCTCTCTAGCAGAGGGTATAATTATGATGTTACAGCCCACAGCTCTTCCCACTGATCCTCTCACTGCATCTGCTCTGGGGGAGCAGAACTGGAGCAGTTTTGCTGTTCTTGGAGCTCCCTGTGCACCTGTGAGCTCTCACCTACAGGCCCTGCTGTGATGGAACAGGTCTGCTGCAGACTGAGCAGGGGAGGGGAGCTTGGGGGCTGCTGAGGGACACCCCAAATTGTCACTTGATCTGTTTGTTTTAGCACAGCAAAGGCCCATTCCCTTTCCAGTGTCCCATCCCACAGCAAGCCAGGCATTCCCAGTGACATCACTGGAGCCTGCATACAGCTCTGCTGCAGGGAGACACTGCCCTCTGCAATGACCAAGGCATGGTGGTTAACTTTTCTCAATGCATCCTTTCCATTTCTTGTAGATGTGGCACTTGGGGACATGGGTTAGTGTCCCCAAGTGCTGGGGGAACTGTGGGACTCAACGATTTTAGAGGGACTTTCAAACTTAAATTATTCTATGATTCCTTACTTTCAAATTTTCAAAGCTTTCCTGGCTGCAGTTCACAATCCCTGATGTGATCTACAGGATCACTTTCCTGGTTTTTAATTCCCTCCTTCACCTGAATGGGACATCAAGTGGTATCCCAGCTCCTGGCTGCAAAAGCACTTTCACATCAAGACACACAGACCCAATGCATTCCATTGCACAGGTGAGCCATCTCCAGAAGCTGAGCTTTGTCTGCAGCTGATGGTTATGGACAATGCTCTGAAAGCAGCAGGACAGGAACAGGAGGAACCCATCAATGTGAGACCTGATTAGGACGAAATTCTTCCCTGTGAGGGTGGTGAGGCCCTGCAATAGGGTGCCCAGAGAAGCTGTGGCTGCCCCATCCCTGGAAATGTTCAATGCCAGGCTGGAGCCACCTGGGATCATGGGAGGTGTCCCTGCCTATGGCAGAGGGTTGGAATGAGATTGTCTTTAAAGCCCCTTCCAACTCAAACCATCCCATGATTCTACGATCTGGCTCCTGAGAGCCCACAGAGCCCCAGGGACAGTAAGGGGATGTTGCTGAGATACAAAAGCTTTGAAGATGAGGGGAGAATGCGGTGGGAATTGTCCCTTCCTCCTGAGGACTGTACCATTCCCAAGGTTAGTGCCCCTTTTCCAAACTACATGCAAATCCACAGGTCTTGGCATTCTTCTTGAGTGCTAATCTTAAACCCTCAGCCTGACTTGAATCACTGTTGCTCTCTCCAGTGTTTCAATAAATTATTAGAAAACTTCTCCCAAATGCATAAATCCCATCCTAATGCCCTCTGATGTCAGAGGGAAGGTGCCTGGTAATGTAGCTGGTCCTTGGATCAGGCCTCAGAAAAGCAGCTGCAAAATATAAACCCACAAGCCCTGAAATTCATCTTTGCTTTAACTTGGTCTAAACGTCTGTAAATTATTCACAATGGGTTGGGGAAAATAGAATTGAACAGCTCTGATCTGGCTGTGTTCCCCTGTCCCATAAAATCAGCTTACGCCCTTTGGAAGGAGGAAAGCTCACTAAAATTCACCCACAGCAGTGGCAGCTCCCATCCCACAAACCAAACTGTTTGAGAAGTGCAGAAATCACTGTGATGTTTCTCCACCTTTTTCCAGGGCCCATAACAATTTCCTCCTTGTTCTGCTCAGCATTCCCCCTGCAACTCCTTCCTACCACCTGTCAATTGCCAAGAAATCCCTCCTGCTGTTGTGAGAAACATGAGAGATCCTAAGAAATATTTCCTTGTGGCATGTGAAAGCAAGGAGGGAGAGCAGCAGGGGTGTTTTCTTCTAGCAGGAGATATCATGGGCAATGTGGTCATCCTGGGGGGTACCAGGATATTTAGGGGTTGGGTCTGTCCTAGCTTGGGAGGTGGGTAAATCATTCCATCTTCCTCTAGCTCCAGTTGTGCCAACCAGCACAAAAAACAGGAATTACAAACTGAATACCATTTTCCTTTGTTCTTTAAGGTGGTTCTGAAGTGGCAGGTGCTGTTACCTGGCTCAGCTGAGAAATTGCTCAGCTTTTGTCACGATTATCAACTCCCCAGCTGGGAGAACATCAGCTCAGCAGGGAATTACAGAGCTGGAAGGGAGTAAAGATGGGCAGTGATGGCTGAACACCACGTGAAGATTTCTCACAGGCAGAAATATGGAAATTTTATCATGTTTTCCATTATGCAAAGGGCAGAATTCCTGTGCAGCACTGGCATATGCAGAACAGCTGGGGAAGGTGGGGATGGAGTGTACCAAGCTGTCACTTCTGGGGAAAGCAGCCAAGTGCATTGACACTTCTCACGTAGGCTGACTCCAAACCAAATGGCTGCACAGCAGGATTTCCAAATTACTACCTTGACCACTCCACGTGCTTCTTCCACAGCCTTAAAATCCACCTATGGAAGTGATCATTCCTTCCTTCTTCCAGGATAATTAATTTCTGCCCTAAAGCACCACTTTCCAGTTCACATTTCTCTGGTCTCTGTGAGGATTTTAACAAGGCTGAGAAACCTCAGGGCTCACACTGCCTTCATCCAGGTATTGTTCAACTGCTTGTGAATCCACTCTCAAATCTCGGTGGGGCATCTCCACCAGAGCTTTGCAGAGCCTGAGCCCAAGCAAATTGCACTGCAGGGATGAAGGGCATCCCAGGGCCTGCTTAAACTGCTGCTGAATTGTGGCCACACATAATCAGCCATTGACAGTCCAGCTCCAGAAGAAATTGCAGGCAGGAGTGGTGGTGGCACGAGGTGGGCAGAGCATCAGGCTCCAGTCTCTGTTGAATTAGGTGTCAGAGCAGGCTGGAGCCTAACAGCAGTGTCAGACCAGATGTGCTGCTGTTTTCATATCAGCAGGGATTACTTTGCTTAAAACCATTTATTTGATACTGACTAATGGAGGAAGGCTCAGAGGAGCAGGGAAATGAAAGGGGTAATCAGATATTCCAGAGCACACATGCAAAATGTTCAAAGCCAGCACGGTGCAGGTGCATATTCCCAAATGTGGGCTGGGTTGGCAAATGCCTTGGTTTTCCAGAGGAGCTACCGTGTCTGCAAAGGACTTCCCAGGCTCCAGCTGCCATCTCGTGGTCATACAAGACATCTGCCTAATTTTTTCCCTCCGATTACCACCATTCATGGCTCAAGAAGTACTTTTCCAAGGTTGGTAACATCAAAAATTTCTGGGAAATGTTTTCCCCAGGAAAGCCCTGGTCAGAAGTATTGTATTCCCAAATTGCAGTGGGTTTGACCTTTTCACCACACATTAGAGAGGATACTTTATTTTCCATTGTGTGGAAAATACTGATGTTTGGAAAAGGGAGACTTTAGGATGTTTGACATCCCTCCTCATCCTTGAAATCTCCAGGGAATTTCAAGCAGTGCCCAGCAGCACTCTCAGGTTTGAATTTTGCTGCTGTCTTCCCCTGCTTCCTGATGGATCCCCTCTTGCCCACCCCCCAGGCAGGGGGCTCTGGAGGGATTTAGGATCTGCAAAGCCAGTGGGCAGCCACAGCAGCCCCTCTGAGCTGGACTGGCTGTTTGCTGGCTCCTTCCTCTGAGCACTTGCTCCAGCAGCAGATCCCAGAGCCATCTGCAGCCCCAGGAAAACCAGAGGAGCTTTGAAGAAGATCAGAGGTGCATCTGCATGGAACAGCTTGCAGTGTGCAGAGTCCCAGGGTGACATCCTGGCTTTGGGGAAGATGATGGGAGCTTGGCTGTGTTTGCAGCAGGACCAGATTTTTTTTTTTCCAGCCTTGTTCAGTGTGACTCAGAGCGTCAGCAGGACCTACAGCTGCTCTGGGCATAAAGCAAGGCACGTTCCAAAAGCTGCTCTGCTCCAGAAATTACCTAGTGTGAGTAAACACCACGTGGTGCTCTGCTCTCTTGTCATGGAGTCACAGAATAGCTGGGATTGCAAGGAACATTTAAAATCCATCCCGTTTCACCCCTTGCCATGGCAGGGACATCCTCCACTAGCCCAGGTTGCTCCAAACCCCATCCAACCTGGCCTGGAACACATCCGGGGATCCAGGGGCAGCCACAGCTGCTCTGGGCAATCTGTGCCAAGGCCTCACCACCCTCAGAGCCAAGAATTCCTTCTCAAAAGCCAAGCCAGGATCATGTCCTGGCAGGACCCCTGGAGCAGCTGTTGTTACAAAATGTTCATGGCTTGTTGTGCAAGGTCCTCAGATCAGAAAAGGCCACTTTCTTTTTATACAGTGGTCTTGTTTAGAGTAGATTTTGGGCCAAACCTTCACAGCATATGATAACAATGAAATCCAAACATTTTTCCCTGTAAAACTGAGATCTGAAAACAATAAAATTGATGGGACCTACTGTTGAAATAAGGAAGTAAATGTGTAAGGAGAGAAGAGGTCACTTAAACTGACTTCTAAGAGAGCTGGACTGGGTTAGAGGTCTTCAGAATTGGGTCAAATTTCCTCACACAGAGGGTGGTTGGGCACTGAACAGGCTCCCCAGGGAAGTGGTCACAGCCCCAAAGCTGCCAGAGCTCCAGGAACATTTGGACAACACTCTCAGGCACATGATGTGCAGGACCAGGAGTCAGGTTTGATGATCCTTGAGTGTCCCTTCCAAGTCAGGACATTCTGTCATTCTGAGAGTCTAGGAAGTTTCATTGTCCAGCTCATGGGGGCTGGAACGGGGCAGATAATGGGGTCTTTTTTGTTCATTTTATTTTGGTATTTTGTGTATAATCAAAATACACACACAAAAAAAAAAAAAGGCAAGCCAGAGACTTGGTCCCATCAAAATTCACATCAGGTGCACCAGATATTCTGGGATGAGCTCTGATCATTGATTGCTTCTCACAGGCTTCATCAGACACCTTGTTTGTGCAGGAGTGATGCAAAGTTCCTGTAATCTCCTTTGCATCTCACTGGCCAACCAGTTCCTTCTTATCTCTTCTTATCCTTCTTACCTGCTTCCCAAGCAGATGAAATCATATTTCATGTGCTTTGCTCAACTCAGAGATAAGAATCACCAGTAAGAAAGGAGGTCAGATGCCAGGCAAGCAAGGTTTGCTGCAGGAATGGCTGAAAACCCTCATGACAACACCAGTGAGTTTGGCTTCAGGAAAATACCAGCAGGGGTGAGCTTCAAAACACAAAATATCAGCAAAAATATTTCACAGGGCATTTCTGCCCTTTGGGTTTTCTGTTCTGCCATTGGTCTTGGCCATGAGACCTCACCTTGTCCTGGTGATTTCCAGCCACTACAACAGGTCCAACAATTCCTGAGCTGCCTTCCTGCAGAGCTGAGGGGCTGGTGAGCTGTGAGGAACCTCTTGGAAAACAGAATCATGGACCCATTAGAGTTGGAAAAGCCCTCTAACATCATGGAGCCCAACCATTCCCCCAGCACTGCCAAGGCCACCATTGACTCATGTCCCCAGGTGCCACATCCACACAGCTTTTAAATCCCTCCAGGGATGGGGACTCCACCACTGCCCTGTACATCCTCTTCCAATACCTGACCACTCTTTCCACGAGGAAATTTTCCTTAATACTCAATCTAAACCTCCCCTGGTACAATTTGGGGTCATTTCCTCTCCTCCTGTCCCTGTTCCCTGGAGCAGAGCCCGACCCCCGCACTGTCCCCTCCTGGTAGGAGCTGTGCAGAGCCACAAGGTCCCCCCTGAGCCTCCTTTGCTCCAGGCTGAGCCCCTGCCCAGCTCCCTCAGCCTCTCCTGGGGCTCCAGCCCCTTCCCCAGCTCCATTCCCTTCCCTGGACACGCTCCAGCCCCTCAATGTCTCATCATGAGGGTCCCAAAACTGCCCCCAGGGCTGGAGGTGCCTCAGCAGTGCCAGCACAGTGGGAATATGTGGGTGCACATCCCATCAGCATGTTTGGCTTTGTGCACCTTGACTTTGGAGCTTAAACAGGTGGCAGAGGGAAAATCTGCCTTTTTCCATTCCCTGGAAATGGTGTGAAGGTTTAACCAAGCTCAACTCTCTTGCAGAGCTCTCCAGGTCGATGCCAAGGCTGGGCATTGCTGGGAACCTCTGCCCATTTCCCAGCAGGGTTGTGCAAAGACACTGATGTTTTCCAGCACCAGTGGTGGGGAATCTCCTCCTTTCTCTGGGCAAAACAGACTTTCCTGAGACACTGTAGTGTCAGGGTCTCTGGCTTGTCAGAGTGACCCTGAGAAAGGTCAGAAAGTCTCTTTTCCCAACCCGGCACTTGAGGAATGAGTCAGAGCTCTTCATTTCTCGGTCTCAAGGTTGTTTATTGTATCTTATCTATAAAAAATTTTCTCCTGCCCTGCTGAGGTCCATTCAGCAAGACAATTCCAGGCACTCTGCCTGCTCCAGGGTGGTGTTATCTCTTTATACTAAAAACTACATGTACAACATTTACAATCACTTTCCAATACCTATCACCTGTGTTAGACAGTGAGCTTCTACTCTAAACCAATCCCAAAGTGTCACCATCACAGCAGAAGATGGAGGCCAAGAAGAAGAAGGAGAAAGGCTGGACATGTCCAGTTCCCTCCATCTTGCCTCCTGAACCCCCATACCAGAAACCCCAAAATCTACTTTTCCACCCCGTGATAACTTCACTATTATTCTGCCTAAACTGTTGTGGCTTGCAGATCTTCATCTAAGGTTGGTAATTTGCTCCACGGGTCATGATCAAACCCACAGGAGTGTTTTGGGCTCTGTGCCAGGGTCTCTGAGCCCCCTGGCAGGGGTCCTGGCCGTCCTGGACAGCCAGAGGGATGTTCTGGGTTCCCACACTGTAATATTCAGCATGAGCCCTGTGGCAGGGAGAAATGATGAGGAGGACTCCATTGATATCAGAAGGCTAACTAATTACTTTATTATACTATATTATTCTATATTACATCTAAACTGAATCTGCACAAGCACCCAACTCACTCAACTGCCCAGAATCTCGTGACTGTCAGCTGACAGTCCTGACACACACACACACCTGGATTCAACTGAATCAGAACACTCCCAGCAGAATCCAAATACCAATTCCCTTCAGGTGAACAACCTTCCACAATGCATTCCCCTTGTGAACAACACAGGAGCAGCAAATGAGATAAGAATTGTTTTGATCATTCTTTTCTCTCCTTCTCTCAGGTTCAGAGAATGTGAATCCCACAAGACACCACCCAAGGTTTTGTTGTAAAACCATGGAAGAGTGAGCCATGTGATGAGGGCTGTGTGAATGAAATTCCAGCCTGGAAAAGCTCAGGCTGCACACTCCCTACGCTGCTTTATGAGTTCCCCACACCATGATCCCAGTGCTGGCTCCTGCTGGCCAAGGCCACCGCCAGTTCACTGCACCAGCCCCTGGTATGCAATTCCCTTCCTTTCCAAAGAGGTTTTTACAGCAAGCTTCATCCTGCCAGGTGCCACACTCCCAGTTCCCATGAATTTCAGAGGCAGCTCTTGGCAGCCTGCAGGGCTTGGCTCGTGTTGGATGAAGGAATATTTCAGCATCTCTGGCACTTGGATTAGCAGGCTCTGTGCTGCCAAAGCCGACTCCTCACACCTTTGATTAGAGCAGTCTCAGTCTGATTAGTGTTGCCTAATGAAATAATTTCTATCTGTGGTCATTGACCTGCAAGAAATTCCAATTTTTCTACTGAAATATGTCTACATGCCCCTTGCAGAGCAAGGATTCAGGTGCAATTCCAATTCCTCTGGACTTCAGTGTATCTACATTTTCAATGTATTTTACTTTCAGAGTATTTTATTTTACATTTTCAGTGTATTTTATGCTGTACACCATGTCTTTAGGATTAATTACTTTAGGAAAAAAACTCCACAAAAAGAAGGGTTCTAATTGCTTGTATATTTATTTTCTTTCACTAAAGACTCAGACTCCTGCAGAGACAAAAGGCACATCTAAAAAGCACAGATTTGTGTGTGAGGTCCAGAAAAGTGGCAATTTTTTATAATTAGGCCTAATACTACAATTTCTATATGGATTTCTAAAGGCTGTAATATTTCCTGTTTCATTGAAGCTTCATGGCATGAAAAAAATCAGCATTTTACCAACAGTGCTGCAGGACTGTCTTTCCATGAGCACTTCTTTCTGCCAAAGGGCAGATGTGGAAATGAAAATGTGGAGATTGGATGGGAAGAAAAGCAGTGTCTCATCATCAGAGGATAAAGTTTGAAAAGCCTGCTTTTAATGACTCTTGTAAGGAGCCACAGGGGATAGGAAGTTTAAATCGCTGATCCCTCCCTCACATCCTTTTGGACAATGTTGGATGTGCAGTGGCTGCAGATGGGTTCCAAATGCTTGGGATGGTCTTGCTGCAGAAAAACTAGCAAATTCCAACTAAAAAAAAAAAAAAAAAAAGAAATTAAATAAACCAAAATTAAAATAGACTCCTATGGCAGTCATTTAAACAGTTGGCAGCTTTTTATCAATCACTCTTTATCTACAATGGAAGTGCAGCCAGCTCAGCTGTTCTGACACAGGTCTGAGCTTGCTTTTCATGGGGCAAGGACACAGTTCCAACCAAAACCAACCAAACCTCCAGCCTGAGCTGGTTGGAAGGTCTGTGCATGCATCTCCTTCCTCCCCAGCATTAATGTTCTCCTCCTGCCCTTCCCTCAGCCCTTTCCTGCAGTGGTGTTTTCACCACGGTGATTTTTCCCTAATCCTTCTCTAAGAGAGGTCCTGAACATACATGTGAGAGAGAGAGAGCAGCTGTTATTTGGCTTGGGGATACCTTCTGATCTGGGTTTACATCCAGACTCTGTCAGAGCCCCATGTGCCCTCCCACAGACCATTTGATCATTCAGTGTTTTGCTTTACTCTCGGCCAATCTGTTTAAACACTTCCTTTTTCTTGATTTTTTTCAGTTTCTCCTTGGAGTTTGCACATTTTGGGGAGCAAACATGGTTACACTTCTTTGTTTGGCCAGAGATTCTGTGTCTTGGTTAAGGCCTTTAAATCATACATAATCATATTTATTAAGAGCTACTAAAGCCTTCTGAACATTCTAGATATGTTATAATTTGAGCAGGTATATCTGGATCACCAGCTATGCTGTTGCCAAAGAAAAGGGGGAAAGAATGATGTGAAATAAATAAACATCACCTGTACAAATCGAATTTGACACAAAAGCTATTTTAGATATTGAAGTAGAGTTAATCCAGGCTGGAATCACGCCAGAAGGAAGCTGAATTTCCAAAATTTACTGCCTTGTGGTTGTGGTGGGTTGCTGTGGGGTTAAGGAGGAGAGGGGGCTGTATGGAGATGGTTTGGGTGATCTGTGCTGCTCTGCAGCATCAAGGGGTTTGTTTTCAGGGTGGCTGTTCTTGCCCTTTGCATTTCCTTGTCCTTCTGGTCCCTGACCCCAAGGATGGTCCCTGCCAGCTCCCAGGGGAGCCCTCCTTCCTCCAGGAGCAGGGCTGGGGGCTTGTGGGGCAATCAATCCTTCCCCCAGCAGGGGAGAGGGCTGGGTGCTCATGGGGCAATCCTTCCAATCCTTCCTCCAGCAGGGGAGAGAGCTGGGTGCTCATGGGGCAATCAATCAATCCTTCCTCCAGCAGGGGAGAGGGCTGGGTGCTCATGGGGCAATCAATCCATCCTTCCTCCAGCAGGGGAGAGAGCTGGGTGCTCATGGGGCAATCAATCCATCCTTCCTCCAGCAGGGGAGAGGGCTGGGTGCTCATGGGGCAATCCTTCCTCCACCAGTTTCGTGCCTCCAGGGCACTGGATGGGGGATGGCTGCAAAGGGCCAGCTCTGACTTTTGCAGTGGGTGTGGAGGGAATCCCATAACAAGCTTGGATGAAGGCAAAAGAAAAGACCCCCCCCATGTCACCTTCCCATCCCTGGAAGTGTTCCAGGCCAGGTTAGATGGGGCTTGGAGCAGCCTGGCATAGTGGAAGGTGTCCCTGCCCATGGCAGGGGTTGAAATGCGATGGTTTTTAAGGTCCCTTCCAACCCAAACCATTTTGTGGTTCTGTGATTCTGTAATTCTAGGATTCTGTGATTCTCCCTTCAGGGTGCCTTAGGTACCAACAGCTGAGTAAAATAAAATAAAGCAAGAGCACACAGAAGCTCCTGGAGGACCCTGACTGAATCAAACCCTCAGAGAAGCTCACTGGTGGATCCACCTCACACCAAAGCATCTTTCCACTCGAGCTCTATCAGCTGATTCACGACAGGCACAGGTGGTGACAAGGAGCTTCTCCTGTCTGCTGTGAGCAAAATGTTTTCAAATGAGCCAACAGAGTGGTCCCAGAGGGGATGAGCTTCTTGTCAGAGGATGAGGCCACCCCCAAAAGCAGGAGCAGCAGAGCTGTGGGGAGCAGTTTGTGGATAACAAGCAGACACAGAGATGGTTTTTGTTCCCCAGGACATCCATGAGGTGAACAATCCACAGGCCACACAGAGAGGAAAAGCTGGATGTGAGGGAAAGGGGGGCAGCATGGCCCTTGGGGAGAGTCACAAGGCAGAGGGATGTTTTCCTTAAGCATAGTGTTTAGTTTGGATTAAATAAATGAGCTTGAGCAGACCAAGAAAATGAGGAAAAATTAATTGTCAAAGGCCTTTTGCACCTGTGTTTGCCATGAAAAGACCAATAAAGGAGGAGGGATAAGGTGTTTGCAGTTTCTTTGTGTAACTAACAGAGGATACATGGAAAAAAGCCCAGATCCCTGCCTTTCCCCACACAGTCCTTGCAATAGCCAGGAATTCCTTCCCAATCTCCCATCCATCCCTGCCCTCTGACAGTGGAAGCCATTCCCTGTGTCCTGTCACTCCAGGCTCTTGTCCCCAGGTCCTCTCCAGTTCTTTTGGAGCCCCTTTAGGCACTGGAGGGGGCTCTAAGATCTCCCTGGGGCCTTCTCCTCTCCAGGATGAACAATCTTCCTTTCTTTCTACAAAATGATTTGGTGAAAGCAAGGTAAAGTAAAGAGTAAAGATGAATAAAAATAGAAATCACTGCTTGATTTCAACTGTCATTTATGATTTGGCTGCTGGGGAAACAGATCCTTTCCCCATCTTATCAGCAGCCCTGAAACCTGACATATTTTTGCTAGCTTTGGCCTCTTTCCTGGGGTATTGCTTTTCCAGCATCCAAAACAGTTACAAGAGCTACAACAGTTGCAAAAAGTGGATTCTTGGCTGGCTTTGCCTGGGCCTTCAGAAAGGAGAGAACGGAAGCATATGGAATTGATGGAGAACTTAAAAACATTCACAAGACTAGTAGCAATCCCAGAATTTGACAATGGTGGAGCTTAGAGGAGACCTTAAAGCCCCTCTTGTTCCAGCCTCCCACCATGGGCAGGGTCACTTTCCACTGTCCCAGGCTGCTCCAATCCCCATCCAGCCTGGCCTTGGGCACTTCCAGGGATCCAGGGGCAGCCACAGCTGCTCTGGGCACCTCTGCCAGGGCCTGCCCACCCTCCCAGCCAGGAATTCCCAATCTCCCACCCATCCCTGCCCTCTGGCACTGGGAGCCATTCCCTGGCTCCTGTCCCTCCATCCCTTGTCCCCAGTCCCTCTCCAGCTCTCCTGGAGCCCCTTCAGGCCCTGCCAGGGGCTCTGAGCTCTCCCTGGAGCCTTCTCCTCTCCAGGATGAACAATTCCAGTTCTCCCAAACTTTCCTCTGTAGAAGAGGTGCTCCATCCCATTGTATTTGGGTTGCCCCCAGACATAAGAAGGAATGATGAATGTGACTCCATGTTCTCAGAAGGCTAATTTATTATTTTATTATACTATATTAAAGAATGCTATACTAAAGAATACAGAAAGGATACTTACACAATGCTGAAAAGATAATAATGAAAACTCATTACTCTTTCCAGAGTCCCAATCAGGTCAAGTCAGCTTGACCCTGATTGACCATTGAGTCAAAACGATTCACAGAAAATAAATCAATCACCTGTGGGCAAACAATCTCCAAACACATTCCACATGTGAGCACAACACAGGGGAAGCAAATGAGATAAGAATTTGTCTTCCTTTTTCTCTGAGGTGTCTCAGCTTCCCAGGATAAAATCCTGGGTGAAGGGATGTTTCAGAGAATGTGAATGTGACACCATCCCTTTGGTCCCCCTTGGGGGACTCACTCCATGATCTCTGTGTCCTTCCTGTGCTGGGGGCCCCAGAGCTGGACACAGCACTGCCCATGAGGAGGGGAAGGGCTCTCCTTGAGCAAGAGAAGTTGTGCCTCAAAGGGAGAGGTCCCAGGAAAGCAGCAGAAAGGGCAGAGCCTTGTGCTGGGTGACTCCTGCTGGGCTCTGGCTCAGGCAAGAGGCAGTGAAAGGTCAAATCTTCTCTCCATTCTCTTGAGGCCCTGAGCAGAAAGTGATGGACAAACAGACCCTCTGCTCAGGGTTTTGTCTGCCCACAGAGCTCTACCTGCCCCATATCCACCTTGTGTGGCTCTGCTTTTCCTCCCCAAGCCACAGCCTGTGGCCCTGGCTGCCCACCCAGGCCAGGAGGGCTGGGAATACACAATGCAATTTTGGTTTTATTCTCTCCCCATCCAGAACTGCTGACTTAAAGTCAATGTGAAAAGAGAGCAAGGCACAGGACACCATGGCCTGATGCCTGTTTTTAGTTTTTTCTTACAGAAAAGTCTCCATAACATTAACAAAAAAACTTTCTCTCCCTAAGTAAACAAAAAAAAATTATTTTAAAAGTAATAAACTGACTAGAAATTTAAAGTTTTGTTTCTTTATCTTGTCAGTAAAAAATAAAAGCTTATATAGAGAAAAAAGTGTTCTAAAGAGTTTAATTCCTATTACTTCTTTCTTGTAGTTAGTGTTAATAAAATTTTCTTTATATCCTTTTAAAATTTTAAACCTACTTTACCTTTCTCCTAATCCTATCTCACAACAAGAAGTGAGTACACTAATCATTAACCAACACTAAACTCACCACATTAATTAGTGCATTAGCTAGAAAATTAAAAAAAAAAATAATAAAATCTCTAATTAACTGACCAAAACCCCCACACCTGGATAAGGATGTTCACTTCACTGAACCTGCTCATCAGCAGGCTGATGGCAGTGCTGACACCAGCTCTGGATGTGGCACTGTGTCACCAGAACCTCCCTCCTGAAACACAAATCCCAGGGAACCACCCAGGGATAAAAGTCCCGTGGCACAAACAAAGCCTCAGATCAGGGTGTGAGATCAGGTGCAGTGAGAGTGACACCAAACACGTGCTCCTCCCTCACCCACCTGAAATTCCACACCTGCCCTGAGCCAATCTGACCGGGCTGGGGCCTGTTTTCCTGAGCAAGCAGCTCCTGGGGGAGCAGGGCAATGATCCTGGGGTGCAGACCCACCCTGCTGTACCAACATCACCTATTGCCCTGGGGGAGAGGGCCACTGTGACCTGGCACTTCAATAAACAAGCAGCCTTTCCTTGGAAGCCTTTGGGATGCTTTGGGGTATGATTCAACCCACTAAAGAAGGGAAAATACTCTGCAAGGTTTTGGCTGCTGCATTTGTGCCAGCTCAGGGACAGAAGCAGGAGGAACTCAGTCCTCTGAGTGGCCACAAGTGTCCCCAACCCTGGCACTCAGACAGGAGGTGTTGGAAATATTTTGTATGTCAGTATTAATGATATAAATGAGAAATTCTGGGACTGTGCATGGATGGGAGTGAACACAAGTTGATGGGAAGCAAAAGGTTTGTTTCATGGTGAGATGATTGTCTGCCTCTGCAAAGAAACAGGGAGGAAATCTCCTCAAGTGACCTTTTCCACAATCCAGGTCCTTGGAAGTTTTCCACCACAGTCAGGTTTCCTACCAGAGTCATATTTTCTACACAGGAGGATTTTCCACATCAGATGTTTGTTCTTTCTCTCTCTTTTTTAATTTTTTTTCCCCTTTTTGATCCCTCTGTACCATATGAGCACAGACTGCCCCAATTCAGCCCATAGGATCTTGGAAAATGTGAAAGTTAAACAAGTTTAGCTGGAAGGAGCTTGCCTCTCCTGACTTTCCTTGCCAGGCTCTTCACTCCTTGCTAAAATAGAACTTCCACTATAAATAGAAAGGAGATCTCCTGCCTGCCCCACTGGCCTGGCTGAAGGAACACTTGGCCTTCAGTCCCTCTCAAAACTACAGCTCAATCCACCTTCCAGCTATGACATGAAAGAGGGGGCCTCTTACCAGTGGGAGAGAATTAGTGAATTGGCACTGGAGGCAGAGCAAAGCAGCTGGAATATTCATCAAAGAGCAAAACTGGAGTGTCCTGTAGGAGCTGGAGGCTTTGATGGAAGCATTTCCATGTAACAAGTGAAATATTTATAGCTGGAATGTGGTCCCAGCCACCACCTGACAGTCCAGCAGCTCAGGACAGATGACAGCACGGTGGCTTTGGCTGCACAACCCTCCTGCACAGTGGCACCCAGGCAGCACAGGTCCCCCTCTAAAGCAGGAGTCACATTCCCTCGGTGTGACAGTGTCAGATGATCCAGGGTCACTCACCTGCTGTCAGGTGACACCTCCCAGAGACTGCAACCTCTTCATCTCTGCAGATTCCTGCAGCCTTGAAGGTCTCCTCAATCAGGGGCTATTTCAGTCCGTATTTAAGGGATACCTGGCTGTATGTGAGGATTTCCAGTGCAGGTCTCATGCTGGGAGATATTTCCCTCCGTGCCTCCATGGAGGATGGGATGATGAGCATTGCTACCATGCTTTCCTGGAACAGAGTGCCATGAGGGCTGGGTAATACATTTAATATCTCTTATGATTCATTGTGCATAACAGTCATGGCAGGTTGGAGCCAGAAATACATCCAGTGCATCGGGACTGACAATAATAAACCTTTGGGAAGGGAAAGGATGAACCCCAGAGAGCAGGTGAATTTTTAACCCTGCTGAAATCAGTGGAAAGTCTCACACCAGGGGCAGCAAAGCCAGGATTTCACACATGATCACGCTGACAGTGACCTCAAAGTCACTTCTAGTGCCAAGTGTTCGCAGGGTCCTGCAGCTCCAGCAGCACTTTGGGGTGTTACTGTGAGGCAAAGCATTCGTGTGTAACCTTCCAGGCCTTGTGACTCTGGCCCTGAGGGCATTAAAATGTCATTTTTCCTCATAGCTGTGAACTCTGGCACAGCCCCACACCCCTACAAAACCCTCCTGACCCTGTCCCTGTGTATTCCAACCCTGTTCCAAGGGATTGAGGGAGGAACTTTCGTTTGTTCCTTTTTTAATCTCTGTGTGCAGGAGCTTTTCACAACTTGTAACCATGTCTTGTTCTTGGCTTTTCAGCCACTGATCAGACAGAGGGTTTTGTGCAGAATGAAAGGGGTTTTATTTCCCCTTGTGGTGCTTCCAGCTCTTGCTCTGTGGGTTGTGTCCTTTCAGATGCCCAACAAGCAACGTGTGTGGGAGAGACAGTGACCTCTTACTCTTTACTTTAGCATCTTCAGAAAGGAGCCAGCTTCCCGTTTTCCCAAAGCTCTGGGATGGTTTTCTCTGGAGGATCTCAGTGCTTTGTCTCCTGGCTTAGTGGTTGGCACTGTGAAAACGCAGAGCCTTTGATTCCAGCCTTGATCCCTTCAACAGGCAACACTGACTGGAACACAACACCTCTCCCTTTGTCCCTAAAAAACATCTGCGTCACCTTCATTTATTGCTCTTGGACCTACAAAATTAATTATTTGCCCCCTTTGTGCCCAAACTCTCAGTATCTCCTCTGGAAGTAAAAACAGCAAAAAGGAAGACAAAATGCAAAGAAATAAATTTACTCTCAGATTCTATTTTAAAAGCTTTGGCTAAAAGAAAGACCTGAAGAAAGTGAAGCTTTGAGGAATTCCTGCATCCTGTTTCAACTGGTTGAAAACACCAGAACGAGCTTTTCTTCATTATTTTCATCCATCTATTCACCATCTCTAGTAAGGAAAATGAAACTATATCAACCCCTCTATCACTGGCAGCTGCCCCAGTCCCAGGGCCAAGAACAGGTGACAAAGATCTCCTGGAAGAGCAGTTTGCAAAGAAGGGACATAGCTTGGGAGTGAGATGGCATCACCTAACCCTGCTCACAGAGCTGGCATCCCTGGACATGGGACACCTCAATGCTCTGTGAGGAGAACTGGAGAGGTGCCTGGGCTTGAAGGGTTTGAAGGGCTTTAAGAACCTGAAGGAGGGGACCAGAGATGGACCAGGCTCTTCTCAGTGGTGCTGAACAGCAGGACAAGAGGCAACACCCAGAGAATGGAACACAAAGAATTCCATCTGAATATGGGGAAGAATTTTATTATGCAGCGACCCAGCACTGCACAGAAAGGCTCTGGAGTCTCCCTCACTGGAGATATCCAGGAGCCACCTGGACACAATCCTGACTAAGAGGCTCTGAGGGGCTTGGACCAGGTGATTTCCAGTGATCCCTTCCAACCTGAACCAATCTGGGATTCTGTGACCCCAGACATGCATCTGTCACTGCCATATTTTCTGGGAAAATCCCTTTACCAGGATTTCTTCTCCTGGGAAGCTGAGAAGCCTCAGAGAAAAAGGAAACAATATTATCTCATTTACTTCTCCCTGCTTTGCTGCTTTGGAATGTGGTTGGAGATTGTTTATCCAACATGCGAATTGTTTTTATTTGATGACCAATCACAGTCCAGCTGTGTCAGGAATCTGCAGAGGTCATGAGTTTTTAATTAGTATCTTGTTAAGCCTTCTGTAAGTATCCTTTCTCTATTCTTTAGTATAGTTTTAGTACAGCATTCTTAAAGTACATAAAATAAAAAATTAGCCTTCTAAGAACATGGAGTCAGATTCATCATTTCCTTCCTGCCATGGGGGACCCTGAAAACACCACATGCATCTGGATTGCAATCCCATTTATGGGAGAGGTGTTTTAACCACCTCTGTGAGCCTGCCTTGCAACCAACTTTCCTGTAGCAATCCTCAGAAAAATATTCAAGGGGTCTTGGCTAGAAGATTGAGTGCAGCCCCACATTTGAAGCTTTTCTACCTTTCACATCTTTGTCCCCTTCTTTCCAGGGGGACAATGCAGAAAAAGAGGGAGCAATAATTCATGTCCCACATCTCTCTCACAGTATTATTTTCCAGGCTCACAGTCAGAAACTCTTCTTTTATCCCAACAACTTTGTCATGTTGGCCAGGTTACCTTACTCCAAGGACAAAATCCACAACCCTGAGATCCAGGATGAGGTGAGGAGGAGCCTGGAGTGCTGGCTGAGCCCACAGCAGCAGCTCATCTCCAGCTCCTTTGCCAGGATCTCTCTGTGCCTGGCTTTCCATGACCCTCACCTGCACAAAGGTGAGCTCTTAAAACCAGGATTTCTCCAGATCAAAGCCTGAAAGGGTAAATATTTCTGTCAGGGATCATTGCTTTCTTCCTTTGCTTGCCCTGGAACAATGGAGGGGGAAAAAGAAGGAAGAAAAAGGCTGCACAATTGAACAAAGCTGAATTGAGGGGGACAGGATTCCATATCCCAGGAATGACCTCTCCCTGCCTCCTAATCCTTGTCTTTTGGAGCAAGGGGGATATTCTGCTGCTGCTTGGAATAGGAGTCAGGGAATGTGGATCTGTGGCTTTGGAAGAACATTTCAGATCCAGCAAAAGGCACTTGGACCTTGGCATAAGAGCAGTGCCAATAGTGCTGGTGTTCAAGGAAAAAAAATTGTACACAGACAAGCCTCACATGACTGGCAGCAGGGAAAACACTCACAAAGGGGATTTTTAAACCAGTTGACCAACATCCCTTCTTAACCAGCCACACAGCTAATATTCCCTGTGCAGAAATTATCACATTGTACTCAAAGTTTTTTTGGAACTCTGCTTAATTTGATGAACAATATTTCAGCAGAGTCCAGTTACCAATACTCTCTGTGTATCCAAATATATTTGGATAGCTGTGACACAAAACAAAAGCAGAAGTGTTTGATAAATATTTCCTGCCTCTATTTGGGGCAAAGTTGACTGCCATTTCCCTGTTATATAATGATGATGAAATGCTTCCTACTCAAGCAACTTTTAAAAAAATACATCAAAAGCACAAGTAACGTTTTGAGTCTGGAGGACATATGTGTCATCATTTGCAGAGCTGGCTCTTCAGATGGCTGTTCTCACACCAGGTGGGAATGTGAGAGTTTATGAACAGCCCAGGAGAGCTTTTCTAAGAAGAAGAAAAACAGCACTGAGTCAATATTTGAAGAGCGTGACTCAGGTAAGTCCACAAAGTTTCAGGCTGGCTCGTCCAGCATCTCTCCTGCTGTGATGAAGTGGTTTTTAGCAGCTGAGAAGGAGATGGAGAGGGGATGTGATGGGACAGCAATCAGCAGTGCTCATGGCAAATGGTTCCTGTCACAGAACAAACTTCATCTTGGTCTTTAATAAAATCACAAGCACAGTTGTTATCAGGAGTGGTGTTGGCTCAGTGCTGTGCAATAGCCTGATTTGAGAGGGGAAAAAATGGACAAAATCAATTTGAGTGCATAACAAATGGTTTAAAAATAGCTAATGGAAAGATATTAAAGTGGCTTGGAAATGAAGGATTCATCAATGAGTAAAGGCTGTTTCTAATGGACTCTTGCAAGCATTTCCACTTGTGCCATTCATTGTGCTCTATGTAGGAACTGCAGGAAAATAAAAGATGCTCCCATCATGAGAGAGTTTCCAAACTGTAAATATTGCACTACTTAAAATTGCACTAGTCAGAGCAGTTTATTTGTAAATACAATGCTGCAATGAGGAAAATTAGAAGAATGTGGTAAAATGAGTTCAGAGTCATGGAATCATTAAGTTTGGGAAAGCCCCCTGGGGTCACTGAGTCCAAGCATTCCCCCAGCACTGCCAAGGCCACCACCCCTGTCCCCAAGTGCCACATCCACATGGGTTTTAAATCCCACCAGGGAGGAGTCCATTTCTTGTACAAACTTCTTTTTTTTTTAAGTAACATTAAAAAATCAGTGGATATTCAGAGATGATTTGCAGTGCATTACTCTTTCAGTTACACATATTCTCACTACTTTTCCTTTTCCTCTTGGACAAAGGGAGATCCTTAGGAGCTTCTCACAGACCTCCTTAACTCTCCCAGGAAATTCCCAACTGCGTTAACTCTGCAGAGAGAAAAGATCGATAAAGAAAAATAAAATTACTAAAAATATTACTATAAATATAGAATTAAATATAAATATATATATAGATATAAATATAAGCATAAATAACTACATATAAATATAAAATTTATAACGGTAAATATAATTATACATTATAATAATAAATATAATTTTAACTATAACTATAAATACTATAAATATAAATATATAAATGTAAATATCTGTTCAAGTCTTCTATGAAGGTCTCATTATAAAAGGATCCCAGGATCCACCACTCTTTATCTTAGTATAGAATATCCTGAGTTGGAAGGGACCTCTATGGAAATTCACAGTGCTCTATAAATGGCTTTTCAAAATCAAGGTAACTTGGCTTTAAGACTTCCAGATTTATTCCACTCAAAGGAAAATTTCCCCTTCTGATGGTAAATGAAATTTATACTTCTGATCTTATTTTTCATTTCATGTAACTCTGTGCTGATGGAACCCAATCCCATGTCATGCCAGAAAGTTTCAAGCTCTTCCACATCTGTGAGCTCAGAGCTGCCAGAAGTAAAAATGGGGAAATAATCCATTTTTGAGCTCAAATGAGAAAAGTCTGGGCTTCCAACATCATTCATACCAGCCAAGACCTCCCAAAATCAAAGTGAAATCCATCAGAAATATTGTATTTGCAGGGAGTGTCCCAACGAAGGCAGGAATGATGAATCTGACTCCATGTTCTCAGAAGGCTGATTTGTTACTTTATTATACTATATTGTATTAAAGAATACTATACTAAACTAAAGAATACAGAAAGGATATTTACTAAAAAGATAAATATGAAAACTCCTGACTCTTTCCAGAGCCCCGACACAGCTTGGCCCTGATTGGCCAAAGAGTGAAAACAACTCAGAGCAGAATCCAATGAAACAATCACCTGTGGGTAAACAATCTCCAAACACATTCCACATGTGAGCACAACACAGGAGAAGCAAATGAGATCAGAATTGTTTTCCTTTTTCACTGAGGCTTCCCAGCTTCCCAGGAGCAAAATCCTGGGCGAAGGGATTTTTCCAGAGGATGTGAATGCCACAAGAAATCCTTCAGGAGGGGCTCCAGGCTCTGGAGTTCCCATAATTTTGCCTTTGATTAACTGGCTTTGAGGCCATGCGTCCCCATAGGTCTGCAAGGAAGAAAAGTCACACCCCAACTCTTTGTGCTGTGGGTCAGATTGGTGACGATGATGATGATGAGGAGGATTGTGAGGAATGTCTGGTGCTCAATTAAGTCTATGATTCTTCATCCTGGAGAAGAGAAGGCTCCAGGGAGAGCTCAGAGCCCCTGGCAGGGCCTGAAGGGGCTCCAGGAGAGCTGCAGAGGGACTGGGGACAAGGGATGGAGGGACAGGAGCCAGGGAATGGCTCCCAGTGCCAGAGGGCAGGGATGGATGGGAGATTGGGAATTCCTGGCTGTGAGGGTGGGCAGGCCCTGGCACAGGGTGCCCAGAGCAGCTGTGGCTGTCCTGGATCCCTGGCAGTTTCCAATTCCAGGCTGGACAGGGCTTGGAGCAGCCTGGGATAGTGGAAGGTGGCCCTGCCATGGCAGGGGTGGAACAAAATGATTTTGAATTTCCCTCCCAACCCAAACCCAATTCCATTATCTGAGAGAATACATAAGACAGGTAAAGAACACTTGGAATGCCCCTTGTTCATTTGGAAAATCTTCCCTTGGTCTCAGACAAGGAGAAAAAGGAAGGAGAATGTGAGTAGGATGACATGAAGGGCGAAGCACTTGTCAGAGGAGAAAAGATGTTGAAATCACACTGGCATTGATGGAAATGGGGATAAAAAGTGAGAGTCCCACCATCTGTGTCTAAAAATCAATGCACAACATAATGAAACATTCCCTTCTTCTTCCCCACTGTGGAGAAAAATCTGGGACAAGGCTTCAGGGTGAGGTTACCTCGTGCAGCTCATTAGAAATGCAAGAGATAAGTTAAACAAACAGATCATGTCCCAGTTGCTAAAACAATGGGGCCAAACAGTCTGGCACAGCCTCCTCCCCTGGCTTCTGGCCTGTTCCATGTTTGTCTCCTCTCTTTTCCCTCTTTCTCCATTTGGAAAGGTAGAAGAGGCATGCTCAGAGCTCCTTCAGTTGAATTCTTCACTGGAGCTTTTAGGGTTGGAAGGCGCTGCTGATGCATCCAAGGATCCGTGTGCAGCCTTTCAGCAGGATTTTAATGACTCAGGGAAACACCACTGAACGTTTTTAAAAGCTTCCAGCCTGAACTCAGTCTGGCCTCTCTCTGGGTTTTAACACACTCCATTAACAGGATTCCCCAGCTGAAAGAGAACGTAGGAGGTGGAGCACAAGCCTATTTTGGGACATCCAGCACCATGCAATGCACAGAAGTCCCCTTGTCACTGCAGGCTGGAGGATGGAGACAAGCAGGATGTGTGGGAGAAGGGGGAATTAGGGAACACATGCTCTGTACCCTCCTTTTCCCCCTCCCCACAACTGACAGTGGGGCTGTGAGAGGGGTTTTGCTGAAAATTCAGAAGGAGAGTCACACACACACAGATTTGAGGGGTGGGGGCACAAGGATGTACAGGACACTCACACACACACACATTTGCTGTCTTTTTTAAATGTCTTTTCCACCATAAGCCAGCATAGGGTGATTCACAGGCAGAGGTGAATTCCAGCCATCCCCTTTTCCCTGTTCTTGCCCTAGAAAAGGTGTGGGAAGGTGGGGCTGGGGGTACAATCAGTGCACAGCTACAGCCCCTGCCAGGCTGTTGGTCACAGCAACCCCATGGACTGCTCCAGGCTGGAGAACTCTCCTCTGGAAAAGGATCTGGAGGTGCTGCTTGAACATCAGCCAGAGTGTGCCCAGGTAGGCAAGAAGGCCAAAGGCACCTGGATTGTGCCAGCCACAGAGTGGCCACAGAGGCAGGACAGTGCCTGTCCCCTGTGCTGGGCATGATGAGGCACCTCCAGCCCTGGGGCACTTTTGGGTCTCTTGGAACAAGACATTGAGGAGCTGGAGCGTGTCCAAGGAAGGGAACAGAGCTGGGGAAAGGTCTGGAGCACCAGAAACAGCTGAGGGAGCTGGAAAGGGGCTGAACCTGGAGCAAAGGAGGCTCAGGGGGGACCTTGTGGCTCTGCACAGCTCCTGCCAGGAGGGGACAGCCGGGGGAGTCCCGGGAACAGGGACAGGACAAGGAGAAATTGCCAGAAGTTGTGCCAGAGAAGGCTTAGGTGGATATTAGGGGGAATTTCTTCACAGAAAGGCTTGCCAGGCATTGGAATGGTCTCTCCAGGGAGATGTTGGAGTCCCCATCCCTGGAGATGTCCAAGGAAGGACTGGACATGGATCTGGGCTGGGTGACAAGGTGGGGACTCAATGTCTTGGAGGTCTTTTCCATCCTAAAGGATTCCAGGTTCTGTAGGGTGTGTCTGGCTCATGGGCACAGCCTGGCCTGGCTGTGGGGTGTGTGTGTAGGGACAGGTCACCGTCATATTTTCTGAAAAATCTCTTTGCCCACGATTTTTCTCCTGGGAAGCTGAGAAGCCTCGGAGAAAAATGAAAACAAGAATTACCTGATTGGCTTCTCCTGTGTTTTGCTGCTTTGGGATGTGATTTGGACATTGTTTACCAAGAGGTGGTAAACAATGATGACAATTGTAAATGTACAAATGTTTACAATTGTTTTAAACCAATTGTTTCATTGGTTTTTGCTGTGAAGTGTTTTGACTCAATGGCCAATTGGGGCCAAGCTGTGTCAGACTCTGAAGAGAGAGTCACGAGTTTTTCATTAGTATCTTTTTAGCCTTCTGTCTGTATCCTTTCTGTACTCTTTAGTATAGTTTAATACAGTATTCTTTTATATAATATAGATCATAAAATAATAAATTAGCCTTCTTAGATCACGGAGTCAGATTCATCATTCCTTCCCTCGCTGGGGGTCCCTGAAAATACCACAGGGACACTGCACACCCAGAGGGGACATTGCACACCCAGGGGTGACATTGCACACCCAGAGGGGACACTGCCCACCCAGGGGTGACAGAGGTGCAGCTGTCAGCTCCCTGCCCATCCACATGTCCCCAAGACAGCAGTATCACTCTGCCCTCCTCCCTCCTGGGCATGTTGCAAAAACTGGGGGGTGTCTCATAAACAGGTGACCCCACCCCAGTAAGCCAGGGTGTGTTTCTGGGAATCTCTGCTTCCCACACTAGCCCTCAGCCCTTGGGAAAGGGTGCTGGGGCACCTGGAGCTGATCCATGGCTGCCCCTGACCAGCTGTGGGGCGTGTGTTGGGCTGGGGAGCTGTCCCACACAGCTGGAAATCCTGGGAACCCTCCCTCACCCTTCAGGGCTGCCAGGTGCTTTATCACACAGATAAGCATTTCAACACCCCCTTCCACTGATTACCAGGGGTGGAAGCAACTTTCTCTCAGACACACACACAAAAACAAGCACAGGTGAACCCCACCTTCTTCAGTTTTGGGGGTCATGGTGAGAATCTGGAGGAGTGGGGTTTCACTCCCACCAGGGTGACTGCAGGTTGTTGACCCTGTGCTCCGGGGCAGGGTGACAGCAGGAGGAGTGCTGGGGTGTCAGGAACCCCACAAGGCAGCAGGATGAGTTTAAGGGGTATCAAGAACCCCCAAGAGGCAACAGGATGAGTTTTGGGGGTACCAGGAACCCCACAAGGCAGCAGGATGAGTTTTGGGGGTACCAGGAACTCCACAAGGCAGCAGGGTGGGATTTTGGGGTGTTACACACACAGGGTGTGGTTTGGGGTCAGTCATGGAGCCACAACCCCACGGGCTGTGCCTGAGGGTGTCACACAGAGACCTGGGGGTGTCACACACACAGGGACAGGGACAGGGACACAGGCTGTGTCTGAGGGTGTCACACACACAGGGACAGGGACACAGGCTGTGCCTGAGGGTGTCACACACACAGGGACAGGGACACAGGCTGTGTCTGAGGGTGTCACACACACAGGGACAGGGACACAGGCTGTGTCTGAGGGTGTCACGCAGTTTTACACTCTCTGAGCACGTCACAGTGTCTGTCACATGCTATGTCACACACAGGGTGTGACGTTTTGTGGCTGAAGATGCCACACACTCAGTGTTACCCATTGGTTTGTGGGTGTCACACAGTGTCACACTCTGTGCCACGCTGTCACACACTCACCAGGTCACATGCTTTGTCACATGGCGTCTCTGTCACACACAATGCCCCATGCTGTCACACTCTGTCCCACTCATTGTTACATGCTATGTCACACACTCAGTGTCACTGTGACACTCTCAGTGTCACATACTGTGTCTGAGCATGTCACACAGTGTCACACACTGTCTCTGTCACACTGTTTTACACGCTCTCTCACACACACTCAGTGTCACCTGCTGTGTGTGCCACACACACTGTGTCACAGTGTCTCTGTCACATACAGTGTCACATGCTGTGTCACACAGTGTCATATGCTGTGTCACACTCTTGGTGTCACATGCTGTCTCTGTCACACACTCACAGTGTCACACTCCATGTCACACTCTCAGTGTCACACACTACATCCAATATTCTCAGTGTCACACGCTATATCACACTCACAGTGTCACATGCTGTGTCACACACTCACTGCCACACACTGTGTCACACGCTCTCAGTGTGCCACACTCACTGTCACTCTCAGTGTCCCTGCCGTGTGTCCATGTCATACACTCAGTGTCACCCTGTGTCACACACTCTCAGTGTCACACACTATGTTCCACACTCTTCATGTCACCCAGTCTGTGCCACAGTGTCACACTCTGTGTCACACGCTCTCCCTGGCCCACGCACTGTCACCCGCTGTCCATGTCACACGCTCTCAGTGTCCCACACTGTGTCCCGCACTCTCAGTGCCACACACTATGTAACACTCACATTGTCCTACACTCTTTGTGTCACTCGCTGTCCGTGTCCCACACTGTCACCCACTGCCCATGTCACACGCTCTCAGTGTCCCACACTGTGTCCCACGCTCTGTGTCACCCGCTGTCCGTGTCACAGCCAGTGTCGCACAAAGTGTCCCAGCCCTCGGTGTCCCGCACAGTGTCCCCTACTCCCGCTGTCCCCGCCGTGTCCCGGTTCCGTTCCGTTCCGTTCCGTGCCCGCCCCGCCGCCGCT
>WBNP01003855.1:30646-42387 GCA_013401095.1 Passerina amoena
TCCCCCTGCCCGAGGGTGAGCGGTACCCCCCAGCCAGGGTGTTCTGAGCACATCAGCCGCCTCCAGCAGCGCAGGGAGCTGAGCATCTTCTCTCTTCTCACCTCGCCCTGCACACAAACATGAAGGACACGATCTGGGGCATGCACCTGGTACCAGAGACTTGGAAAAGGGAGGTCTGGGCATCTGCTCGGTTCTTGGCATGTGTGGAAGAAAGTGGGAGGGAAGGTGGCAGAGAACCTTCTCATGCTCTGCTTTCCTAAGCAGAGGGTGAGTTGAGGGTGGGTATTTGCCTTCAGCACTCTCGCAGTTCCCTCCCTGCGCTCCTTCCCTTCGGAAGGAGCAGAGTGGAAACATCAGTTGTTTGTCCACTCCCTCCTCCCCACAGACACGTTTTTGATCATCATCTTCAGTGAGGAGTCATGGAAGCAAGGGCTGTCCCTTTGTGACCCTTGTCCTCCCCACTAGGGAAATGATGATCTTGTGCTTTATATTTCATTTCTCATCACCTGCCCTCTGGGAGGAGGCATGAAGTGGGATTTCTCCTCCTTTCTCTTGGAGGAATTGCAACAGGCATCTCAAACACTAATCCTTAATTCCTGCCCTTCCAATAGAGGGAAATTTGTTTCACCCCCTCAGTTTCAAAATGAGGTGGGAATGCACCCCCTGTGCCACCCTTCCCCTTGCATTTGTGTGTCCTTGAGGAGCAGCAGTGAAAGAGGGGCAGAGACCCCATTTCCCTGCACTTTTCCCCTGGTGGGAAGGGCTCAAGGGTCTTGCTGGACAAGTGAGCCCCTGTTTTCCTGAGGGTGACAAGCTGTGCTCACCTGCTGGTCCTGAGGATTTGCTTTCCAACTGCATTCCCTCAAGGACAGGGGAGATGTGGTGGAGCAGAGTGAGCTGAGCATGTCCTGGCATGGGCTTGGCAGGGGGACAGGGAGGTTTCTGTCATCTTGAGACTCAGGTGAGGGTCTCAGGGGAGCAGCAGAGCTGTTTCAGAGGTGAAAACCAGGGCTTTCTGTTTTCCCTCTTTATTTATCAGCCTCTTTACAGGAGGGAGCTCCATAAATGGCAATACAGTTCACTTGTGGGACAATTTGTCTTTCAAATCATCATCCCAGGAGTGAGCAGAGGTCTCAGCCCACACGAGTTCTGAGCTAGAGGAGCCTGGGCACAGCTTCTTGAGCAGAAACTGGAGCTGCTTCCCCCTGTCCCCACGCTGGAGCCCCTTGCTGTTGGCACTGGCTGCAGCTGCCACATGGTTCCTGGGAAGAGAAGATGCAGGACAGCCAGGGAAGGAGGAATCTGCTCTAACTGTGCCTAGGGAGAGAGGGGAAGGAGTGAGCAGAGCTGTCAGGTGAGGCAGGATTGCTCCTGGTAATGAGAGCAAGAGGCTGCACTCGTCAGCAGCTTAAAGGTTTAATTTCTTGACACCCTGCCTTGTCCATTTTGGAAGTTGATTCAGTCTCATTAAGCCTGAGGAGCAGATGTTTCAGATGACAGCATGGGCAGTGCAGAGATGATTTCTGGTGCTGAGAAGGAGAGATTCCCAGAGGTTAGCACCAGAGGCAGGGAGGAATAAACTCCTGGGCCTGAGCAGACTAATGACAGGGATGATTTCTAGCCCTCAGAAAGCTGATTAAGGGCAGTGCTCAAGTCTTTTCTTATTAGCAGGTCCAGTCCTTTGCAAGGCTGAGATCAACTTTTGGTCTTTCAAGGGGCTTCTGGTGCCTTCTGGTTTAACTTCCTCGCTGCAGATTTTGTTCCCTCTATTCCCTGTGAGTGCCTTTCTCCCATTCTTCCTGACTGCTGCATGCAGATCTGAGGAAACAGCAAGGTCAGATCCCAGGATTCAGTCCTACCTGTGCCTTTGAAGGCCCTGGTGGAGCCATAATTCCCATATTATTCCCCTTTGGTAGCATGTGTGTAATTCTGGATCCAAAGGGTGGCTGCTGCCCTGACGTGGATGTGCCAAACCAGCCGTGAGTGAGGCAGGAGAATTCTCCTCTCTGACCACACAGGCATGAGGTATGATGAGTACAACTGCCTTAAAATGTGCTGAGGTGCCTGTTGAAGAGTACAGAAACCACTGGCTGGTTTTGCTGATTCATGGTTCAGCTCAGAGCAAAGGTCAAAAGCTTTTCTCTTTGTTTTTTTGCCCTTTTTCCTGTATGTGCTGGACTCTTCACACAGCCACCCCACTGAGCAGCTGGTTCCTCAGCTGGCAGTTCCTGGGGCATCCCAATGCCAGGGAAATGTTGGTTATAGCTTGGCATGTGCTGGAATATTTATTTTTATATCTGCATTTTAAGCTGGCTGCAGGAATCGTTGGTAACTTCAGGAATATCAGCCTGAGTTACAATTTGAGCAGATTAATTACTGAGAATTTCATCCTTACCTTGTGACCTCTGGGATTGATTTAATTAGTGCTGCAGAACCAGCAGAAATGGTTCAAGAGGATGAAAATTATTAATGTAGGCTTTCAGATAAGTCAGTCATTGGGAGCAGGGCTGTTTTTTGTTTTCTGTGGAGATGACAAGTGTGATATTTTATACAAGGGTCTTCTGTTTAAATCTTAAATTATCCAGCCCTTTTCAGCCCTCCCAGTTGAAGAGGGCTGCTTTACAATCATTTTGTTCTGGAGTTTGTCAGTGGAGTTTTCAAACTGTGTATCTGTGGCCTGTGAATTTTTGGGTGACTCTCCCCTGTTTTCTAGATTGTGGGTTTGTCCCATGCAACCCTTGTCCTGTCAGGTATTTGCTTTTTCCAGGCTTTTTTCCATGGGTACTTTGTGAACTTGCCTGTATTTATTTAAATTATTCCACTCCAAGACAAAGGTTTGGTAAGGTTGGAATTTTTTTTTGTTTGTTTTTGTAATGTATATTATTTTTCTACCTAACAGTAGCTGAAGTCTATCAAATAAAAAGCCTATTTTTGTATTTAAAACCAAATATGTTTAGCAGAACCCTCCCTGAGTAAAGATGTACTGATATAACAGATATTTTACTGACTTTAATCTGGAAATATCTTGAATACAGAATGGACCACTGGGTCTTAAAATTAAGATCTGTCCGCTCAGACTGAAATTGGGCTGCTTTAAAAAAATCTTTTTAGCTGCCTTCTTGATCAGGATGAAAATTAAGGGAATGAAATCAGGAGTTTATCATTGTTTGTGACTTTCATTTGGTTTAGTCTGGTTTTAGCAGTGTTTTTTGTCATTTTACAGCACACTTAGAACGTTGGTTTTGGTGTGTTGGACAGTCTTTGAACTTGGTTGATAACAATTTCCTTTCTATAAAGGACCTTTTGATTGAAGGCTGAAGTCCTGAGTAAAATTTTATGGCTTTTTTTATCTCTAAGTGTTGTAATCCTTTGGCAAATAAAACAGTTCACTTTGTAAAGGTGAAACGTTGCTTTCGCTACTCAAAATCTCTCTGGGTTCTTTTTTGTGTCTGTTTTTACTGTGCCATCATTTCAAAAACATCTTGTAGCTTAATTTTTGGCCAATTCCTTCCTGACCAAAAGGCCTGGAAGTGTTCCTGGGCAGGGCTTGGAGCACCCTGGGGTAGTGGAAGGTGCCATGGCAGGGGTGGAATGGGATGGGATTTTAGGTTCTTTCCAACCCAAACCACTCTGGGATTCTGTGACCTAACACACCTAGATGAAATAACTTTCAGATTTGCAGTGTTCCATGTAATAAATCACATTTGTTTGTATGTATTTTCACGGGTTTTTTTGTGGCCTCTCAGCAGAGAGAGCTTGGGAATATTGAGATGCTTCCACTAGGCCAGGGTTGAGGTGGCAGCACTTGGGATGTGTCTCCGAGGTCAGATTTCTTCCCTGAGCTCAGCTGTTATGTTTTATTTAAGCATATTTAATCAAAATTAATCTGCTGTCTTTCTCCTTTAAATGGGACCAAAATAATTCTCCAGAGCTTCAGCAGAGTGGCTGAGGAAGGACATGGCTTGGGAAGTTGTGCTTGTCCTTTGATGTGGTCCCACACTTCTCCTGCTGGATTTGGCCCACAAGGATGAAGGCAGAGGTGTAGGGAATATTTGGATTTCAAATCGTGTTTTCTGCTGTAACTGTGGCAGCAGGAAATGTTTGTGGCATGAGAAGGATGAGGATTTTCTGCTCTGACTTCATTCAGGCCTGAGCAGGGGTTGGGCAGTGCTGAGATCAAAGGAATGGGGTGGGATTGAACTGGAGGTGACAGAGTTGAATTAAGGATTGGTGTCAGGTGAATTTTTGTGTGTGTGGTGCTCCTTTACGGAAAAACAACACTGAAAACACCAACCAACACCTCGTCCAGAGCTCTTGGAGGAGCACAAGGATGTGTGAGAGCTGTGCCAGTTAGTGAGCAGAAGGCCTAGGTGGAAAAACATATCTGCAAAAGAGCAAGAAATTAAAATAAGAAGTAGCAGGAAATTAAAATCAGAAGCAGGAGCAGTTCTCAGAGAATCTGCAAGGTTGAAAACAGTGAGGGTTTGAGAAAAGGTCACTGCCGTGATGGGATCTGTGTGAGGGGCTGGGGAGGAGAAACTCCACGGATAATAAATGTTGTAAATAGCAGGATTAGTGAACACATAAACGCCAGGTTCAAGTGGGATCCCAGGCTGTGAAATTTACAATGAAAGAAACTAAAAGTGATGCCCAGAGAAGCTGTGGCTGCCCCTGGAAGTGTCCCAGGCCAGGCTGGATGGGCTTGGAGCCCCCTGGGACAGTGGAAGGTGTTCCTGCCATGGCAGGGGGCGTCTTCAAGGTCCCTCCCAAAGAACACCATGCTGGGTTTCTGTGAAAATCCTACTGGTTTTCTGGTAGGGGAAAACCCTACAGGATTAAGAAATAAATGAAGGAAAATTTAACCATGGGGATGAATGAAGGGCTAGGGAATTCTGGAGTTGGCTTGGAGAAGATGGAGGAAGGGAGTTCAGGAGAAGAGCATAGAAAAATAATCCGTGTGATGGAGAAGGGAGGAGATGAAGCCATGCAAGGGCATCAGAACCTTTGCTGTCATCTTGTTCATTAGTGGCAGTGCTGAGGTGTGCCCTGAGACAATCTTGCTCTTTATTTTGGAAGTTATTCCAGGAACCTCTTGTTCCAAGTGTTTGTGTGTGCTGGTGGAGCTGGGGAGCACAGCAGGGTTTTCAGGAGAGCACACTCAGAGTGTGAGTTGGCATTGTGCAAAAGCCCCCTGGCTTTTTGGGATGGGCTGGAAGCACACACTCACTTTTGGGAGGTGCTCACATGTTGGTCATGTGGCTCAGGAGTTGTTCTTTAGTGGTTTTTAAAAAGTGCAGGTGTCCCTGGGGGGTAAAGAGCTGATAAAGGACAAACTCCGTGGTTTCGGCAGCAAATGCCAGTGGGGAAAGTGCTTCAGAACACTTGGAAGGATTGAAGTTTAGTGAACTGTTTTAATGGATGAGAATTCAATAAAAATGCAATTCTAAGTTAAAACTGCAGCCCATTTCATGTTTTGACAGTCTAAGTTTGTTTTTTTTTTAATGAGTTCTTGACATGGCCTGTAAAGTGAGCTTTAGGGTTTTGGCTTGGACCATCAGGATCGGGTCTGTGGAAAGAACAATTGTGGATATGGTAATTAAACTGTTGCCTTAAAGCAGGAAAATCCTTCCTGACAAAATTATGTCCTGGAGCCAGGCTAGGAGAGAGCTGGGGGTGCTGCCCTGGAGAGGAGAAGCTCCAGGGAGAGCTCAGAGCCCCTGGCAGGGCCTGAAGGGGCTCCAGGAGAGCTGGAGAGGGACTGGGGACAAGGGATGGAGGGACAGGACGCAGGGAATGGCTCCCAGTGCCAGAGGGCAGGGATGGATGGGAGATTGGGAACTGGGAATTGTTCCCTTGGAGGGTTGAAGGGTGCCCAGAGCAGCTGTGGCTGCCCTTGGATCCCTGGCAGTGCCCAAGGCCAGGTTGGACAGGGCTTGGAGCAGCCTGGGATAGTGGAAGGTGTCCCTGCCATGGCAGGGGGTGGAACAAAATGATCTTGGATTTCCCTCCCAACCCAACCATTTTGTGATTCTGTGTTTTGGGGTGATTTGCAGTTGATGACTTAGAGCACATTGGTGACTTTTTGTGGGGTTCCTTCTGTGTTTGACTGGAACCAGCCCCCCAGATCAGTGTTTCATTCCTCATTGCTGGATTCATAGTGTGAAACAATTAAAAACAGTTCAGGGAAAAACAATTTTAGGCTGTTGCTGGAATACTTCAGGCAGTCTTGGTAAATCAGAGGCAATTCCATGTTTGCAGCAGAGAATAAAACATCTATTCCTGCCTCTGAGATCCAGCAGTGGAGCCAATACTGAGGCTCACAGGTTGGGCTGCTCTGGAAGGAAAATCCCACCTGTGCCAGTGGGACTGAAACTCAAATGTAATTCACACCTGGAATTTACAAATTACTTCAATGGAGCAACTGGGAGTTACTGGATGAACCAGCAAAAGGATGATTTTTACTGCTCAGTGATGAAATCTGTGTTCAGCTCAGTCTCAGGCTTTGTCCCTCTGAAGCTTCCTGAGGCTTCACCCTTGAACTCCTCTGCAGGATTTTTCCTTCTGGCAGAGCAGGACAGGTCACACGTGGTGGTGGTTGGACAAAGGGAGGTCACCAGGCTGGCATCAAACAAATGGTTCTGTTTATTTAAGAGTCAGTCACCTGCTGTGCTCTGAAATAAAGTGGAGGAGAGCTGGAAAGGTGTGCAATGTTAAGCTTTTTTTTCTTTTAAGAAAAAAATTTAAATGTGTTATTTTAGGTAACAAACATGAAATAATGCAATTTTAGTTTGGGGCTGAATTTCTTCCACATATCTAACCTAAATTCCAGTTCTTTCTGTTTGAACTCACATCTTGTCCTGTCCCTAAAGTTCCTGGTGAAATATACCCAGAACATGATTTTAGGCTTGATATAATAGGAATGGATAACAAACTTCTAAAAAATTCTCTAACAGAACCCTTGATGTTATTCTGGAATGTATTTTTATGTATTTATTTATTTATTTAGACACTGCCACAGGTTGCCCAGAGAAGTGTTTCAGGGCAGATCCTTGGTAAATGTATGAGCCCTTCATTATTTAACTTAATATAAAACCTTCAGTTTTATAAAAGAAAAGTTAACTTTTAACTATAACTGAAAAGTTAATACAAAACTTTCAATTTGAGATGTCACATTTGCAGCCTCAGAGTTGCCTTCAGCTTGTGCAGATATTATTCTCACATGCTGCAAATTGTTTGCCACTGCAGTAAGAAGGAAATCAAATTTCAGGAAATGTTACAGCACCCAAAAAAAGCAGGAATCTGAAATTACTGCACTGAAAACCATCTCGACCTGGTGGTGTTTTATAAGCTTGTGTTTCTTGCCTCACTTCTTGGTTTTGGACTTGGAGAGCTGGGAGTTGTCAATTTGAGCAAAGCACCAGCTTTAATTTAAATTTCTGAGCCTCTGAATATTCTATTAACCTTTTAGATCTCATTTGTGGGTAAATCATCATAAGTGTCTTGGGGCTGGTGGCTGCAGAGTGCCAGGCGTGCCTGGGCTTGGCCAGCAGTGAGTTCTTACCTCTGAATTATCTCACTTTTGTCACAGTCTCCTGCTCCTGAATCAAGGCAGCTCCTGAAAAAGGCTCCTTTGAGCTGTGCAAAAATTGAAATTTAAGGCTATGCCCTGTCCAGCAGTGTGGTGGCAGGAAATGAAGGATGGAATTGATGTGTTAGAAGGGAAATTAAGGCAAATTCTGCTCGGTTATGGCTTAATTGTGGTGGATTAGCCAGGTTTTTATTCCAGTTTCTATTAGATGTGATCACACAGTTTTGAACATCTTCATGAAGGAGGAGTAGCTGGGTTATGCACATACACCACACACACATGCTGCAGTTCATATGTTGCCTACAGTTTTTATTATAGCATAATTCTCATTATTCAGAGGATTTTGGTGATTATCATAATGCAAATCACTCGTGTTCTTATCACACCATTAATTACAGCACTTGTATTCTTTTATTCTTTGGATTTTCAGGGGGAAAAAAAAGACCCATTTGTGCAAAAATAAATAAATCCTTTGTTGCAGAGTAAATCTCTTAAACTGATTTCCTCTGGAAGTGGTAAAATACGTGTGACTAATTAAAATTAAGTGGTTTTCATCTACTTTAAATCTCCACCATTCAGATTTATTTAGAAATTCTTTTATGAATAAACCATGGAAGTGTATAACCAGTCAAATATGTTGATATCTTTCAGTCTGAAGCACTGCCAGCTGCAGATTATATGGTGTAAGACTTTAGGCAGTAAAGAAATCAAGGCAAATCCTTTCCTAGGGATTGAGATTCTAGGGATAAGGATAAATAACACTTCATGTTATAGATTTGGAATTCTGTATTGACAAAAAAATAAATTAAATTACAACGTGATGTAATTCCAGTGTCTTTAACTCTTCCATAAAACAAAAGTAACAAAGAATTTAGTTTAAGCTTTGTGAAATATCTGAGTATGCAAGACATGAATGAATTTATTGAAGGTGGATAAGTGAGGGCTAAAAAATGGGTGAAATTGGGTGCTGAGATGGCAATCCTGGTTCATCATTTTTCAATGCTCTTTACTGCTGTAAGTTTGCATCAAGTCTTCAGAACTCAACCTGGGGGTTTTTCAGTGACAGCCCCTGTGCAGGATTAAACAGAGGAGCTGTGGTTAGGAGCCCCTTTCCCAGTGTCCCAGATTTCACTGAAAAATCTCTTGTGTGAAATTATTTCCCCGCCCCATCCAGAGTATTCCATGGAATTACCACTGATTCCCTTCCCTGTCTTCATTAACTGAAGTCTCACTTGCTTTTGGAGCTGGTGGCCTTTGGAAATTTGGTTGTTGTTGGTTTTACAGAGATGGGGTAACTGAGAGGTGTTTTAAAAGATTTTATTCTGTGATTAGTCTTGATGAGTAGTGAGACACAAGAGATGTAAAACTTAAGGCTAGTCTATCAAAAGCTCACCTATTTCTTGGTTACAGTGCTTTATAAATGTTGTTTAGCCTATTAATGTTGTTACTACTTCTAACAACAATCACCTGTATTTTTATCCCGTGTGGTCCTACTACAATGCATCTTTCACAGTTCTAATTCTCTAAAATACTTGGTTTTTTTGCAAGGCCATTATTTTGAAACTTGTTGAAATTTATTTCTAGTTCAGTCTCTCAGCAAGTTGTCATGGAATTGGAGGTTGTCAGAGAGTCTTGGGATATTTGGGTTGGAAGGGACCTTAAATCCCATCCAGTTCCACCCCTGCCATGGCAGGAACACCTTCCACCATCCCAGGCTGCTCCAAGCCCTGTCCAGCCTGGCCTTGGGCACTTCAGGGATCCAGGGGCAGCCTCCCCACCCTCATTTCTCCCTAATATTCCCTCCTAATCTCTCCTCTTTTAGTTTGAAGCCATTCCCTGGCTCCTGTCCCTCCATCCCTTGTCCCCAGTCCCTCTCCAGCTCTCCTGGAGCCCCTGCAAGGGGCTCTGAGCTCTCCCTGGGTTTTCTCTTTTCCAGGTGAACATTCCCAGCTCTCTCCCAGCCTGGCTGCAGCTCCAAAATGTGGTTTTGTGTGCTGTGATCCCAGATGTGATGCTCTCAGTTCTGCAGGGCTGTGTTCAGGTTTCTGAGAGCCAAACTGTGCTGCTGATGGCAGGAAATGTCATTTTCTGCCTTCCTCCTCCTCCTCCTCCCCTTCCAGTGGTTTTCTCTTGAGGTTTTCCTGTAGCTCAGGGTTCAAACCTGCCCCCCCAGCTCGTGATGGGAAATAAAAGCAGTTTGTGGTTCAGGCTGGTTTGGCTGCTCTGAGAGTGTGCAACTGCTCAAAGGAGGGAATGGGAAAAAGAAAAAAAGGCAATTCCTTGTCCCCCCCAAAATCCCACAGAGCTGGAAAACAGAACTGCCCTCACTCTGTTTTTCAAACCTCCATAATTGTCTTTGGATCTAATAATAATTTATATTTGCATATGAACACCCTTTCCAAAGTCAAATATCATATTTATTCCCAAACCCAAGTGTTCTGCAGAGATTTCATGTGAAAATTTTCCTTATTTCAAACAGTTTTTCCTGGCTGAGCCTTCCTGGGAAGGGCTCAAGTTCTGTTTGAGAGCTGCTGTTGAGTGCTCTGGGCTGCTCTTGTAAGGAACCACTCTGGGAAAGTTTCTCTCAGGCAAAAAGAGCCTGAAAATATTTACTTTAATACTTGATGGTTAGAATTTTAGCAATCTGTAGGTGGAAATTCCCATGTGAAAAACTCAAAGCCCTTCAAAACTAGAAAAGAGGTGTCTTGTATTCACTTAGCTTGGAGTACAAAATAGTATTCATATGATTATTATTTAAAAAAAAAAACAACAAACATATTTCTGCCTGTGGATTCAGTGAATGGAGCCTCATCAGGCTGCTTAGTCAAGAATTAAGGAATTGCTCACAGATTTTCCCAGTGAGGATTAACATCTGACATAGCCCTGTCACTGCTGCAGCCACAATGGGAGCTTTATCTCCCCTCACATTTCATTTCTTCCTACAGACACAGCTTTGTTTGGCAGGGCAGCCTGGCTGGATGTGTGTGTGCACTGAAAAATGTGGATTTCTGACAGGTGTAAAATGTCTGGGAGTACAGCAAAGGTTGAGGAAAGAGACTGGTGTGGGTAACTTTCAGTTCATGAAAAATAAATATTCATCTTTCACCCTCCATTGATGGCATGTAGACTCCAAAATTAATCTAAGTTTTCATGAAATATTGAAAATTGGATAGTTTAGAGGTTCTGAGTGAATTTGGAGGTGTTTTCAGTTCTCTGTCACGTTCTCACCTGGCAGAGATGGTGTGGAGATGACTTTAGGGCACAGCCAGCCCCTGTGGTGTGTCTGTAGTGGAGGCAGCACAGAACCAGGAGGTTTTGGGACCTGGGCTTGTGCTCACAGAGCTTTGGGACCAGACCAAAAACCCCTGCCCGAGGCTGGCTCACCCCATCCAGCTCTTCTGACAGATCAAAGAGATCCCTCCTGTGCTCTGTCACTGAAATCTATTATTTAATGTTTAATTACACCTGAATTTCATTTACTGTTTGTTTGCATCTATTGTTTCTTTTCCAATTTCTCCTTCCCAGCTTTTTTTCTTCCCTGTTCCAGGTCAGAGCAGATCTTGGAGCAGTGTTTCCTTTTTTTTTTTTTCCCTTTAACTCCTTTTTTTGAAGCCTTTATTTTGTGGTTGAGTTCCTGTTTAGCTTTGTAGAGCTGAACCTTTGTGGTCAGTGTAGCATACACAGGATGTTTGGTTTTGGCTGAGTCAGTTTATACAAACATATATATATGTATGTATATATATGTGTGTATTTATATCTATATATATGTATATGTATGTGTATGTGGGTATACATATATATGTAAATATATTTTTATATGTATAAATATATATATGTGTGTATATGTATGTGTGTATAAGTATATAAACATATATAAATATATATGTATATATTTATATATAAAATATCTATTTTCATACATACATATATGTATATATGTGTGTATATGTATGTATACACCTATATAAAAAAAATTAAAAATATATTAAAAATATATTAAAAATATATTAAATATATTAAAATATTTAAAAATATTAAAAAATATATTAAAAATATAAAAATATATAGAAATATATAAAAATATATATAAAATATATAAAAATATATTAAGAAATATATATATAAATATATAAAAAATTTATAAAAAATATAT
>WBNP01003855.1:42487-117618 GCA_013401095.1 Passerina amoena
ACACACACACATGTACACTCCCAGTGTGCACTGGAGGTCACTGGTCCCACTGCTCTGTGCTCTCAGCAGACCCAAATCTGTGTTAATCCCATAAAAACCTGGATTTGGGATCTTTGAGGTTTGTGGGTCACTGAATTTCTCCTTGATTTTCCAGATGTAGGAGGAGGAATTCAAAGCTGATCTGCAATGGATGTCACTGTCCTGGGTGTAAGAGGGGAGTTTTTGCTCCCTGTAGTGTGGGCAATAATTAAGCTCAGTGTGATATAACTTGGTGCTTATTTTATATATTTTTAGGAGATTTCACTTCTGCCACGTGCACAGCAAATGCTGAGCCCCCACTTTCCTCGTTTGGAGAACTGAAACTGAAACGAGAACAGCAGTAACCAAAACCAGCCCTCAGTAAAACGTTGATTTTAATTAAAAAAAAAAAAAACAACTTGCATTTTTAAATACCACCATTTGTGCTAATTCATGTGTAATTTGGGTTGTTGGAAGTGCCCTGGCAGTGTCCCAGGCCAGGTTGGGCAGGGCTTGGAGCAACCTGGGGTAGTGGAAGGTGTCCCTGCCATGGCAGGGGTGGCCCTGGATGCATTTTAAGGTCTCTTCCAACCCAAAGAGAGCATTCTGGAATTCTGTTTTTCTGTCCATCTCTCACATCCTCACACACACCTGGGAAATCTCATTAGCTCAGCTTTGCAGTATACACTACATTTCCTGCTCTGAGTTTGTGATTTGTTGCATTAAAAACCCTCTTTTTTTGTATTTTTATTTTTTTTAGAGTCTGAAAAGATCCCTGTCATGCGTGGCCAGTGGTTTATTGATGGGACTTGGCAACCTCTGGAAGAGGAGGAAAGTAATTTAATAGAGCAGGAGCATCTCAACCGCTTCAAAGGCCAGCAGCTGCAGGAGAGCTTTGATATGGAAATATCCAAACCTGTTGATGGGAAGGAGGGTAAGATTGTTTTGATCACTATAATTCACTTTTTTGGACGCTTGAGGTCTGCTTTTCCTAAGTAAGAATGTGATCTGTTTTGGTTTTTTCATCCTGTAAATTGGGGAACTCAGTTTGTTCTCCCATTTTCCAGTGTGGGATTTTCTGCTGCAGCACGTTTGGGGAATGCTGTAAAAATTCAAGTTATGGAGAAACATCTTGTTCCCATTGTGTTTCATATCTTCTAATTGTGTTTGAAATCTCATTTCAAACTAAAATCTCTTGGTGGGACAAGAGGAGTCAGTGTCCAAAGGCAAACTGGCTGATTGCTCTCTGCAATCCCTCATTCCCTCAGCATCCGTAATTCTGCCCTAAAGGGAGTGGGATCATTTTTACAAATCACATTCCATTTTCCATTTTCATTCAGGCTGGATTTATTAGTTTTCAGCTGCAGTAAATCTTGGGCATGCATTCTGTTGGGGAAGTCCTTACATTTTAATGAGCAGGCTGAGGATGTTCAGGTAGTGTTGCTGAGAATCTTGGTCTGCTGCATGGAACATTTTCAAAATTACTGAAATTACTGGTGTATTATTTAATGCACACAGTTGAATTGATTGCTCAGAGCAGGTGTTGTACAGCAAAAATTCAGAATTTTTGCCCTTCACACTTTTGGCTGTCTCTTGCTTGAACAATCTACAAACCACAAGCTTCAAGTACAGAGGGCCTTCAAGATATCTCAGCAGGGATTTGGCTGTGTTATTCTTTACAAAGAAACTTTATTTTTGAAGTGGAGCTTTGTGCAGAGCAGTCACACAGTGTGGGAATGGCTGTGTTTTGGCCATGGCTTCTTGTGTGTGACCACACAAGTAAAGCCTTGTTCATAAATTGGAAGCCTAGCAATAAATTCTGTAATCACTGTCAGGAAAACCAAAGTGTCATTTGTTGATTTAGGGAGTTCTTTCAGCATTACAGAGAGTTTCTAACTCCCCTTTAAAACTAATGAGGACTTTATGAATATTTTTTCTTCCATTTGTGCTACTTTAAAAGATCTTTTCACCTGGCCAAGGCTGCAGAGCAATTTTCTGCTACAACAGCTCTGTCCCAAAAGGTGCATGAAGTGGTGTGAGCCCTGAGCCACAGCTCTGTGCCTGTACAAACATCCTTCTGGAAGGCACTTTACCTGTATTTCTGATTTATTGTCCCAGAGGCACCAAGCTCAGGGCTTTTAGTGGCAGGGATTTATGGTTTTTTACATGGAAAGCAAATCTTTGTGGTTCCTGAGTGCTCCCAGCCTTTGGTAGTTTAATTTTTGAGGGAAGGCTGCACTGGTACTTGGATTCTCCTTACAGAGCAAATAAGAGATCAGGGTTGGGATTTTTTTTCAGATAAAGTCTGAATTATGGAACAGAAATGTTCAGATTTGATGTTGGATGGACTGGGGAGAGTGATGAGAGAGATATGACCACTGATATTTATGAAAATGTAAAAGATCAGAAAAAGAAACTCTGAACTCAGGTGCCAGTGCCTTTTTTAAAACCAAAGTCAGAAAAGAAAAAAAGGCAAAACAAAAAAAACCAAAAAGCAAACCCCCAAAAAACCCCAAAAAAACAAACAAAAACCCCAAGCTGTATATGGCATCACTTCAGTGGCATATATGTCAAGTCACCAGTAGGTTTCAACAGGGTTTTTTGGTAATAATAGGAGAGTTGCAGGACAATTACAGCTGACAGTGTGTGAAAAGTGGTTTTGTCATTTTAATTTGCCTCTCAATACCTCTTGGATCCTCTGGCATCCACAAATGCCATCTGCAGTGGCACTGGGAGAAGCTCTGCCACTGGTGAAATAAACAAAACTAGCTGAATTCAGTTTATAAATTTCTTAAATGCTCCATTTTGCTGTAATTGCATCCTGTATGAAGCAGTTTTTGGTGCCATCAGGGTTTACAGGTACCTGTTGTTTATCATCAGTGAAAGTTGAGATAAATCTGGAAATATCCATTGGGAAGCAGTGACTGTTCCCAGTGCTGTGATGAAACCTTGTGAGGGATGAAAAACTGACCAGGTCCTTTGATTCCTCAGCAAAATTAATACAAGCTGCTGTAACAGCCCCTTTGTACCAAGAATTACTCCATTAATTAAATTTATTAATTCTGATTCATTTATTAATCCTGAATTGCAGCTGATTAACAAGGAAATCACCAAGCTTCATCCAGGGCTTTTGGGGGTGATAGGAAGGATAAATAGCCCATTATTAAACTGTTAATCCAAGCAAACCTTCCTCTGAAGGTGCAGAATTATTGAGGAGGAGGGCCTCCAACCTGCAGCCTACAAATAACATAATGCCCATGCTGACATTTGTGTTATTCTTTACCAAAAAAAGTTTTTTGTGGTTTTGGGAGCACAAGGAGCTTTAAATGCAGAAAGGAACAGAAAGCACAGATGACAAGGAGTGATTCCTCAGGCTCTGTTTTCCAGGGGGCAGGCTGGAGATCACTCCTCTGCTTACACCTGTAGTTTGCATTTTGATTTTCATCCTCACAAACCATATTCTGTTCCTGCTCTGGAGCCAGGCTGGGAGAGCTGGGGGTGCTCACCTGGAGAGGAGAAGCTCCAGGAGAGCTCAGAGCCCTTTCCAGAGCCTAAAGGAGCTCCAGGAGAGCTGGAGAGGGACACCTACGTGGCAGTAAATTAAAATTTACAGAATGACAGAAGATTTAGAAAGTGCCTTTTCTTCATACTGAGGCAGACAGTGAGTTCAGCACCTATCTGAAGTAGCCCATCAAAGGAGCAGCATTTTCCAGAGATTTCTGACATATCCAGGCTGCTGTCAAATAAAACAAGACCAGTTAGGTTCCTATCCTCCATTGCTCCATGGCCTTTTTCAGGGATATTCATTTAGTGGTGATGGAGTGAAGCTGAAAGCTTTATTTATGGGATAGGAAGGTATAGGAATGTGGGTTTTGTTGACAGAGTGACAAAACTATTTTTTGTTCCCTTAAAAAGGAAATAAGCCCAGAAGTTTCTCTCCTCAATTAGGTGAAAAAGGCACCTCATAGGACCTGGGGGACTTCACCTCAAACTTGAGGATGGCCAATTGGACAGAAGCCAAAGAGTCCCACCTGAGCAATTTACCAGAAAAAGAAGAGAACAAAGAAACCAATGGCTTCTGTGAGGTGTTTTAGCAGGGGCAAGGACCTCTTGCACCTGGCTTGGTTTTTCTCTGTAAAGAGTTTTTGTTATTTTGCCTTTTATTAAAACCTTTTTGTTTCCAACACTCCCCCAGAAGCCATCCTGCTGATTTTATGCCTTAGTCTAAGGTAGCTGAGCTGTCTTGGGTGTGAAATAGATCTCCAAAAATTTACGAGGCCTGGCTCAAAAAGACTCATATTTCAAGAAGGTAGGGTAGGAACAGATACAGCTCTTTGTATTTGCACAGAGAGATGCTCAAAATTCAGCTGGAAATCACCCAAGCAACCTGATTCAAACCTGAAATTGGATCTGACTTTGAAGTTGATCCTGATCTGTGAAGAGGATTGGAGCAGATGAACCCCAGCAGTGCCTCTGCCAAAAAATAGTCTGTGATTCCATGATAGACATACAGAAATAAAAAATCCTGTCAATTAGAATTAATATTCCAATTCATTGATTTTGAGACACCAGAACTCTATTGGGGTTTTTCTTACAGAATTTCAGTTCGTGGTCAAGGCCACAAAACCTCTAAAAATTGTATTTGGAAGAGCTAATTTTTTTTTTTTTCTCTTAACTTTCAAATAGCATTTTCTCACTGTATGAAAAATTTATATAGATTTTTGGCACAGCTAAGTTAACCTGTAGATGGGAAATTCCTGTTCATAGACTTGGAGACTTGTGCAGGTCGGGAGGGATCTCTGGGGATGCTCAAACCCAACCTCCCTGCTCTGATGAGAGCAGCTTGCTCAGGATGTTTCCTGTGGGAATTTCAGTATCTCCAGCAACAGATTCCACAGCCTCTCTGAGCAGCCTGTTCAGTATTTTACCACCCTCACCATGAAAAGCAATTTTTCTTCTGTTTTCCTTGAGTTTCCTGTGTTGATTCTTCCTGAGGGAAGTGAAAAGCCAGTGCAGTATTGCAAATTAAATTAATCTGTGGAATCCCCAGTGCTGAACCTCTGAGAATTTATTTTGATTTTCCTCCCCTGCAGAGAAGTGATGTGCAACAATAAATACATTTCATTTGCACCTGCACTGAGGGCTGTGGGCACACCTGGGGCAGGTGGCACAAGTGTGGGATGTCACTCACTTTGCTGGGTCAAACTTTGCAGAACAGGAGAATTTATCTAATCTAACTTTTAACCATCCTCTTATGCTCTTTGAGGGGAAAAACCCACAGAGTTGTGCTTAAAATGGAGGTTTTTGGTGTACATTTAGGAAGGGTCAGTGTTCTACCCTGTACCAGGGAGGGGGATGATGCTTTGGGTGGCTCTGGTGGCACCATGTCCCAGGGCCTCTTACTGATGCCTTTAGCTCTGCTGTGATGTCAGAACTGCTTGTGAAGAGTGAAAAAATTGAATTTGGGACCTGACACTTCTGCTACAAAATCTGTTGGGTTTTTTTAATATATATATATACATTTTAGTTCTTTCTAGAAAATGTGACTTTCTTTTTTTATTTCCTAAAAATGGTGATACTAATGAAAAAAAAAATGACACCCCTTTTAAAAATTTTACTTTGAAGCTCAGTGTTTTTACTTTTAGTTCTCTACTACCTCCCTCCCTTCTCCCTCCCTTCTTTGTTCAAATGGAGAGGATATAAGGAGAAATCAGATGCTGCATGTCTTAAGAGAAAGCATTCCCAAGGTACAGTAATTGGAGATTTCTTTTTTTTTTTTTTTTAATTTTTTTTTGGTAGTGCTCCTGGCTTAGGAAGCTTTAAATTCTAGTTTGCTTGTCTCAGTTAAATGTTAGATTCACATGCTTTGGTTTTTTGAGCTGTATCCATGCATTTTCTTTCCAAGAGGAAGGAAAAAGCATCCTAAAGCTTAGAGGAAAAGTAGAAGTGTTGTGAGTCCTAGAGAGAAGTAGATGCTCCTGGTGTCATGCAGTAATTCTTATTAGAATTGTTTGTGGCTGATCAAAACTGTGACCATTTGTTCCTTGCACTCTTTGGTGTGATTTGGCTTTTCCAATAAAATAAAAGGGATTTTTTTTTTTTAGGATTGCAGCAGGCCTGGGGTGAGATTAATTCTTTCAGAGAAGGAATGGAGGGTTCCTTCCAGATAATGTTTTGTTTGCTGCTCTCTTTTGGATAATAATCTTTTAATTTTAAGTTATAATTCATTTTTGCTGCAGCTTTGGAATGGAATGAGTCCCTGGCCATGGGCTGGAAAAGGGGAAGCTGTGTGGATTATAGCTCAAGGCTGCTGAGCTGCAGAAAACAGCCCTGACCTTTGCTGGTGTGCTGCAAATTTATTTCAGAAAGTGGGGGGGAGATCCTACAGGAGCCATTAATGACTGCAGAAGGCTCCAAAGTTCTTGTCACTGGGCTCTCTCTGCCTCTACCAAAGCCAGGAGTGATTAAACTTTCACTGACTTGTAAAACCTTTCATTGAAAATGTAAATGCACGTGGTAGGTTTGGAGTTGTTCTTGTCATACCTTGTATTCTTGTAGCTCCTGGGGATGTTGTGAGCTCTTGGGAATTTATTTTAACGTGCATAAATGTTTGCCTTTTGACTTCCTTTTAATTATTTTTTATGTGATTGGGTCCAAATGGAAAATGCCTGAAATCAAAACGTTTTGCAGTAAAATTTTTCCTGCCTCTTCTCACACAAGGAGCCCAAGTCTGTTAAAGGTGAATCAGTGTAATTCAAGCAATAAGAAAGGACTTCTGCCTTTTCTTTTGTAAATTGAAATTCCAAAGTTATGTTGTGCATTTGTTTTCCTCTCAAATCATGCTCAGTTGTGGTAATGAATGTGCTCGAATTTAAAAAAAATTGAAATTAGGTGGTTGTGTGACAAATAATGACAGTGATGAATTCAGAGGTGGTGAAGTACAATGTATAAATTACAGCAATGTGAGACATTTTTAATTAAGAGCAATGGCCTTTTTAATGGCTCTTAAAAAATAAATAAGAAAAGGTTTTTAAATCTACAGGTTTATGTAGCAGAACCTGAGATTCATTTCAGAAGGAACAACAGCAGCCAAATTATGTTCTCAGCTCCCTGCATGTGTCAGGCTTTTGTGTGGCACCTGCTGCTTGCAAGACAGACTAATTTAAAAATCCTTGGGGGAAAAAAAAAAGAATGCATGAGAGGTTTGGAGACAGTCTGTATCCCTGCTCTGGTCTCCATCCTGGCTGGAATGACAGTGCCTTTGTCTTGGAGGCAGTGTCAGCCCTGAGCCCTTCAAAGCTGCATTTCCCTGGGTGGATTTTGACTTGGGCACCATCAGACTCTGGGGAGGAAAGATCCCCCCCGTGCTTTGCTCTTGGCAGGTGGATGGAAGCATCAAGGAGAGAAGCAGGTATTTAGCTAAAGAAGGGGTTGAATTGTGAGCAGTTGGCCCCAGGAGGTGCTCAGCTCCTCAGGCTGGGAGGATGTTTCCATGTGCACAGCACAGTGCAGGGTTTCTGCTCCTCTGCTATTCTCCATTTCTCTGCCTCAGGATGAGTCAAAAGCCTCATGGAGATCGGGTTCTGCAAGGCTTTGGGAATATCTGGTCTGTGTTTTAAGGTTCAGATTTCAGCTTTTTAGGGGTTTTTTTTTCCCTCAGGGTTCATCTCTCTTGGTGAAACTGGAGTTTTTGTGATAGCAACCACTGATTTCTTCAGCTGAAAAAAATCCTTTCTTGATCCCATCTCCATCTCCAGCAGGGCTGAGCTTTTCACATGCTCAAACTGTAGGTGTCTGTTTTTGGTGCTCCTGAGAAATGTTTCATTTCTAAGTTCTGGCTACAAAAGAACCCAAAATTTGGCCTCATGTCCAAGGACTTGGCCTTCAATCCCTGACTAAAATCCCAGAAGGGCTTGGGCTGGAAGGGACCTTAAATCCCATCTCATTCCACTCCTTCCATTGTCCCAGATTGCTCCAAGCCCTGTCCAGCCTGGCCTTGGACACTTCCAGGGATCCAGGGGCAGCCACAGCTGCTCTGGGCAACCTCAGGGCCTCACTACCCTGAGAAAGGAATTTCTTCCTTAAATCTAATCTAAATCTCTCTTCCTTTAGTTTAAAACCTCTCTCTATCTCCCCATGGAAAAAGTTTTCCCCCTCCAGGTTCTTGGAGTGTGACATTTTCAGGGTCCCCCGTGGCAGGAAGGAAATTATGAATCAACCTCCTAAGAACATGGAGTCAAATTTATTATTTTATGATACTATATTATTTAAAAGAATGCTATACTAAAACTATACTAAAGAATAGAGAAAAGATACAGACAGAAGGCTTAGCAAGATAATAATGAAAAACTCATGACCTCTGCAGAGTCCTGACACAGCTGGACAGTGACTGGCCAAGAAGTCAAAACAATTCACATGAAATAAATCAAACAACCACCTGTTGGATAAACAAACTCCAAACCCCATTCCAAAGCAGCAAAACTCAGGAGAAGCAAATGAGATAATTCTTGTTTTCATTTTTCTCTGAGGCTTCTCAGCTTCCCAGGAGGAGAAATCCTGGCAAAGGGATTTTTCCAGAAAATATGACAGTGGCATTGGAGGCTGCTGCAAGGTCTGCCCAGAGCCTTCTCTTCTCCAGAAAAGTGTGCTGGGGTTTTCTGCAGGGCTTTTCTGCATCTGGGGAAGGTGCACCTGCAGAGGGGTGTCAGTGGGAATGCTGTCAGTGCCAGGGAAGTGCCAGGTGGGAACAAATCCATGAGAAGTCAGAGCCAGAGGAGTTTTCTGTCTCTGTGGATTTATGGGCATGCAGATCTCAGTGAAGCTCAGCACCATCCCAGCCTGGTACCCTGGAGAGCCCCCTCAGGTGTGGAATTTGTGCTCCTGGAGCATTTAGAGGGGTGAGCAAGATTCCCCTGTGCCTGTCCTGCTCCTTATCTGAATTCTGCCCCTGGTCTCCCTCAGCCAGGCTGTGACACGCCCTGGTGGCTCCCTGACACCTGGGACACGCTGAGCTGCCACTCTGAGCCCCTCTGGAGCTTCACAGGAGAGTCCTTCTGTCAATCCTGTCCTCTCCTCATCCTCAGGAAACATCACTTTGCCTTCCTCAGGCTCAGCTTCACACCAGCAGTGTCACTCTGTAAAATCCCCTGCCTGCAAAGCACACTTGAAATGTTTTATTTTTTTTTAGGATGTTTCTTTTCAGACTGCTGTCAAATCCTCCCCAGAGACACATTTTTGTGTTCCCTGTCTCACTGTGAACAGCCCCTGGGGCTGTCAGCAGCAGAAGCTCCTTTTGGTTGAACTCTCAAGAGTTTTAATAATCCCTTCACTGTCAAATAATCACAGAATCAAATCCCAGAAAGATTTAGGCTGGAAGGGGCCTTAAAGCTCATCCAGTGCCACCCCTGCCATGGGCAGGGACACCTTCCAGGCTGCTCCCAGCCCTGTCCAGCCTGGCCTTGGGCACTGCCAGGGATCCAGGGGCAGCCACAGCTGCTCTGGGCACCCTGTGCCAGGCCCTGCCACCCTCACAGGCAGAATTTCTTCCCAATATCCAACATAAACCTGCTCTTTTCCAGTTAAAATCCATTCCCTGGCTCCTGTCCCTCCATCCCTTGTCCCCAGTTCCTCTCCAGCTCTCCTGGAGCCCCTTCAGGCCTTGGAAGGGGCTCTGTGTTGAGTTTTATCTTCTTTTGTTCTCCAGGATGGGGGTTAAATGCTCAAGATGGTATTTCTTCAGACTCAGATGTTTGTTATTTCTTATCTCTGTCACAGTCTCACAAACCCTGAGTTCTGCAGCACTTCACTCTGACAAACTAAAAATGGAGCCCCATCTCTCTCTCTACAGGGCCTTTTAAGGATAAACTGTCCAATTAAGAAATGACACCTCAATTATTTTCACTTTTAACCCAATAACCAACCACCCATGGCTGCAATGGGGACTTTTTTATCCAATTACACAAACCCACCCAAACCCATGGAGAAGAAGGTGAAGAAGAAGGAGCAGCCTCTGCCTAAAACCTCCATCTTGTTTTTTATATATTACTATGTTCTAAACCCTTAAACTGTGAGTTTCCCCCCTGTGATATCACAAACTTCTGTTCAAACCCCACACCCACAATCCCAGTTCTGCCATTCCATTCTGGAAGCTTCTCCAGGCCTCAGGTCAGCGCAGTGTTCTCCTGGGGGTCAGAGCCTGGCAGCACAGAAAGTCTGAAATTCTCAGCAATTCCCAGGGTTCCAACAGCTCTGAGCTCTCCCTGGATCCTTTTCCCCTCCAGCCTGAGCCCCCCCAGCTCTGTGCTGGTGACATTTCTCTGCATGCAGCCCAGGGCACATTTGGCCTGCAGACACACCTGGCTGGGTCCTGTTAATCTTCTCATCCACCAGCACCTCCAAATCCTCCTCCTTAGGGCTGCTCTCGATCCCAGCCTCAATTTGTGCTTGGGATTGCCCTGACCCAGGTGCAGAACCTCACACTTGGCCCTGCTGAACTCCATTTGAAATACTTTGGTGCTTCCACATCTTGTTGATGTTACTTCTGTGTCCGTGAACAGCTTAAAAGCAAAGAAGTGGAAATAATAATTAATGCAGGGTAGGGAAAAGCTACTTGTTCCTTCCAGTAGAGAGGCTGGACTCGATTCCAGAAGGAACTTGAGGATCACTCCTCTACAAATTGCTGTTTTTCCAGAGATTCAACCGCATCTCTTCCTCTTCTTTTTTGTGTATGTTGAACACAACACCCTCCAGAGGCATCAAACTTCCACCCCTCCTCTGCCAGCTGCCCCAGGGTCATTCTCTCAGAGGGATTTTGCAGAATGCAGATGGAGCAATTCCTGAGCACCTCCTGGACAGGCCATCTCTGCTCTTGCAAGTCAGGCTTCTTTCTTTCTTCTTCCTGCTCTGCCAGTGGAAAACAACGATGTAATTCCAGATATTTTGGTGAATCAGTTGTTTACCACAACACAAGGGCTAATCCTCTCTTAATCCCCGTGCTCCTTACAGATTTTGTTTAGTTTTTTCATCAGTCTGTGTCAAGTCTGTCTGCTCTGGCAAAGAAACAAAAAAATTTTGCTGGAGAAAAGTCACAACATCTGGCTGAGCCTGGCTGGTTTGTGCTGTAGCAGAGTTAAAATTGGAAATTGTGATGGCTCAGGCTTTCTCAGAATGTTCTTAGAAGAGTATAAAAAATTCATTTGGGTGATTCAAGGAGGAGACAGGTTAGAGCACTGCTGGCTGTGGAAAAAACAACCCCAGAACAGCCCCTCTGGGTGTTTTCCATGACTTTGGACTTCCCAGCAAGAGCAGTGACAGATAAATCACCATTTCTTTGGTCACAGGGCTATTGCTGTTGTCAGCTCTGCAGATGCTCTGCACCCCATGTTCAACAAGACCTCAGCAGCAAATTTTGGTGAAATCCAAATTATTGTAACCCAACTGTGGCACTGCTTGGCTCCTGCAAGCTCCAAGCCTGAGATGATTTTGATGTGCATCACAACGTGCCTGTTGTTTAATCCTGACAGTCAGGCTGTGTGTCATGAGGTCGGGCTCAGAGCTCAATCAGTTCCAAATCTGGAGAAACACAATCAGTGCACAGAAAAAAACCCAACCACCAGAGCTCTTAGTGGCTTTTCAGAGAGCTACATTCTGTTCTGTGCCAGAAATTGCCCATTCAGGGGCTCATTGAGCTGCATTTCCAGCTCTGAGATATTTCTGAAAGGGGAGAAATGCAAGGGAGCCTTGGGAGCCTCTGTGTTGGAGCAAAGCATAGGAGAGAGGGCTGAAATTCCACTTTTTAGTGATGAAAATACCTGGGGCAGCCACCTGCTCAGCACACCACCTCTAATATTTCAGGATCCATTACCCTGCCCCCTTTAAGGGAATATTTGGGGTAATTCCCATCCCAAAATGAGGGTGGGAGGAGAATTTTGTGAAGTGTCCTCACAGGTGGTCTTCAAACTTCTGCTTGTCCTGCTCAGCTTAAACCCAGCTGTAAAAATTCCTCAAGGTAAGAAATAACACAAATTTAGGCATAACGGAGCTCTAAATTTTAACCTGTGTGTAAATTGCCCTTCTTTCTCTCTGTCTTTGTTTTTTTTTCCCCTCTTCCCCACCTAAATTCAATTCATTTATTCCTTTTTGCTGCAGCCATCCACAGTCTGAAGCTGAGCCGTAACCATGTGGACTGGCACAGTGTGGATGAGGTGTATCTGTACAGTGATGCCACAACATCCAAAATTGCAAGGACTGTCACACAAAAGTTGGGGTTTTCCAAAGGTAAATCTTTCCCAGACTTTGTAAAGAATATTGCAAATGCCAGCACTTGAAGTTTGTTGCTTTAACATCAAAAGGATATTTCAGGTTTTAATGTGAGTAACCCGCTTTGGCCGTTGCATTTTTTACTTTATATGAATATTCAGAATCCTTACCTTGTGTAAATAATGGTAACTAGATGTGAATATTTTTAAATTTTATTTAGATTACATTTTTGATTTATTATATTTTATTTTTATTTTTTTTATTTTAAATTTAAAAATTATAATTTTATTATAATTTAATTTTATTTTGATGGGTTTGGATGCAGCAGTTAGCACTACATAGCAAATACATGAAAATATGACAGTAGCAAAGTCCAGAAGCTAAAATTAGAATTAAATTAGAATTCAGTGTAAAATTAGGATTATTCCTGTAATAATATAAGATGACAGTTCCTTTTGCAACCTTAATTTTACTGCTGGGTACTTAGATATTGTGATACATTCCTTAAATACATGACCATACCTTGCCTCTCCCCACCTCCATCCAGGCTTTTTTTCTGTTCATAAAACAGAACTATGAAGTGACAGGAAAGGGCATTTAGACAGAAATTATTTCCTGTAGAAATTCAGGCTCGTTTAAACTCAACACTCCCAGTCAGGCAGCAAAAGTGTGATGGTTGGAAGGGAAGGGGGAGGTCTCTCAAGGAAAAAGCAGATTATTTCCATCCTAGAAAATGGGAATTTGTCCTGTGCAGGACACCAGGACAAGAACCTGCACATCTGGTTTGTTCCTTGAAGAGACAAGGTCAGGTCACAGCTCTGACTTTATTCTGCATCCTCTGCCCTGTAATTAATGCCCTCTTACCCTCCAGACTCCTGGGTGAACACTTAATTAATGTTTGCTTAAAAAATAATATCATTCAGTGCTTCACTTCCAGAAGAAATGAAGTAATTTATCCAGAACACCATGGGGATAATGTGTAATAAATAATGAGATCTGTCCCAAACAATTTGTGGGGGAGAAATATCAAAGCGAAATTCACTTGGTAAACAAAACCTATCTTGGCTAAAAAATGCCCTCAGTGGGTTTGGGGTGTTTTCCTCCTCTTTAAAACCAAAATAAGCTGCTGGTTCCAGTTTCTGAGGCCAGCACTGGTGCCTGGTGTCACTAGAGGGGGATGGAGGCACATTGTGCCCATGGGTTTGTCAGCACAGCAGGGAGAAAATGCCCACATTTACCCTGGGGAATTGGGTTTGGGTTTGGCCACTGAGCTGAAGAACAAGGGGGGAATTTCAGGTTGGATCAGCTCAAAATCAAGCAAGTTTGCCCTATCAAAATGATAAATTGGAAAGGTTTTCAACCAGCTCTTTTAATTGGGGTGGATAAAGTGACAACACTTAATCACTTATGTGGCCAGGTCGTTTCCATGATGTGGGAGTGAGGTGGAGACAGAAGGAATTGCATTGATTGAGACACCCAGGAGAAGGATTTTGTGTTGTAGAAGTGAGTTCACAGTTACACAACTGTTTCCTAAAGAGTTGTTCTCCAAAACATGCCTGATACTAATTCCCTTTGCAGTGGAAGTGGCTGTTGATATCACCTGGCAGCTCAAGTCTTTCAGGCCTTTAAAAGTGCCTATATTTTAAAAATAACTTGTATTATGGCAGAATGTACTTAATTGGAGGGGGTTTTATTTGCCATCAGGTGCAGAATCCTGGAATTCTTGGTTTGTGATCAGGCAGAGTGTTAGCTTTAAAACAAATCTCTTTGGGGTGTCTTTGTACTGTACACACTCACATATTTAAAAATAGATGCTAATCCTTTAATTTTATGATTCTCTATTATATAATCTGATTTTCAACATGCTGGCCTGAGAAAAGCCAAGCTTCTGTCAGCAGAGGAGAGCAGTGCACCTGGCAGAATGTCACTGATGTGGGACAATGTTCTTTCTGCAGCTTCAAGCAGTGGCACAAGGCTGCACAGGGGCTATGTAGAAGAAGCCACATTAGAAGACAAGCCACCCCAGACCAGCCACATTGTGTTTGTTGTGCATGGCATTGGGCAGAAAATGGACCAAGGAAGGATCATCAAAAACACAGCCATGTGAGTGCTTTGGTGTGTTTGAAGCAGCCTTAATGTGAGTGACAGCAGAGCCTTTGGTTTGGGCTGAATCTTTGCCTCTTTTCCTTCTCCTCTGCTCTTGAGTCATTAATCTTTGTGTTGTGGGTACACTATTTTTGATGTTAATTGGAATGTATGGGTGTAGAGAGAACTGTGAGCCAGAAGAGCAAAGGTTTATTCTGATTTTATCACCAGCACTTGTGGCTTTGGGGAAAATGGTGAAGGGGATGTAGCCTCAAGTTTCAGCAGGGGAGGTTCAACTTGGACATCAGCAGGAATTTCTCCATGAAATGGTTGTGGAGCATTGGAAGGGGCTGCCCAGGGAGGTTTCTATTTGCTGGGAATGTCCCCATGAAGGCAGGAATGATGAATCTGACTCCATGTTCTCAGAAGGCCAATTTATTACTGTATAATACTATATTATATTAAAGAATATTAAACTAAACTATACTAAAGAATACAGAAAATATATTATTAGCTAAAAAGCTAATAATGAAAACTCATGACTCTTTCCAGAGTCTTGACACAGCTTGGCCCTGATTGACCAATAAGTCAAAATAATTCAGAATCCAGTGGAACAATCACCTGTGGGTAAACAATCTCCAGACACATTTTACATGAGCAAAACACAGGAGAAGCAAATGAGATAAGAATTGTTTTCATTTTCTCTGAGGCTCCTCAGCTTATAATACTATATTATATTAAAGCATACAATACTAAACTATACTAAAGAATACAGGAAGGACACTTACAGAAGGCTAAAAAGATAATAATGAAAACTCCTGACTCTGGAAAGAGCCCTGACACAGCTTGGCCCTGATTGGCCAAAGAGTGAAAACAACTCACACCAAAAATCCAATGAAACAATCACCTGTTGGATAAACAATCTCCAAACACATTCCACATGAGCACAACACAGGAGAAGCAAATGAGATCAGAATTTGTTTTCCTTTTCTCTGAGGCTCCTCAGCTTCCCAGGAGAAAACTCCTGGGCGAAGGGATTTTTCCAGAGAATGTGAATGCCACACAGGGAGGTTTGGAGTCCCCATCCCTGGAGGTGTCCAAGAAGGTGGCACTCAGTGCTCTGGGCTGGAGACTGTTAGGAAGATTAATCCACAAACACCAGAGGTTTGTGTCCAAAAAGGAGACAGAGGAGTCTTTTGAGTTTATTCAAATAAAGGGAGAGGCCATGGGGCATTGCCCTGGGGTCTCTCAAATTATTGGAGGACGAGCCTCCCTTTTTATCTCAATTTCCCAGCCACATTTCCCTTCTCTCTTTCCCCATTGGCTGAGGTACCTGAGAGGTACAGACCTCCCAAAACACCTGATAGCAGAGATTTCCCTCTAATATACAACCCTCCCTTTCAATTTTTAATTCTTACGGAATTTAGGGGTTTTTCTTCCCCATTGTTTCTTTCATCTTTCAATGTGTAATTTCATTTATCAGCAAACCTAAAGTTTTATTTGTAAAAGCAAATATATTTTTCCATTCATCAATCAGTGGAATCCTTCCCATTGTTTCTTTTATCTCCCAGTGCTGGTTTGATCTACCAGCAGACCCACAGCTTATTTGTAAAGACAAATCTGCTATTTCTCTAAGGACAAGGTGGGGATTGGACTCCTTGGAGGTCTTTTCCAGCCTGAAGGATTCTGTGTGGAATCCTGGCTCCTGTGGTTGGTGGTTTTGCTGAGCAGGGAGAGGTTCCTCATTTGGGGAATGTTGTTCCTCAGTGGTACCTGGGTGAATTCAGTGAATTCAGCAGCAGCTGGGAAAGAACTGAGCAAAACATTTTTGATTAAGTGGTATGGGAAAGTTAATTTTGGAGTGGAATCTCTCAGAGCTGGGTGTTGGGATGCTGGGCAAGCAAATTGCATCCTGTAAAAGAGGGGGAATGGGGAGACACAGGAATGTTGTCATTCCTAGCAGAACAGGAGCCCTCCATGGATGAAGCTGTTGCTGTGAGACTGCTCATGGAGTTCTGTGCACAGAGCCTGGCTGAAAAGCAAAATGTGACCAAAAAGGCTGTGGAATCTCTTCACTGAATGTGTTTTGGTTTGCAGATGGCTCTTGGGAATGATGTTTCCCAGAGCTGTGGCTGCTCCATTCATGGGAGTGTTCAAGGCCAAGCTGGGGCCCTGGTTTAGTGGGTGGCATCCTCCTTCATGCCAGGGGTCGGAACTTCATGATCTTTAAGTCCTTTCCAACCCAAGGCAGTCTGTGATTTTATGCACCTGAAAAGATGGTTTGGAATCCTAGAAAAGTTACCAAGTCCAGATGGCAGCTGTGTGGGGGACAAGGTGACACTGAGGAGTCCCTCATTAGGCTCAAAAGGTGTTAATTACAGATCTGGATGGTTCAATAGGTGTGTCCCAAATAGCTCCAGGTTCCCTCAGCGCTGACAAACCCAGTGGCTTCTGTGGGAAGAGCTGGGATTGCTGGGATTTTGTGGTGGGAGCTTTGTCACTCTGGGTCAGTGCCTGTGTGCTCTGTGCCATGGTGTCAGCAGCCTCTCGTGTCCCCACAGCTCTTGGTGCCACTCCAGCCTCCTCGGGGGTGCCAGGGTAAACCTTTTGATGTCACTTGTGTGTCATTTGTCACCTCAAAGCACCAGCCTGCAGCTCCCAACCCCCCTTCCTGCCACTTCACTGCTCTGTCACTCACTTTGTTTAAGAGCCAAAAAGGATCCACAGCCCTTGGCTCAAAGGTACTCACCAAAATCAGTGTAAAAACTTCAATTTTTGTGGGATGGAATCACACTGGGAATGCAGATAGCCTCAGTATAAGCTGCTGTTTTAACAGTGAGCAGAAATAAAGCTTCAGCCTTGGAATCATTAAATTTTTCTGCTTTATCTTTCTCCCTCCTCCATTTTCCATACATGCAGGGTGAATTAACTTCAGCTCAGGTCACAGTGCAGAGATGGTCATTCATTCCATAATCCTGCTCTAATTGGCAGCACAGCATATGAAATACTTTCTCAAAAAGGGACACAAGACTTCATGTGCTTCAGTAAATCTCACTCACATCCTCAAGAAATACCAGACAGCATTGCATAGCCTTTTAAAATGCTAATTATTGGCATAAATTGTGCATTCTGCACAAAATTTGCAAATTAAAGCATCATTTTAGATTGAAGTATCTTTATTTTTTCATTCCCTTTTTTTTTTTTTTTTTTTCAAATAACAACTTGAAACTTATCAGTGAGGAACATCCCATATGTTGCAGAGAGAGATTTCAGAAGGAATGTCTGCCAAGCTCTCACAAGCCATACTGGCACTTTCTGTTAGCACCTTCATCCATGATATTTGTGTGCTGTTTGGTTTTTGGGGTGGTTTTTTGCAAGCTTTTCCATAAGGGACACAGTGGTGCCTTTTGAAAAATAAAATTAATAAGGCAAAGTAATTTTTGACCATTTAAATCAAAACTAAGGAGAGAAGATGTCAGTGGGTTTTTTTTTTTTTTGCCTTTTAAATGCAAATTTTTTAGTAGGAAACCTGCAGCTGGACCCCACCAGAGCTCATTTGACACGTTCTGTCCTCAGGTTACCACCTCGAGAAGAAGCTGGTGCAGCTCCCAGGATGCTGCTGCATCATTAGGCAGATCCTGCTGGTTACAGAGCTGAAAACAGACCCCTTGTCCAGGGAAATTCCAAATTATCCCTGCTAATTTCATTAAGGACTGCAGCTCAGCCTCCTCATTAGCCTGCCTGGATGCTGTGGTTGCAGGGTGTCCTGTGAGTAGGTAAATGGGAAAGATGCAACTTAGGGATGCTTGGATGAGCAGGTCTGTGGTGGATGTGACATAATTTTGTTTCTTCTCTGTGTAGTTAAACACATTTATTATCTAAATGTAGCACAGCAGCTGGTGCAACAAGCTGCTCCTGTCAGCACTGATATTCCCTGGGACTCTCTGGGAAGAGACATTCTCTCCTCCTGGAGAGGCTGGAGCAGAGATTCAGCAGTCCCAGCAGGAGCTCTGAGCTCTGCTGGTACCACAGGGATGCTTCTTTAAGGGAGAAGGCTTTATAAATCTGTATTTCTGCCTGATACAAAGCAAGGTTTTATGGCAGAATGTACTTAATTGGAGGGGGTTTTATTTGCCATCAGAATCCTGGAATTCCTTGGTTTGTGATAAGGCAGAGTGTTGGCTTTAAAATAAATCTCTTTGGGATGTCCTTTTACTGTACACACTCACATGTTGTTTTTTGGAATGGATTTTTTCCATGGAAGTTGATCTGTGGTTTTGTTGAATTTTTGGGTGAATGGGAGGGAGAGATGTTGTTACAAATATTGAGAGTTGGTTCTGCCACCCAAACCCATGAAGAAGAAGGTGAAGAGGAGGGTAAAGAAGGACTAGCTTCTGTCTTTAAACTTAAACTTAAAACTTCTGTCTTGTTTTATGTCTATTCTTATATTCTAAAACTTTAAACTCTGAGGTTTTCACCTTGTGATATTGCACACTTCTATTCAAACTACAAACTCGTAATTTTAGTGCTGTTAATTAATTTTGGAAGCCTTCTCCACAGCCTCAGGTCAATGCAGAGTTCTCTTGGGGATCAGAGTCTGTCAGCACAGAAAGTCTGAAATTCTCAGCATCCAGGACTCCAAGATCTGAGTATAATTTAGAATCATGGAATGGTTTGGGATGGAAGGAAGCTTAAAACTCATCTCATTCCTTTGGCAGGGACACCTTCCACCATCCCAGGCTGCTCCAAGCCCTGTACAGCCTGGCCTTGGGCACTGCCAGGGATCCAGGGGCAGCCACAGCTGCTCTGGCAATTCCAGCCCAGCCAGGAATTCCCAATTCCCAATCTCCCATCCATCCCTGCCCCCTGGCACTGGGAGCCATTCCCTGTGTCCTGTCCCTCCATCCCTTGTCCCCAGCCCCTCTCCAGCTCTCCCAAATGTTTTTCAGTGTCACATTTATGTCACCCCAGAGCCTTCTCTTCTCCAGGCTGAGCAATCCCAGCTCTCCCAGCCTTTCCTCACAGGAGAGCTGCTCCATCCCTCTGACCATCTTGGTGGCCTCCTCTGCCCATCTGGGAATGTTCCTATCCGTGTTCCCAACCTCCTTTGCAAAGCTCCTCTTGTTTCACCTGACCCAGGTGAAGGTCAGACCTTTCACCTGCCTTAGGCAGGGCTCAAACCTTTAGGCTGGGCTAAATTTCTTCATCTCCTGTGCTTGAGGAATGAGTGAAGTGACTCTGCTGTGCTTTTGCAGAGCAGCTGCAGTGTTGTGTCACTTCTGGGCTGCTCTCAGCTGAAGCTGGGCTCTGCCTCTGTCTGAATCTCCTGTTTGGATTCCAAAGTCACATTTGTCTGTGCTGCTCTTCACAGCCCAAAAATTGCTGTCTGCACAAGCACCAGCATCTTGGCCTAATCACCAATTACATTTTTATTGCAAGTCCCATTAGAAAGCATTTTAATTGTGGATTATCATTAGGATAATTACTTTGGAATAGCTATTTTGGTACATTTCCATTGCTATGCAAGCCCGGGCAGAGCCTCTCAGAAGCCTTTCACTGCATTAATGTGTTCTGCTAGAATCTCAAATGAAGATTTTCCTGTAAAATCTTTTCTATAATTTCAGCTCTTCAGGTATTTGGTAGTTTTATGTTCCATTTAAATCCTTGCATTGCATTAAATACATATTAAATGCTTGTTTTTCATCCTTTGGTGCAGGAATTAAGCACCCAGCTGGTAAATACTGGCTTACAGGTTTCAACTTGAGCCTGTCTTGCAAGAGAAGTTCAGGCCAAGAGGTAAAAGGTGACAGTTAGGGCATGAAATGCTTTTGGAGCAGCTTGTTTTGTGTGTGTTTATTGCCTAACACATGGCTGGGTGTTGGGCAGGAGCTGTAGCAGCCTGCTCAGGATTTGGGTGTATCCCCAGGGCTGTTCCTATTCCCAGCCTCCTTCCATCCCTTGTTTCTGCCCTTTCCCTGCTCACACCATGCCAGCTGTAAGCTGGATCACTCCAGTTGGTGTGAAAAAGTGGGATTGCACCTGGGTGTTAGTCCTTCTTTACCTTCTTTTTCACCTTCTTCTCCATGGGTTTGGGTGGTAGAACCAACACTGGAGGCTGCAGGGAGTGGGTGCAGCGGAGCTGGGAGGGGACAGGGAGTGCAGTGCTCTGTCCCTGCAGGGCAAAGCCTTCCTGCCCTTTGGAAAGCAGTGCTGGAGGAGAGTCTGGAGCACCTGCATCTCCCAGGATCCTGTGATCAACCAACAAAGCACCTCCAGTGCCTCTGATGGTGCAAAATCCTGTTATTCTTCAAAAGGATGGAGTGTGAATCCTAGTTGTGCTTCCTTTGTTTGCATCCTGGAGTTTCCATCTCTCCTCTGGAGCAGGGTGAGTCTGTGTGTGTTGTGGAGCAGCAATTTTCACAGCAGTTTCCTGAGAGCAGCAGTGGCAGAACATGACTTGAGCCTTGAGTTGCTCTTTGCAAGCTGCCTGTAGGGAGAGTGGAGTTGGCATTTCTGCAGCTGAGCTTTGGGAAAAGCCTCTCCCTCCCATTTCCTCATCTCTCAGCACAGCTCCACTCTCATTGCTCTCTTCAGCTCAGCAAACTGAGCCCAGGCCAGCCCTGAATTTCCTCAATAAATGCTATTATTTCCTCAAGGAGGCAGTGAGTGCTGCCTGTCCCTGAGATATTTTCTGAAAAATACCTTTGCCAGGATTCTTCTCCTGAGAAGCCTCAGAAAAGAAATGCAAACAGTAACTATCTGATGGCTGTGGAATGTGGTCTGGAGATGGTTTACCAGCAGGTGCATCTTTGATTGGTCTCATGTGGTTGTTTTTTACTTCATGACCAATCACAGCCAGATGTGTCAGGCTCTCTGACTCTGTCACAGGTTTGTTTTATTTTCATTCATTTTTAGCCTTCTGATGAAATCCTTTCTTTTATTCTTTTAGCAAGCTTTAGTATAACATTTTTAATATTATATATATTGTAAAATTATAAATCAGCCTTCTGAAACATGGAGTCAAGATTCCCATCTCTTCCCTTTGAGGGAGCTCCAGGGGGGTGAGAGCAGTAGGGGAAGGGTTTAGAGCATCATTCCCCAGTTCTGTGACCAAAATCCGGGAATGGATCCACATGGCTTTGCAGGGAAGAGTCAGAATTGAGTTGTTGTTTTTTTTTTTTTCAGGGAATATCCCTCTGTCTCTTGGAATCAGGGTGATGGGATAAAGGGTTATGACTTTAAACTGACACATACAGGAGGTTTAGATGAAATAATAGGAGGAAATTCCTCACTGTGAGGATGGTGAGGCCCTGGAACTGAGGAAGAGACTGTCCACGTGGCTGCCCCATCCCTGGAATGTCCAAGGCCAGCTTGGACAGGGTTTGGAGCAGCCTGGGATGGTGGAAGGGTCCCTGCCCATGGCAGGGGGTGGAGCTGGATGGGCTTTAAGGTCCCTTCCACCCCACACCATTCTGGGATTCAATGGTTTTATGAAATCAGAGTTCAGAGTAAGAAGCTGTCACGTTTGAGGCTTAAAGATCATTCCCTGTTTCTCTCTCATGGATCATCTGACTGAAGGGAGTCTGCAAAGATAACCTGACATTAAAATGAATGGTTTCTTTAAGCTGTCAGGCATTTTGCTCTGTTAACATCAGCAAAATTTGGGAAGCAGCTGAAGCTAACTCAGTTTGCAGCTCCCCTGTTTTTAATGGAGTATTTAAATCCTACACAGAACTATAGCATGAGATTAAAAACAGCCCCTCTGTAATAAATCTAAATATGTTAACATACCTCTGGAATATCCTCAATTTAAGCAAGGATGTATATCTGTGAAAATATGGGTTTGTTATTTATTATTTCAATCAGGGAAAGGCAGCCAGGCACATTTTATTCACGGTGTATATCAAAGAACCTATTTTCAGGCCATTACTTCTTGCATGGAAAATAGCAATATGTCAGAATTCTTTCAAGGTGTGCATTGAATCTGTGCATGAGTGGGTTTTCTTCTTAGAAAAACCATAAATTAGAGTTGCTTCCTTGTGTTTCAATGCATAGCTTGAAGTAATTGTTGCTCTGGGGTCAGTATTTCAACATGCATTTGTATCAGGTGAATTCTCTCCCTGTTTAGATGAGGATTTATGGCTTCAGTTGGTGTTAATTTAACAAGTGAGTAGAGGGATTTGCCATCTAATAAAATTTTTTTAAAATAAATTTATTTTGAAGAGCCAGAAGAAGGAAAAAAAAACCACCTCATCTTTATAGCAGAACAGATGAGCAGGTGTGTGTGCTGGGGGTTTGTGTCTGTAGCTGCATTGCCTGGAAATTACACCCCATTTTCTTCAGAATTTCTGTCAAACTGCTGATCCAAACCAGTGGGGGATGTGGTGCAGTGCCACTGGCTGTGTTGCCCTGGGAATTTCAGATATTCCTGGGAGCAGGAGATGGATGCTGGGAGATAATGAGAGGGTGTAAGTGCAGCTCTGACAGCCTGTGACACCCGCGGGGTGACAGGTGACAAAAATGCCTTGAAACTTGTGTGCTTGTGTGCACTTGGACCAGGAGGAGGAGATCTAAGGGAAAAAAAAAAACATTTCCTCAGAGTTTGGAGTTGGGTTTTCTCATGGAGCTGAGTGGTTCTGTTTGGGCAGGATTATTCCAGCAGGAGAAAAGGCTCCAGGAGAGCTGGAGAGGGACTGGGGACAAGGGAGGGAGGGACAGGACACAGGGGATGGCTCCCAGTGCCAGAGGGCAGGGATGGATGGGAGATTGGGAATTGGGAATTCTTCTCTGGTTGCCCAGAGCAGCTGTGGCTGCCCCTGGATCCCTGGAAGTGCCCAAGGCCAGGCTGGACAGGGCTTGGAGCAGCCTGGGACGGTAGAAAGTGTCCCTGCCATGGCAGGGGTGGAACTGGATGATTTTTAAAGTCATTTCCAGATCAAACCCTTCTGGGATTTTACAAATTTGGGACTATTGTGCTAGACCACAGCTGTAAAAGCAGCCTTTACATTTCTAAAGTCCTTGGTGAGGACACAAAGCCAGCTCAGGTTTTAGGAGGAGATGCCTGAAGCTTTTCCCAAAAGGTTTGGCAGAATTGCAAGGCCACATTATTTTCTCCAAACTGCTGTTTCTTACTTTGACTTCTATTTAAAAAACTCTCTGTCTCAGTTTGTGAACAGCTTTAGTGAGAACTGCACCCTTTCAAACAGCAAAAAGCTCTGTAGTGGTTGTATTTAAAGATTTAAAGGTTTAGGGATGTCCAATAGCTGTTCCTCCACAATATTTCCAGCTTCTACTGATAATAATAAATAATGTGGATGGTTTTTCCTGCTCTAATAGGACCAGGCTATTTACCATTTCTTTCACCTCAAGTAGTTGTTGTGGTGTAAAATTTTGTGCTTTGTTCAGACAATATTTCTATGCTTTTACTGCTTTTAATCTGAGCAGCTTTAATTTGCTGCTTGGCTAATTTTCTCCTAAACTTTACTGTTTCTGAATTGCTCTTTGCTGGTGCCAAGCTTTAACCCCAGCCTGCAGCTGCAGAGGGATGGGGAGGAGAACTGGGAAAAGGTAAAACCCATGGGTAGAGATGAAAACAGTTTAATAATTAACATAATAATACTGATACTACTACTACTACTAATAATAATAAATGGGGGGGGAAATCCAGAAATAAATCTGGGTCTGGCCATATTCCCCCCCAATTTCTTGTGCAGCTCCTTGTTGGCAGAGCATGAGATGCTGAAAATTCCCTGATTTAGGGGGAGCACAACCAAAACAACCAAAATATCAACATTATCCTCATCCTAAATCCAAATTGTGCTGTACTAACTACCAGGAAAGAAATTAACTTTATCCCAGCCAAAACCACCTCCTTCGTGCAGAAAAAGTGAAGCTGATTTGGCAATACCAAGGAGCTGGGGGCATTTTCAAAAATCTCCTTTATTTTGCTCAGTCAGGGACTCCAGGAATGTTCATCTATTCACTGGAATTTTATCTTCTTTATAATCTAGGATTTCCATGCTGCAGTTGGGCTCTCACATGTCCTGTAGTGTGTGGGGGTGGCAGGGAGGGGTTTGTGCCTGGCAAGGATGGCTCAGCTCAGGCCTTGAATCAACCCTGACTGAAGCAGATCCTCCTGCTGAATTATTTTTCCCTTATCATGGGAAGGATATTCTGCTTTATTTAAACCTTTGCCATCTCTTTGGACAAGAATCCAGGAGATTAGGAGTGCAATCACACCAGGCTTTAAAAATAGAGATGCTGAGCAGTTGCATTTCTTGGCGGTTTGCACAGGCCTGCAGTGACTGCAAAAAGGATGTACAGGATGCTACTTCCCTTTCCCTCTTTTTTTTCTCCCTTTCTCCCTTTTTTCTCCCTTTCCCCCTTTTTCTCTTCATTTCCCCCCTTTTTTCCTTCCCCTGCTTCTTTTCCTTTCCCCTTTTTCCTTCCCTTGCTTTTTTCCTTTCCCCTTTTTCTTTCTGCATTTTTTCCTTTCCCCCCTTTTTACTTTCCCTGCTTTTTTTCCCCTTTCCCTTTTTTCCTTCTCCCCTTTTCTTCCCCCTTTTTCTCCCTTCCCCCATTACTCTTTCCTTTTTATCCTTCCCCCTTTTTTCTTCCCCTTTTTTCTCACTTTCCCCTTTTTTCCTTCTCCCTTTCCTCTCCCTTTCCTCTCCCTTTCCTCTCCCTTTCCTCTCCCTTTCCTCTCCCTTTCCTCTCCCTTTTCTTTCCCTTTCCTCTCCCCCTTTCCTCTCCCTTTCCTGCACATTTTCCCCTTCACCCTTTTATTCCTTTCTCCTTTTTACCCCTTTCCCCAACTTTTCTTTCCCCCTTTCCCCATTTCATTTCCCTTCCCCCTTTTATTTCTCCCTATTCCTCCTTTATTTTTCTTTTCTTTCATCAGAAATTAAACGTCAGTGATGGAAAAGTGTTTTCACTGCCTCTCTCAAAATTGTGGTACATGATTAATCTGCTTTTTTAGTAGCATAATGAACTTTTCCTGGGGGAAAAAATTAAAAAATTAAATAAAAAAAATTTTAAAAAACAAGGGAAAGGAGAAGAGATAATTGTAGAAAATGTTTGGGTATTTTTGTTTTTTTTCCAAATCATTTCATTCCCTTTCCTGCCTTCTCAGAACAGGGTTTTGGCAGAGTTATCCATATAGGATTTTTGGATAGCTCAGGATTGCCCAGCACATGGAGCAGCTGAAGCAATTCCTGTCCCAGGTGTTGGCAGTGATTTATCCTCACCTGTCTCACTTCTCCTGAAGAGCAGAGGAGCATTAATACACCCAAGGAAAAATGCCTCAGCTCAGGGATTCAACTCACTAGAAAGCATTTGGACAGGTGGAAGTGCAGGTGGAAGATTAATGTCATTGTGCCTTTGGTTGTAGAATTAATTAAAAGGGGGTTGCTTTGAAAATAGGGGAAAAATGCATTGAAACACTGAAATAAATAAAAATTTGATGCTTGGAACTGGGAGCTTGGATTTGGTTTGTTGTGCTCATCTTCAAAAATAGGAATACTGTTGGGGCCAGGATTCAGATAAAGGAAAGAAAGGAAAATAAAAAATTTGCTTGCTTTGGGTGCTGAGTGACTGTAGTGGTTTTGGTTTGTTAATTGGAGATTTTTTGGGTAATGTACTAATGAGTGTGGTGGGTTTGGTGTTGGTTAATTATCAGTGTAACTCCTGGAATGCACTCATTTACTTCCTCTTGTGAGGTAGGACCGAGAGACAAGTAAAGTAGGTTTAAAACTTTAAAAGGGTATAAAGAAAAAATTATTAATAGGAATTAAAAGAAAGATTAATAAGAATTTAAAAAAAAAAAACCCTTTAGGATACTTCTCTTCCTCCTACAACCTTTTCTTTTTTAATGATGATGTAAAGAAATAAAATTTTACTCAGTTTGCTACCTCTAAAATAGTCTTTCTTTAGTTTACTTAGGGAGAGAAGTTCCTCTTGGTAATGTCATGGAGATCTCTCTACAAGAAAATAATTCTTTTGTGGTTCTTAATTTTTACAAATAGCAGCTGCTTGGGGGAATCTGTTATTGGGAAATCTTTCCTATTTTTCACAAGCTTTTTTTACAGTTGTGTTTATGGGTTATGTTAACTTTTGGGGTATTGTTTTAAAGATGAGCTGTTCAAAGGTAAAGGTTCTCATTATTTATAGAATGCCTGGATATTTCATATTTTGTCTGATTTCTTGCTGCTTTTCCTTTTTCAATGATGGGTTTTTCACACAACACAAATAAAGTAATATTTTTTAAATATCATAACTTATCATTATTCCCATTTCCCCCCCAAACAGAGAGGGTCAGAGATACTTTGGGGTTGAGGTATTTTAAGTTTTTCTCATCCCTTGGGAGAGGTGCAGCAATGTTTATGTTCAGATATGCTGTAAAAAGGAAAAGTCTTTTAAAAGCCTCTCCATCTGCTCCTGCAAGTTAAAACACTCCCAAGTGATCCTGGTTCTCACCCTTGGAGCTCTCAAGCCTTCCAATTCAGTATGTAAAATTAAAATAGAATTCTGCTCTTTCAAGCCATATTTTAAAGAGCTTTCTTTGTGTTTAAGAGCACTGAATTGTTGTCCTTCTGTACTGATCAAATGGTTGATTTCAGTGGATTCTAGATTTCAAAGCAGAGGTGAAATTCCTAATTTTCTATTTTCTAATTCTTTTTTAATTTTCTAATCCTTACCTTTCCCATTCAGCCCCAAACCCACCAGAATTAACAATTGAATTGAATTTAGGTGGATTATGTTAAGCCCATACTGTGATACATTCAGTCTCTTTCGAGCATGCAATGCACAGAATTTTTTTCATTAAATGAGTTTTTTAAGCATTTCATAATAAAAAGCTTGAAATTGAGGGAATTCCAAGAGTGATCTGTGCAGGCAAACATTCATTTCTTTGTTGTAGGATGCGAGATACAGCAAGAAAAGTGGAAGAAAAATATTTTTCCAACCTTGCAACGCACGTGGAATTCCTTCCAGTGGAGTGGAGATCAAAGCTGACCCTCGATGGAGGTACAGGACTCTGCTGTTCTGCTGTAGCAGCTGCAGAATTCTCCCCAGAAATCTCCTCTGTGCTCTCTGCTTGTGCTTTTTCTTTGGTTTTGTTTGCACAACTTGGAACATTTCCATCCCTGGCAGTGCCCAAAGCCAGGTTGGACATTGGGGCTTGGAGCAGCCTGGGATGGTGGAAGGTGTCCCTGCCCATGGATGATCTTTAAGGTCCCTTCCAGCCCAAATCACCCCATTATTCTGTTTTGTCATTCTCCTGGATGTAATTTAATTCATTCTTTTATTTTCCCAGACACTGTGGACTCCATAACTCCGGATAAAGTGCGGGGTTTGAGGGACATGCTCAACAGCAGTGCCATGGACATCATGTACTACACCAGCCCTCTCTACAGGGATGAGGTAAGTGTGGAAAACTGCTTTTTATGTGAATTCACTAGAGCAGGGCATAGAGGCTGAAAAAATGTGGATTTGGGAATGTCAGGGCAGCTCCCTTCTAAGGAAAACCTTTGTAGAAGGTGTTAATGCTTTGTAGGTGTGTCATAAGGGGGAAAAAAAGAGAAAGGAGAGGAGATAATTGTAAAAAAATGTTTTGGGGAATGTTTTTTTTCCCCAAACCATTGACTTTCAGACCCTTCCCTACCTTCTCAGAACAGAGTTATTCCATATAGGATTTTTGGATAGCTCAGGATTGCCCAGCACATGGAGCAGCTGAGGCAATTCCTGTCCCAGGTGTTGGCAGTGATTTATCCTGTCTCACTTCTCCTGAAGAACAGAGGAGAAGAAAGACAGCAAAAAGCACAATCTATGTCATTTATTCAGAGCAGAAATGTCTAAAATGGTTCTGTATCAACAGCTGAGAAATGGGAAGGGCTTTAATGCTGTTCTCCCTAATTTCTGCCTATTTAGACTTCCATAGAGCTGAGGTTCTTTTTATCTCTGACAAAATCCATGGGTATTTGTCACTTCATTTCGTGCCCAGTCTGATGGCATTTGTGTGCACTTGCCTTGCAGGGACACCAAAATGATCCCCAGTTATTCATTTTATATCCTGGGTGCTCCCATCCCACCTTGACCCATCTGTGCAGCTCTTGAGTGACCCCATTAACCAGAGGAGAAAAGCCAGGAACAGGATCATAAATTATGGTGGCCTGTAAATAATGATAAGCCTTGAATAAGTGATAATAACCTCAATAAATGAAGCAGCCAATAAAAAATGGACAGTGCTTCACCCCAGTAGCACCCCTTGTGTTTCCCACTTACTGGAAAAGCCTGAGAGGCTGTTTTAGGATTAATTTCTGTGGGAATTGTAGCTTTTTTCTGTGTTTGCTGTGTTATGTATAGAGTAGTGTTAATCCTTTTGCAGCCTCGGTGCCCTGAGCATGGTTAGACTGGGGTAAGGTGAGACTTTGAAGTCTTACCTGGATGTTTAATGTCAAATTAGGTGTGTTTAAGTCCTTTAGACTGGCTACACAATTTTGAAACCAAAATCTGTACCTCCCTTCCTGCTCAGTAATGCAGAATTCATTGATCAGGGCTCTCCACTGTCTCTCAGGTTTCCCTGCCTGTTGTGTACCTGAAGCCAACACAGATTTTTGTGGCAAGCCATGGAAATTTCTCTGGCAGCTTGAAAACAGATATTTTTAGCTGCATCAGAGGCTTGGCTTGTCTGTGGACATCTTATGGGAAATGGATTAGTGAGTAAAGTTCAGGTGTGCTGGCCAGCAGTGCATGAAAATTTAATTCATTGCTCAGTAGAATTGCAGTTTTACAGGTTTATCATCATCCCCTGGGTGTGAGAACTGACATAGGAGGAGCATGGTTAGATTACACAATACCAAGTTGGTTTTATTCATCAAATCAAATTAATTTCCTTGGGATGGTTGCAGCAATACACTCAAGTTACTCTTCCTTATCCCATTTTATTTTCTGTGACCTAACTTTGCAAAGTTTAACACAACAGTGTCAGATGGAGCATTCTTCTGGATGGTTTTCCCACCTTCAGTGTGTTTTTCTTGTGGCACTTTGCTCCTCCCAGCTCAGAGATGAGCCTTGGCTTTGAGGATTCACACATTGCTCAGAATTCATGTCCCTGCTCACTGCTTTATCACCCCAACACAATTCTGTGTGTACTCTGGGCACTCCCAGTGCTTTCCACCCAGAAATCCTCAAAGGATCTCAAAAAGGGCTTATTTTATTAAATTTCCTTTGCTTCTGGGAAATACATTGAGGAATATGGTGAAGAGTGAAGCTGCCATTCATCTGATGGCTCTGAGCAGAATCCCAGCCTGGTTTGGGTTGGAAAGGATCTGAAAAAAAACATCTCATTCCACCCCCTGCCATGGCAGGGACACCTTCCACTGTCCCAGGCTGCTCCAAACTCCATCCAGCCTGGCCTTGGGCACTTCAGGGATCCAGGGGCAGCCACAGCTTCTCTGGGCAACCTTCACAGGGCACAATTCCCAAAATCCCATCCATCCCTGCCCTCTGGCAGTGGGAGCCATTCCCTGTGTCCTGTCCCTCCATCCCTTGTCCCCAGTCCCTCTCCAGCTCTCCTGGAGCCCCTTCAGGCCCTGCCAGGGGCTCTGAGCTCTCCCTGGAGCCTTCTCCTCTCCAGGGGAGCACCCCCAGCTCTCCCAGCCTGGCTCCAGCCCTGGAGCAGCTCTGTGGCTCCTCTGGACTCTCTCCAGCAGCTTCTCCTGCTGCTGGGAGCCCCAGAGCTGGCAGAGCATTCCCAGTGACCTCCAGTGACCAGATGCACCCCTGTGCCCAAGGCAGGGCCAGAATCCTCTCCCTGCTCCCCTGAGTGCCAGGGGGACAGCCCAGGACCCTGTGAGCACCCAGGGCACAACACTTGGATGTGGCATTTTTGGGGTCCCCCATCATGGGGAGGAAAGATGAATCTGACTCCATGTTCTTAGAAGGCTAATTTATTATTTTATGGTATTATATTATATTAAAGAATGCTATACTGAACTATACTTAATAATAGAGAAAGGATACTTACAGAAGGCTTAAGAAGATAATAATGAAAAACCCATTATTCTCCCCAGAGTCCCAACACAGCTGGACTGTGATTGGTCATTAAGTAAAAATAATTCACATGTTGGATAAACCATCTCCAACCACATTGCAAAGCAGCAAAACACAGGAGAAGCAAATGAGATATTTATTGTTTTCATTTTTCTCTGAGGCTTCTCAGCTTCCCAGGAGAGAAATCCTGGGCAAAGAGGATTTCTCAGAAAATGTGACGGTGACGCTTGGATGGGAATTTTCTTTCCCCTCTCAAGGATTGTCCCCACTTAGAAGTATCACAACTTCTCCTTTAAAGCTCCTGAGCACTCTTTAGGCAGCTCATGAAGGGGTGTGCAGGTGGCAGCCCCTCTCTCCTGCCAGAGGAAGGTGTCACTGTCACTTGGTGTCCCAGGAGAGCACAGAGCTGCCCCAGGGCACTGCGTGTCCCATTTGAGCCCCCCAGAGCGTGGTGGGTGAGCCCCTCTTTGATTTCAGGTGTTGTTTCTTCTCCAGTGAGGCAGGAGAATATCCAAAAGGTGCCTGTGAATGCTGGCATGTGATGTGATAGCAGGCAGCATCAATAATTCAGCACAGCCCCCTGAACATCCCTGTCAGATTCAGCTGGGCTGGTTTTGTGGCAGAGAATTCTGCTGTATCCTTCCTCTCTACCAAATCCCTCTTTAAACATTACCCAGATGTAAGAAAAAGCAATAAATTGAGATTCTGATGCACACAGGCCTGTTTCTAAATGAACACTCATTTCACATTCTGCCCCTGACCTTGCTGCTCCATCTGTGGTAACACAATCTTGGGTTTTAGTGTCCTCACTGGGGGACTTGGTTTCACATCTGTGTCACTGTAGCTTCATATTTCTTTAATAATACATGCTTGCAGCAGAGATTAGAAAGACTAATTGTTGCATATTAAATGCAGAATTTTCACCTTCATTATACTGTTAAGTGCCTTTTTTTTTTTTTACTGATCTTCCCTGTACTTACTTGCAGGCTAATTGTAATTCTGTGAATTATTGATGTATGGCTTGGCAGAAAATGCCTTTAGTGCAGAATAAATATAATTTACATCAGTCTTCCCAAGATTTTTAAGGATTTAGTGCAAATATTGCACTATAAAAGTGGAGAAACTTCACTGTCCACCTTAGAATCATGGAATAGTTTATGCTGGAAGGGAAATTAGGGATAATCTCATTCCAACTAGACATCTTCCACTAGAAGAGCTTGCTCAGAGTCCTGACCTTGGAATGGCTTCATGGTTTGCCCATATTTAAAAGGAGAATTAATGACTAACCTCTTGAAATTTGGGACAACTTTTAACTTTTAGCAGAGCTTTCATCCCTTTGGGTTGTTTTGCAATGGAAATACCATTCTCTTGTGCATTCTTTTCAGCAATAAAAGGCAACTGGTTCAGGTGTGTTTGAAAACAAGATGGGAAGCAGGGAATTTTAAGCTGAGGCTATTTCAGGACTGGTTTTGCATATCCTGTTGAACCTAATAGTGAAGGAGCTGCTTGGCTGGTTTAATTAATGGCTGGTTTAATTAATTTGATTGCCCTTGAATGTATTGTCAGCTTTATAAAGTCATTGGTTCGTGGCTGTGCCTGAACCTAAACTTCATCTTGAGCACAGTGACTTGTTGGAAATGGGTTGGACTCAGCTTTTCAGCAGCAGGAGGGGTCCTGGGAGAGAGGCTCAGGCAGATCCACAGATCCTTTTTCTGTGCCATCCCTGAGACAGAGCCCTTCCCATCTGTTCCCACAGCCACAGCTCATTCTGGCCTCTCATCTGTTGTTGTGACACTCCTCTGGCATCCACCAGTGATTCCATCAGGGAATGTGACAACTGTTGTCCCCTTGGGGGTCAGCAGCCTCCCCAGCTCTGCTGGCACCTTCTCCTGGGCCACGTGGAGCAAAAACTCCTCAGCTTTGCTTTCCCAATCCCCCCTTGAGCTGCAGCTCCTCCCTTGGCTCTCAAGGAGCCTCTTCCCCCTCCAGCTGGCTCACACTCCTGCTGGCTGAATTTCAAAGGAGTTTGCGCTTTCTCCTGAAGTTCTCTTGACATTTGGGAAGAGCTGCTTGCAGAGCTCACTGTTCCTCAGATCTCCTTCACATTCCTTCCTCACAAAGCTGCAGAAACTGTCCTGCTCTTCAGGCTGGAGAGGGTGCACAGCTCAGGTGTGCTGCACTCCCTTTCCACAGGTCTCTTGTTTTTATTTTTCTTCAAACTGTTGATGTGGGAAGATTGTTTGGTGGGTGAGGATCCTGTGGAGACAGCACAGAGGAAGGAGCAGCACTCGAGCTCTGTGTTACTGCTGTGCTCAGGTGCCAGCAGGGCTTTCCTGCTCCCTCTTTTCTTGAAAAAACAAACTAATTTCTTGGATACTGAGAGGAAAATATCATTTTCTACACTGGTAATTTTGGTGTGCCCTGAAAAGCCTCTTCAATCCCAACAATCTGCCCCTGAAATGGAGCAGGGGGTGGAGTTCTGGATCTCCTTGGTGTGTGTCCTGGGGCTGTTTGTCCACACACACATCCCAATTTCCTTCTGCTATGCCAGGACCATGCTATCCATGCTTATTTATGCTGGTGAACAGCTCTTTGGGATGTTGGTGCTGGAATTCAGAGGTTGAACAGCTCTTTGGGATGTTGGTGCTGGAATTCAGATGTTTGGGATGTTGGTGCTGGAATTCAGAGGTTGAACAGCTCTTTGGGATGTTGATGCTGGAATTCAGATGTTTGGATTTTTCCAGCCCAGCAAAGGATGCTGTTAATGCTCTGCACAAAAGGGAAGCAGCTCTGCATGTCTCACCCCTTCCACAATTTCTTGTTCCCATCATGATCCAGCAGTTCAGGAGGTGTTAAAAGACAGGATTCTGCTGCCCTTCTTATCAGTGTTCTTCAGCCTGAGGTGACAGGGACATGTCACCCGACTCAAACTCCCCATCTGTACAGAACCCAGGCCTGTGCCAGTTCAGGATTCCTGAATGGATGGGATAGGCTGTTATTTTTTGATTTCTTGGAAGCCATGTGCCAGCCAGGCACATGACTGGGAAAGTAAAGGGCATTTTTGGCCTCATCAAGTCCAGCCTCCTGCTCCTTGGTCAGTTTTTGGCTTTCCCCTGGAATTGCATGGCCCTCAAGCCAGCTCCCCATGGATGTGCATTCCTTACTCGGCCTTTAATTTGGTTTCTGCAGGGCAGAGAGGTTCAAACCTCAGTTCATCTGAATGTGAGCTGCTTCCTTCTGAGTAACTTGATCCTGCAGGCTTGAGTTTCCTGCAAGGAGGATTTATTGGCAAAACTTCAGCTGATAGAGATAATCTCAGAATGGATTGGGTTGGAAGGAATCTTAAATCCCATCTCATTCCAAACCATGGGCAGGGACACCTTCCTCTGTCCCAGGCTGCTCCAGCCTGGCCTTGGACACTTCCAGGGATCCAGGGGCAGCCTCAGCTGCTCTGGGCACCCTGTGCCAGGGCCTGCCCACCTCCCAGCCAGGAATTCCTTCCCAATATCCCATCTATATTCCCCTCTCTCAGTGGGAAGCCATTCCCCCTTGTCCTTTCACTCCAGGCCCTTTCTCTGAAGTATTTCAGTGTCCCCAGGCTGATGCTAAATGAGGGCCAGCTGGGAGGATGGGATTTGGTGCAGCTTTTCTGGAAGAACTAGGAATTGTTCCCTTTGTTACAGTGTTTGATCTGCTCAGGAACAGGCAGGGAAAGGTGCTGCAAATCCCTGCTCCCTCTGGAGGAGCAGAGCAGCTGACAGGGAAAAACATCAGCTCAATCCACTGCTGCCTCACTGATTCTTCTGGGAGGTGTTTGAGCTTGTTAGTCTGTGGGTTGGGCTGATACCTCAGGTTTAGTTTTTATATTTTTCACATTCTGTACTGCTTTAGTGTGTGGGTCTGAGCTTTCTATGAGGGGATGGTGAGCTCTGTGCACAGAGCAGGGAGACAAAACAATTCCTGCTCCAGCTGGGCACCAAGGACAAATGACCCAAATCTCAGCCCCAGAGCACAAACACCATGGGCTGCAGAGAGAAAAACAAGCAGGGTGGGACTGCAGGGGCTAAAGCTGGGATGGGACAATGAACTGCAAGGTGCAAATGGAGCAGAACTGATCCCAGGGACAGAGCCCGTACCCGGCCGTGCATTTTGGGGCCATTTTGGTTCATCTTGGGTGCAGCCCTGGCTGGGCTCTGGTGCTGCCCAAGGTGGATCCATGGGGGAGATGCTTGGAATCAATCCCTGCTTTATTCTGGAACTCCATCCAGCCTCTGCTCCAGGGCAGCCTGCACAAGGCACCAGTTTCTGGTGACCCCAGTGGGACCAACCCCACAATCCCTGGCTTAGGGAACTCAAGGAATCTCCAGGTTTTTTGTAAAGAAAGCCCTGTGGAGACCTGGGATGGAAAACCAGCTCCCACTGTCCCCAAAATGAGCTGGGAACTGGGAGGGAGGATGGAAGAGGAGAGCTGCAAAGAGAAAGAGGAGTCTGGTCATGCTCTATTCCACTGTTCTCACCATTCCTGGGATTTTGGGGTGATTCCTGCAGAACCTGCAGGTGCCTCCAGAGCACAATAGATCCCATGGAGCAGCAGGTGCTGAGGGTTGGGGCTGGCAGGGAAAGCAGTGAGAAAAGGGCTGATTCCAGCAGGAATTCCTTGGATGGAGCTGCAGTGGAGCAGGAGAAGCTGTCAGCAAGCTCAGGATGAGGCACCCATTACCTGTAACCCAACCATGGAGCAGCCACTTGGGTGTCCTGGGTTTGGGAGGCTGAGGAGGGAGGGAGTTTGTGTTTTGGTTGTTTTTTGGTTGTTTTTTTGTTTTGTTGTGGTTTTGTTTGTTTGTTTGTTTTTGTTTTATTTAACCTTTAATTAAGACCCTTTAGAGGGAGTAGAAAAACAAGCTGTGCATAAAAAGATCAGCTCTTAAAAAATTTATTACGGTGATGCCATTTAGGAGAGAAAATTTGATAGGCAGTCATACTTTTCATGTTTAAATACAACCAAAAAAAATTCACTGATTTTAGGCAATGTAAAGTGGTTTTAGAAGTATTTTTATGTGGATTTTTAGGACATATCAAGCTGTAACTACGAAGTCATTTACTGGACTAAAACCCTGTTCAAACTTTCCTTTCACAAGTTGGAATATTTTATGCTTTTTAAGACTCAAAAAGCAAATCAGGATTAAATCATAGACTTGCTTGGATTGGAAGGGACCTTAAACATCATCCCCCAATAAATATTACCTCAGCTTCCTATACTACTTAACCAAGCAGGCTTTAATCTGGGACTTTAAATGAATATTCATTTTCTTTTCAGTTCCTTTTATTTTTCTCCTTTTTTTTTTCCCTTACTCTGCACCACAAAGGTTCAGTTTCTAATCTTAGGACTGGCACAGGACTGTTGGCAGGACACCAACCTGCATAAGTGCTCACTGCAGGTGCAGGGCTCCTGCTTTTGGCAGAGCAGCAAACCAGACCATTCCCAGTGCCTGGAATTCTGGAGCCTTTCCCAGAGCACATCTTCCTACTCCACAATTACCTGGGGGATCTGGAGTTTAGGAATTATCTCCATCAGATGATTTGGTTGAATTCAGTGCTTGGATTCTGGTCTGCAGAATTGCAAATGTGCACCTATTAGGAAATCCTTTTCTTAGTTATGTCCATGTTTGTGCTGAACTTCCCAGTAACAGCAAGTTTTTAAGGAGGAGGAGGATTAAAAACAGGGCTGGACTCAGTTTCCAACCAAGGTTTTCCAAGAAATATTCTGTTTTATGTTTGCAAGATCAGATCTGTATAATGGAAATGCCATGATGCCAGAAGATTATTTACCTATTCCTGGCAGGAATCCCCAAACACTTTGATTTCAACTGATTCTTGCTATTTTGTTCTGGGTTTTAATCAAAACCCTTTAAAATGGAGAGAACACCAGCCAGCCACAGCTCATCCTGACTGACATTTCCAGCTCCAGCTCTGCCTGTTCATGTGTGGAAGTTTGTGCCCAGACTCTGTGTAGACCCAAATGGAAGAAGAGGCAGCATCACAGTCAAAAATACTTGAAAATGGGTGTTCTGATCCTCCTTTCTGCAAGCTGCTGCAGGGCTCTGTTAATCATCTCCCAGTGCTTCAGGCACAGGGTTTGTTGTGTGGATTCTCACTCAGTAAAATGTGTATCAAACACTGGCACTTCTGGTGCCATTCATATTTATGTTCAGTAATGACTCAGGCTCTTGAAAAATCATGCTGAAATTATATGTTCCATGGCTTTAATTTCCTCTTGCTAACAAGGGAATGATTTGCACTCTCTTGTTTGTCCTCCTCCCTGCCACAGCCTGGAAGCATTGCTCAGTTTCCATGCTGAGTTTCACAGGCAAAGCTGGGGTTTTTTTGTTTGTTTTTGTTTAATTTGGGGGTGTTGTTTTTTGGGGGTTTTTTTGTTTTGTTTTGTTGTTTTGGTTTTTGTTGTTGTTGTTGGGTTTTTTGGGGGGAGGTTGGGTTTTGTTGGTTGGTTGGGGGATTTTTTTGTTTTGTTTTGTTTTGTTTGGTTTTTTTTGTTTAGTTTTTTTGTGGGTTTTTTTTCCTGTTTTGTTTTGTTTTTTGTTGGCCAGTTCCCAAATCTCATGGTTTCCAGTGTTTCTCTCTAAAATACTTTCTGGGAAGCTCTACCTTTTTATCCTACAGTGTAGGGGTTTGGGGCAGATAAACTTCTCAGAGACTCCCTGAACATAGGATCAACACTTATTTGTTTGCTTGCTTGCTTATTTATTTATTTATTTATTGCTATAGTACTACAGGATTAGTCTGTGATGTTTAAGAACCATGTTGCACTCCTGCTTTTCCGCAAAAAATCCCTCCAGGAAACCTATAACCAGAAAACTGGTTTTTTTAAGCATTGTTTCTGTCAAATGTTCAAATTCTGCCTCTGTTTGTCTCTTTTTTGCCTTTTTTTCCTCCTGTATCATCCTCTTACCTGAGATGAGGCTTTTCATTTCTCAGCATCGTTTTATTCTGATTCCTTGGGAATAATTTCCAGCAGGTGCAGGTGTAGGAAGGGAAGGAGGACAGGAAGATGCCTCTCCTTTCAGCCAGGCACTGGGGAGGAGAATGAAAGGCTGGATGAGTTCAAGCCTGTTTTACTGAAGCTCAAAAGCAATTTGAGGATATTTTCCCAGAACCCATCCAGGCTCTCACTGCAGTCTGAGCACATCCATTTGAGTGGATTTCTCTCTTCCCAGTTCCCTGTTGCTCACAGGGATAAAGGGAGAAGGGGGTATGAGCTGCTTAGTAGGGTGATGCCAAGGTTATGGCAGAGATGTGAGTTTGATTTTTCAGGTTTAGCTTTTCTATTTTTCACATTCTGTGCTGCTTCAGTGTGTGGGTCTGGGTTTCCTATGAGGGGATGGTGAGCTCTGTGCACAGAGGCCAGCTGGGAGGATGGGATTTGATGCAGGTTTTCTGAATGAACTAGGAATTGTTCCCTTTGTTACAGTGTTTGATCTGCTCAGGAGCAGGCAGGGAAAGGTGCTGCAAATCCCTGCTCCCTCTGGAGGAGCAGAGCAGCTGACAGGGAAAAACATCAGCTCAATCCACTGCTGCCTCATTGATTCTTCTGGGAGGTATTTGAGCTTTAGTCTGTGGGTTGGGCTGATACCTCAGGTTTAGTTTTTATATTTTTCACATTCTGTGCTGCTTTAGTGTGTGAGTCTGGGCTTCCTATGAGGGGAAGCTGAGCTCTGTGCACAGAGCAGGGAGACAAAACAATTCCTGCTCCAGCTGGGCACCAAGGACAAATGACCCAAATCTCAGCCCAGGAGCACAAACCCCATGGACTGGAGAGAGAAAAACAAGCAGGGTGGGATTGCAGGGGCTAAAGCTGGGATGGGACAATGAACTGCAAGGTGCCAATGGAGCAGAACTGATCCCAGGGACAGAGCCCGTGCCCGGCCGTGCATTTTGGGGCCATTTTGGTTCATCTTGGGTGCAGCCCTGGCTGGGCTCTGGTGCTGCCCAAGGTGGATCCATGGAGGAGATGCTTGGAATCAATCCCTGCTTTATTCTTTTAACTCCATCCAGCCTCTGTTCTAGGGCAGCCTTCTCAAGGCATCAGGTTGATTCCAGGTCATGTGTGGTTCAGGCTCCTTCCATCCTCCTTGAATTAAAAAAAGAGCTGAACCTTGATACAAGAGGAATGCTCTTTTGCTCAGTGCTGCAGAAAATGGAATAGAATCCAGCAAGAAGGGAAATGCCACTGTGCCAACAATCACTGGTGTGCCACTGAAAACCAGGTGTTGCTCACCTCAGAGCGTTCTGTTCAGTACTCCCAGCACAGCTTCAAGTGTTTGAAGTGTTGAAGTGTTTCATTTATTGAAGTGTTTATTTCAGTTTGGTGCCTTGGGCAGTGCAGTGCAGCAGTGTTAGGGTCACCATGTGTCCTGTGTGGTGGCTGCTGGTGGCTCTGGAGGGAGGGATGAGCCTCTGGAGCCAGTGACCATCAGCCAGGCAGTCGCTGCTGGCCATGGGGTTGAGCTCATCTTCCCAGCCTGATTTAACAGGAGCGGGTCAGTGTGGGGTGGGAACATTCCTGAACATCAGCAGGAGCCACAGGATGTGGGTACTAAACCCTGTGTCCTCACCCTCTTGGCACAGCTGGTGAAGGGGCTGCAGCAGGAGCTGAACCGCCTCTACTCCCTCTTCTGCTCGCGGAACCCCGAGTTCGAGGAGAAGGGAGGGAAGGTCTCCATCGTGTCCCACTCCCTGGGCTGTGTCATCACCTATGACATCATGACTGGCTGGAATCCAGTCAGGCTCTATGAGCAGCTGCTGCAGAAGGAGGAGGAGGAGCTGGAGGAGAGTTGGATGAGCTACGAGGAGCGGCGTCTGCTCGAGGAACTTTACCTGACCAAACAACGGTAATGGCCCCACTGCCAGGGATCAGGGGAGATAACCACAGCCCTGGAGAGCACCCTCTGGGTGTTTCCAGAACCCTCCAGGGCTGTTATCTTTGGTGTTCTTCTGCTGGGGCTGGGTGATAATGCCAAACACAGCACTGGGAGCTCGGAATCCACACAGACTCATGGAGCGGTTTGGGTTGGAAGGGACCTTCAAGATCATCCAGCTCCAACCCCCTGCCAGGAGCAGGGACACCTTCCACTATCCCAGGTTGCTCCCAAGTCTCATCCAACCTGGCCTTGGGCATTTCCAGGGCTGGGGATACTGTGGTGCTGTGAGACACCCATGAGAGAATCTAAAATTAGCATCTTCAGTCGTTCAAGTGGGAGATGACAAATCATGAATCACAGGCTTTGGTTCATGTCTGAAACCAATCTGAGCATTGGTGGTACTTGGGCAGCATTAATTCAGCAGCAGCACTGCTGTGGTGGCAGTCAGGATGTGTCTCACTAGGGCTGGGTGCAGGATGTCTCTGTCAGCTGCAGGGCTGGACTCAGTGCAGGATTTCTGAGAAAAAGGAAGTTTAGAAGCCTAATGAAGTGTTGCAGTGATAAGGTGACCCTTCAGGCATGTCACAAACATATAATCAGGGAGAAATGGCCATTTTCACACTCTGCTCCAGCTCCTCAGGCATCCCCTGAAGTGCTTCCACAGAATCCCAAGTGTCATTTGACACTGGCACTTCTGCACAGAGTGAGTGGCTGTCCCTTCAGTGTGAAATGATGGGAAATGGACTGCTGACATCCTGTAACCTCTGGAATTCACTGGCACTGGGAACAGTTTACCCATCCATATGTGTGCTTCACATTGTAGCTGCTTTTTTAATTCAGGCCAGCTAGAAAAGCAGGTGAACAACCTTTTTTTCATGGGAGTTTAAAGGGTGGGACACCATCCTCCAGAAATTCCACCTCCATACAGAACTCCATAATGCCCAGCCCATTTCCCGTGGCTTTGTTGTTGTTTTGGGGGGTTTAAAACAAAATAAAGCAGGTGATTTGGCTGCAAAATCACCAAGGAAACAGGAGGTGAGTCAGCTGCTCCTGAGGAAGGAGGGTGGGCAGGTGCTTGGGGTGGTGAACAGGGGAATTGTCATGTGTTGATTGATTCCTTCTGTGGCCAGAGAAACAGGATTTGACAGACATTGATTGTTAATCAGCTGAGCTGCTCCAGGAAATACTGACACCATCCCTCTCTCTTCCCAGCAGACAAAACTGTTGGACCCCACAGGAATGCCTGTTTGGATCAGAGAGGTTAAAGCTGCATTTTTTATTGGATCTCAGAAAGATCTCTATTTTCTAGGTTGAGAGATATAGAAGAGAGATTACATGAGTTAAAGGCATCCACCATATCAAAACCACCTGTCTTAAAATTTAAGGTATGTATGTTTTAAGAGGTTTCTACTGAATTTTTCTGCTTGCTGTAAAAATACACCTGCAGTTTGAGTCATTCTGCTTACTTTTATTTTTTTCTCATGTCCCTAGACATGATTTTGGCAGAATAATCTGGATGTTGGATGAAGTGTGTGTACAGATATGTAAAAATGTTGTTGTATTCATAGATTATTGTTATTTATTGCAATTCTGTATTTGTAATAAATTTTGAGCAGCCTGGTCTGGTAGTGGGAGGTGTCCCTGCCCATGGCAGGGGGTTGGAATGAGCTGAGCTTTAAAGGGTCCCTTCCAGCCCAAACCATTCTGGGATTCTGTTATATATGTTTATATGAAATTAAATGTAAATATCTATGTGAATATATAGATTATAATTAATTTTGATACATAAACCTAGTTATTATACACACACAATTCTGTGGGAAGGTAAAAACCATTTGGCAGATTACATCAATCACATCTTTTAAAGAGTTTCACTTCTACTCCATTGAATAATCCATCTTCCTTGGGGACTCCTTCTAACATGTCACATCTCTGAGCAAATCTGATTGAATTTCCTCCAGGAGTGGATTTTCCTTCCAAATGATTCTGCTCTGACAGTTAGCACACTTTCAATCTCATGCAGCAGATTGCTTGCTAATCAGCTGTACAAATTGCTAGAATTCCTTATCTTTGGGAAAAGGCATTTTCCAGCTCCTGGGTGGGATGTGCAACACTTTCTGGTTGCTCAACTCCATCCTGAAGTATTAAACCATAAAAATATGTGACATGATAGATGAGAATTAAATGGATTATTGTTTCTTAACTTGCCATTTTTCTTTCCTTATGAGTTCAGAAGGGCTCCTGGAAGCCAAGGTCAATGTTGAGCCATGAAAAAAGAGGAAACCAGCCATAATTCATGTTGTCACAGCCTTCTCCTTTTCATCAGTGCTTGAAAGCATGTGTCAGGCTGTTATCTCTCCCATCAAGGAAGCTGGAGTCAGGCTGGTCCTCCCCAGCTCTGGGAAGGATTCCTCACTCACTTGGTTTGAAACTGAAGGGTTTTTGGACAGTTGATTTTTAGATAGGGAGGGGGAAGAAACTTTAGATAAAGAGGACTTTATCTAACTAAATTGATGAGATAGGTCTGTAATCTTCAGGCAGCATTTCCACTGCAGTTCATCCTTTTTTCTTGCCCTTCCTGACAGGGAGATGTTTTGTTTTTGTGGAGTCTCACACTGGTGACTCCCATGGCTTGAGGCAGAGCTCCAGAGGGAGAAGCTTTCCATGGAAATGATGGCAAGGGAGGATTTCAGCAGAGTGGCTGGAACTGCTCATCAGCAGAGCAGTCCAGCTCACTGAGGGTGACTGGTTTGTTGAAAGAGAACAGCCTTGTTCAGAAACCAGCCACCCATCCCTTGGCTCTTATTGTCTGTTCTTCCATGGACTGAAAAAAAATCAGGGTTCCCAGGATGGGACAGAGTCACTGGTGCCTCATGAAGGAGAGTTGTGCTTGATGTTGAGCAAGCACAAAGTTGCTTTTGGCAAGACAAATGCAAGAAGAAATACAGCAGTTTGCTTGGTTCGTGCTTAATATTAGAGAAAATGAAATTATTGACACCACAGGGAGGAAAAACCCCACAAAACATGAAGATATGGGGTGTGTTGTACTGTAATAAAATATTGGACAAGCCAGCAGAGTGGGAACTTGAGGGAGAGGGATCTTTGTCTTTACCTCTGCTTCTCCTCAGATGGGATAATGGAATTACCTGCTGGACCAACAGGAGCAGTGGGAGTCAAAAGCAGAACCAACACCTTGTTGTAAATTTAAGATTTAGAATCACAGCCTTCTCCCCACCAGCCTTGTAAGAGGAGTTGGAGTTAAAGGGTGAGGGGCTGAAGAACATGGGAACATGGGGAATGGTGTGACAACAACCCCTTCATGCCTCTGGTGTATGAAAATAGAAATTTTTTTATTGTAGGATGAATTTCAGTCATGGTAGGGAAGAGGAGAGCAGGATGTACCTCAGCTGCTCCTTAGGGCTGCCATGGAAATCCATTTAAATCTGGCCTTGCAATGTCCTGGCCCAAAAGACTTCAGGGTTCCTGAGCACTTCTCACTCAGCCAAGGCTGGAGGAAGGTCCAGCCTGTTCCTCGTGTTCTTTGTGCCCAGCACAAAAGGGCTCTGCTGCCTCACTTCTGTTGACTCATTCAGCTTTTTTTCCTTCACTTAATTATGAAAATACTGCAGTGCTAACTTGAATGGATGATTGCTTGGCTCAGCTTCTGCTTAAAATACAAATAAATTCATTAAGTCTTCTGTTTATGAATCATAACCAGGAGAGGAGTTCTCTCAGAGGTCATTTCATAAACACTTCTCCTGTGTTGTTAACATTTACAGGAAAATGCCCCACTCCTGATTGCAGGAGAAACAACCAAAATTAATAAATATTTTCTAGAAAGGTTTTGATCTTCTATTCCCAGTAGGTTTTATAATGCAGTAGCCTGGTCTTCAGGCACCTTGCAACAGCACTGACAGTCTAATGGCTGCAGATTAAAGGATTTGGGGTTAAGAATCATAGAATTCAGGTTGGAAAAGACCTGTCCACCACTAAACCATGTCCCCAAGTGCCACATCCACATTAAATCCCTCCAGGGATGGGACCCCAGCACTGTTTATCAATAGAAATGATGGGACAGCCGTGGGACAAAAGCCACACACCGTGTCACCACTGAAACCAGTTCCCTTTGGAGGGTTTTCCCAGGCTCTTTAGAGTGTCCTGTGCTGAGTGCAAGCTGGCAGGCACTGTCTGATTCCTCCCTAAAGCAGAAAAACCATAACTGTGCCTTTCAGATGTTTGACACAGGAATATCAGATGGAGAGGGTTAGAGGTTACTTATCCAATTTAAAGGATTCTCTTGTGTTTGAAGATGAAAAAGCTTTTTGTCCAAGCTGCCAACACACAAGATCTGTGTGAAACTTGGGCTGAGGAAAGGAAAGGAGCTTTGTACCAAGTGACAATTTTAATGACAGAGCAGTGCTGTGCTGCATGTGACATGGGATAACCATGCTGAAGGTCTAGTTTCTACTTTTTCAAGTTGGGACTTCTTTGAAAGGAAGAAGGGTGGTACCAGTGCCAAGACAGAGGAGGAGGAGGAGGAGGAGGAATGTTTTGTGCAGCACTGGGAATCTAAGAGATGAAAGGGACCATTATTCCTATGCCCTCATTCCATGTGCTGACATACAGGGAAGGCACATGGCATTCCAAGGATCCTCCACGTGCATTTAGCAGGAATTCAGCAATTTCTCTTGCTGGCTGAGCATCTGACGATGGTAAAATTAAATTTTCAAGTAAGAAAATAAAGGTTGAAAGGTCGTTTTGACTTAGGGAAATGTCTTCTACCACTGAGTTTTCCATTTGATGGTTTTAGGAGACGATGCCTGAGGGTTGGACTCAATGATCTTAAAGGTCTCTTCCAACCTAGAAATTCTGTGATTCTTTGATTCTGTGGTTGGTAGTGGGGGGTCAGAGTTGAATCCTGACCTCAGGTTGGTTGTAATGGCCCCAAAGTGCAGGCTCAGTGAATTCTCAAATGTGGCAGCTCAGATTTACTCAGTTGGTGCTGGAGGCAGGACTGGAGAGCAAGGTCACAGCAGCTTTGGGTGACATCAGAGTGTCCCAGTGGCTGTGCCTGCTCCTGGGACATGGTGGCACTGGGGACAAGCACCATTCTGTCCACTTAGCACCAGCTGTGTGTAGCAAGAAATTCGTGGAGAGCTTGGTTAGGATGAGAATGAGGAGGTGTGGCAGGTTTGGGAAGCTCCAGGAGAAATCAGACTCATTTCACAGAATTCACAGAATCGCTGGGTTGGAAGAGACCTTCAAGATGATCGAGTCCAACCCAGCCCCAGCTCCTCAGCCAAACTCTGGCACCCAGTGCCACATCCAGGCCTTTTTATTCCTTCTTGCTCCATCTTTCCAGTGCTGGTGGACCTCTCTGAGTTCAAATATCCAACTTGATTTTTGGTTTTCTCACCCCAACATGCAGCCAAGGGCAGTTTAACCCTCATTTATTGATGTTATGTTGTTCTTCTCTGTTTGGACCAACCAAGACTTTGAGTCCCTCCATTGAAACCAAGAAATGGAGACAGAAACCAAATCCAGTGTTAGGAAACATCAATTCCATCCTTATAACATGGCTGAAATCTCTGCCCAGGTTGAGAATTTCTTCTGTATGGGATCCCCCCTGGCCGTGTTCCTGGCCCTGCGTGGGATCCGTCCCGGCACCAGCGGCAGCCAGGACCACATCCTGCCCAGAGCCATCTGCAACCGCCTGCTGAACATTTTCCATCCTACAGATCCAGTGGTGAGTCTCCCACTGCACTCTCCAGCCTCTGCCTTGCCTGGTTTTAAGCTCTGGGATAACGTGGGATCTTCAAAGTGTGTGACTCAACACGAGCGTGTGCCAGCAGAGGATTATTTGTTCGTGGTTGTTATACAATGGCTTGGAGTTTGGAACTGTAGAATTACATTTCCTACAAATGATTGCTGTAAATAACATATATTTTGCTTCTCTTTTCATAGTAATAGGCAAAAAATTTGGGATTATTCTGATTTTTTTTTTCCCCAAAGAAATGATCCTTTTTCAGGCAAGGATTTTGTGTTTAACTTCCTGGCTTCCAATAAAATACAGTTTTTTGCTGTTAAAAAAGGCTTCACAAGCATTTTACAAGATAACATAGAAAAGCAAAGACTGATTTCTTTTTTCCCCAAAGGATCCTACAAGTAAAAGTCTGTTGATAGTATTTGGGAGAGGATTATTGGTGTAGCTTTGCCTTTTCATTATTCCACAGCAGCCAGTGTTGGCTGTTAGCAAATCAGTTACTGGACCTTTGATCTGCATCCCCTTGGTAACTTCTCTGATGCAAATTGGATTGGGAATTTCATGTACAACAGCAATTTGGGGATGCTTTCCTATTTAAAGTAGCTGAATTTAGGTGTATTCAGACTTCAATCCAAACATGGTCATGTTCAGCTCCAGCTACTCCAGAATTTTCCTGGATTATCAGGGACAGTTGGTTCCACTCTGCAAATAGTAACTTCACTCAGTTTTAAAATAAAGAAATGCAAGATGCTTTTCTACATCTAAGTGGACAAAGATAAATAAATAACCAATAGGAAAATATTTTTTAAATAAACTTAACTCATGATTTGCACAGGGATCAACAAAGAGCCATCAAACAAAATGTTTACGTAGCCAATTCCTGTTTATTGTGTTAGAATCAGCTTAACTTTACATGAAGTTTGTTCTCTCAGTGAAACCATCTGTTAGGAACCTGTGTGTTGGTAACAAAATGTAGTACAAGTGTTGTAATTCAGAGTTGCAGAGATGTAATTCACATGTTGCAGAGATGTGCAAAAGTGAGCTCACAGGCAACTGTGCAGCTGATAAATCTTCCAGGCTGTGAAACTGTGGCAGTTTCTGGGGTCCCTATTGAAGGAAGGAAATTGATGCATCTGACTCCATGTTCTTAGAAGGCTAATTTATTACTTTATGATCTTATATAATATTAAAGAATGCTATACTAAAATATACTAAAGAATAGAGAAAGGATACAGAGAAAAGGCTACAAAGAATGATAATGAAAACTCGTGACTCCTTCCAGAGTCCTGACACAGCTGGCTGTGATTGGTCATTAAGTTAAAACAATTCACATGAAACAAATCAAACATGCACCTGTTGATAAACGATGTCCAAACACATTCCAAAGCAGCAAAACACAGGAGAAGAAAATCAGATAATTCTTGTTTTCATTTTTCTCTGAGGCTTCTCAGCTTCCCAGGAGAGAAATCCTGGCAAAGGGATTTTTCCAGAAAATATGACAGTGATAGTGAAACTAAAAGTGAATTACACTGTAACCCCACCACTGTGTCACCTCCTAGGCATTGTTTAGGAGAGGTATTCTGGATTTGAGGTTGGAGGGATGTCTGGATGGGAAGGAAAACTGATTTTTTTTTCCCAGTGTGGCCTCCCAGGATTGATCTTCACTCCGAATTCCCTTTCCAGGCCTACAGATTAGAGCCCTTAATCCTGAAACACTACAGCAACATCTCACCTGTGCAGATCCACTGGTACAACACAGCCAACCCCCTCCCCTACGAGCACATGAAGCCAAGTTTCCTGAACCCCAGCAAAGAAGCTACCTCAGCCCCGGAGAGCGAGAGCGCCTCGGCGGCGCCCAGCCCCACCACGTCGCCGGTCATGGTGCGGCGCCACTACGGGGAGTCCATCACCAACATTGGCAAAGCCAGCATCCTGGGTAAGGAATGCCCCCTCTGCCCCCGCCCTGGGAGGGGAGAGAGGCAGCACTTGGGGTAGCTGCTGGTTCTCAGCTTCTTGTTCTGCCTCTGTTGAGGTCGGGATGGAAGGGATTTGGGATGGTGTTTCGTGTTCGGGCTTGGATGTTTGTTATTTCTTATCTGTGTTGCAAGTGGTGAGTTGTGCAGCATCCTGCTAACAAGCTGCAGAATGGCTAACTGTCTTTCTATACAAGGTGTTTTAAGGCTAAACTATCCCATTAAGAAATGACACCTGAATTATTTTCACTTTTAACCCAATAACTCATCACTCCATTAGTCTGCACTGTGGACTTTCCTGTCCAATTACACAAAACCACCCAAACTCATGGAGAAGGCAAAGAAGGAGCAGCCTCTGCCCTAAAACCTCCATCTTGCTTTATATCTATTACTATTCTAAAACCCCAATCTCTCAGTTTCCCACCCTGTGATTTCACACACTTCTGTTCAAACCCCACACCCACAATCCCAGTTCTGCCATTCCATTTTGGAAGCTTCTCCACGGCCTCAGGTCAGTGCAGTGTTCTCCTGGGGGTCAGAGCCTGGCAGCACAGAAAGTCTGAAATTCTCAGCATCCAGAGCTCCAACAGATCCTGTCTCCTCTGTCCCTGGGTTGGGATTGGAAATCCTTGGGGAGCTTTGCTGCTCCTTGGGGTTGGGGTGCAATCCTAAGGAAACTCAGCTCTGGAGATGGGATGGGAGCTGGGGGTGCTCATCTGGAGAGGAGAAGGATCCATGAAGACCTTAAAACTCCTTCCAGTGCCTCAAGGGGCTCCAGGAGAGCTGGAGAGGGACTTGGGACAAGGGATGGAGGGACAGGAGACGGGGAATGGCTCCCAGTGCCAGAGGGCAGGGATGGATGGGAGATTGGGAATTGGGAATTCTCTGTGAGGATGGGGAGGCCCTGAGGTTTTCCAGAGCAGCTGTGGCTGCCCCTGAATCCCTGGAAGTGTCCAAGGCCAGGTTGGACAGGGCTTGGAGCAGCCTGGGACAGTGGAAGGTGTCCCTGCCATGGCAGGGAATTGAAACTGGATGAGCTTTAAGATCCCTTCCAACCCAAACCATTCCATGATTCTATTCCTGTCCCTTGCACAGAATCAGAGAATGGCTGAGGTTGGAAGTGACCTCTGGAGATCTTCTACTCCAACCCCCAAAATCCCTGCTGGCAGAGGGTGGGTTCAGTGAGTTCTGTAGGTGTCTGGCTTGGTTTAATCCCAGCTGACATTTACTTGGAAATAAAAAAGAATTTATGTCCATTGGAGTCAAAGCTTGGGGGAGATGATGTAGTTCAGGCTGTTGCTGCCTTATTTTTGTCTCTTTTATTGAAGTAACATCCTGGTGATTTAACAATTTCCACTCTCCTTCATGGGGAAAAAATTAAATTAAAGCTTGTCTTCTGATTCCATTTTCTGCTATTGGCCAATCGCAGAAAAATCACACCATGTAACCCATTAGAGTTACCTTTAGCTCATGATTCTACAATAGGAAATTCAGGCTGGTTTAATATAAAGTCTGCTCCTTTCTGGCTTTCTGAGTCAAAATAAGCCCTGGTTTAAGTGAGCTTAAATTCCCTTCACTGGAGCTTACACTTGATCTGCACTTGCAGTTTTTGTTGACTCAAGGCTTTTCTTCAGCTCCCTGTGTGGGATTTGGGACAATCCTAGTGCCAGGAGTCTTCTCAATCAAATAAGAATATAAAAGCAGTTTTTCCTCAAGTAGAAATATGTGGTATTTCAGAGCAGAGTGCCTTTTTTGGGGGGTTTCCATAGTAACTTTAATGTCTTGTCCATGAGGTGGCAGCAGAGTCGGGATAAAACAGGACAAAACTACTCTTAACCTTTATATCCCTGAACAACCCAAATAGTCCTTTTAAAGGATGATGTAACATTTTTAAAGGTCTGTTAGGGCAGTGGACCTAAGAGAAATAATAAGAATATAAGCAATAATAAGAATAAAATAATAAGAAGAAAAATGTCTTAAATGTGCTGTTGGGATTTTTAGGTGCAGAAGGCACCAACGTTGTTAGAAAGCATTTTTGTCTTAGTCTTGGAATTTATGAAAGAGGAATCACAACACACCCTTCAAAGTACCAGATTGCTCTCTGCAGATGTATTTCATGCTTCTTTTTTTCCCCTCTTAAACACAGCTTCCAAATTACAGCTTTTGCTTGTACACAAGATGAGTTTGGGGATAAACAGAGCCCACTCCAGTCAGATGTTCCCACCCTAGGAAAGCAGCAGGAGTGTTTCCCATCCCTCAGCCATAATTAAGGGGTGCTGCAGTGACTTTAATTTGCAGGGGCTTTAATTTGCAGTGGCTTTAATTAACTTGCAGTTTGATTGATGCATCCTGGGTGGTTTTTCCCCTCTGTGCTGGATGCAGGAGCTGCGAGCATCGGGAAGGGCCTCGGTGGGATGCTCTTCTCCAGGTTTGGCAGGTCCAGTGCCACCCCCCAGACCATGGAGACAGGAAAAGATGGACCTGAGGGGGATGAGAAGAAGGCCACGACTGTTGGGACCCCACCTCTGCCACACAGCAGCTCGGGATTCCTCGAACCCACAGGTGAGTGGTGCCCACCCTGTGGATCCAGGGAGGAGTGGGGTGGGGGCTGGAGATGCCATAACTGCACATGGCAGGGTTTGCTGTTGTGGGTTTGCCATAAAGTAATAAATGTTGAGTATCAAGGCCAGCTTGGACAGGGCTTGGAGCAGCCTGGGACAGTGGAAGGTGTCCCTGGCCATGGCAGGGGTGGAATGAGATGATTTTTAAAGTCCCTTCCAACCCAAACCATTCTGGGATTCTGTGAATATGTTCCTGGGTTGGATTGGGAGGGACCTTAAAGCCCATCCCACCCCTGCCATGGCAGGGACACCTTCCACCATCCCAGGCTGCTCCAAGCCCTGTCCAGCCTGGCCTTGGGCACTGCCAGGGATCCAGGGGCAGCCACAGCTGCTCTGGGCACCTGTGCCAGGGCCTGCCCACCCTCAGAGCCAGGAATTTCTCCCCAGTATCTCATCCACCCCTGCCCTCTGACAGTTTAAACCCTTTTTTCCGCCTAAACTCCCAATTCCCCCGTATACTTCCCATTCTGAAGCAATCTGGATTTTAGGACACATATGACTGGGAACAGAAGCTGCCCTTGTCCTGATCTGAACTGCTCAGGACAGAAAGTGCAATTTTAGCAGCTGGGTTTTTTGAAAAGCATTGGTCCTTCCTCTCAGGAAATTCATCCTTGGATTTATTTCTGAGCTCCCCCTTGGCACTGCTGCAGGACACAGGGTTTTTTTTTTTTTTGTAATTGAGGGAGTCACAAGTGTCCTGTGACAGCATTCACATGATGGATTGCTGTCTGTTCATACGAATTGCAACAGATAACCTGTCTGAGTCAGTGTTTGAGGGCAGGAAGCTTGGGGTTAGACGTGAGGGAAGTAGAGAGGCAGGACAGGGAACGTCACAGAGCAGCCAAGGGGGTCATTTCAGGGGGGCTGGCACGCTGAGAGCTTCCTGCATGGATCCCACATCCCTCCCTGCTGGAAAGCCATCCCTGCTCCATAGAAGGAGAACGTGGAGCAGGGCTGGGAGCTGAATGATGCAATCCCCACCAAGGCTCTGCTCTCAGAGGGCTCTGCTGGGGTTTGGCTCCGGCCCAAGCTCCCGTAACGGCCTCTCCGAGTGGCCTTCCTGCACAGCCACTGGGGTTTTTTGGATAAACTCTCCTTCTTGGAAATGACTCTGCTTGTCTGCTGCTGTTCCAAGGCTCTGGCTCCCTGGCCTTGCTGCAGAGTGGGGAGATGCTCCTGGGGAATCAGGGAGATCTGGGCCGTGTCTGCCGGCGCTCGTGCGATGCTCCCCTGTCTGTGCTCCTCCAGCCAAGAATTCAAATTCCTTCAAACTGCCTTTGAGAAATGGCTGCATTTTTGACTCAGTCTGAGGCTTTGGCTTTTGTAGCTCAGCAGGCTTTTAGGTTTTTTTGTCTTTTTTATTTTATTTTATTTCTGATGGCTGAAGTGCCTTAGCAATAGGTTAACGTTGGCCCCGTTCAAATGCAGTGGTAATTGCTTTGAATGTGGCATTAATCAAAGCAGCCATTGAAATAAAAGGGTAACTGCTGAAATATACTTGGAATAATCAGGATATTAAAAGGGCAGAGATGTGGAGGGATGACTTTGCAGGAAGGGCTTGTAGTAGTGGGTGTAGTCTCCTTGTATAGACACTAAAATGCAAGAAATCCATTTATTTCCAAAAGTTTCCTAGTGGGGCCTCAGCATTTGCTGGATATTTCTCTGTAGTTATCATAACAAGTATAAATAAATATATTTATAGAGTTACTATAAGGAAAACAGCCGCTTGAAAAAAAACCCCATCTTTTCCCAAGTTGAGAATCACAGAATCATTCAGAAAATACCTCTAAGAGCAGGATTAGTTTCTCTTTTTTTTGCCTTTTTTTTTTTAACTGAACACAGCACCACTCTTAGGTTTGTGCTAAATGCAGGAGGTGGATTAAAATGTATTTCTATATTATTAAATCTTGGTTTAGTTGAGTGCCCTGTGAAATGTAAACACGGAGATACTGAGTGTGTTGTTTGTCCAGAATCAGAACCCGAAACACCCCGGTGGTTTTGCAGCTCTGACATCCCTCTTGTTCCTTTTCTTGCTCATTTCCCAGTGGAACTGGAGCACAGGATCGACTTTGAGCTCAGGGAAGGTCTTGTGGAGAGCAGATACTGGTCTGCAGTCACATCCCACACTGCTTACTGGTCATCTCTGGATATTGCCCTCTTCCTCCTCACCTTCATGTACAAGCAAGACCAAGAAGAGACTGACAAATCCAATTTAGACACTATTTGAAGTTTGGACTGAGGACAGGAGAGGAAACTTGAAAAACCAGTGGCACAAAGCAGATGTTTGACTGCAGAGCTGCAGGACCTGTGGCATGGAGGTTTCAGGTTTAAGTGCATGTTTGGGGGGGTTTTCCTATTTCTAAAGAGGAGAAGTTATTTGTATTTCAAAGCACTTTATAGTTTTCAACGTTTTGCAGTGCTGAATTAGACCTGAAAGGGTTCCAAATTCCTGTCAACATGGGCTGTACAAAGAGCCAAGACAGCATTGTAGCATCCCATGAGCAGTTGTGCTTGGGTGACATCCTTGTTAATGACCATAATTGCTGTTTAGTTCGTTAAAATATTTTTTAAAAAATTAGTGGGTTGAAAAAAAAAACAACAAACCAAACTTAAATTGATTTCCATTAACAAAAAACAAAATACATGTTCAGTACAAACCTAAACCTGCCATGTGCTGATGTTTTATGTACCTGTGAATTACAAGCAGTGGTGTCATTTTTCCAGGACTTTATTCAGCTCCACATCCAATTATCCCCACATTGGAAGCCCATTCTGACTGCTGGCTTCTGAGGTCCTATCCTATGTGACACATTTAGAAACTAATGCTGAACAAAAAAAAAAAAAAAAGAAAAAAAAAAGCATGAGGCAAATATTTGAAATACTGTAATTATAATTTATTATTCTCTCTAATAGTTTCATTTTATTCCAGTGTATAAAACATTACTTTTTTACTGATTTCTTTTGACATAATTTAAGAACCACATTTATTTTCTACAGTGTTAAGACTTTTTCTCAGAAATACATATCTTTGTACTACTATTCAAATGAATATATGGACACTGTGGCACACTTCAAGTATTTTTTCATTAAAAATAAATATTTGTGGTTTCACACAAATGAGATCAGTCACCTTCTTCTCAGAGGTAAGTGCCTTTGCTTTTTCAGGTTCCAAGTGAGATTGGTTTGCAGAGGACCCAGCTGTCCTTTGTTTACCATAATTAAATCCATACATGTGTGTGTTTGTATAAAAACACATGGATGTGTATATTTATGTGCAGGGGGAGGGAGGCACCACAGAATAAACTTTGGTGAGGCCTGAGAATACCAACATTTAGATTAAGTTTGTATCTGAAACTAATTCAGAAGTCAAGAGGGAAGTGTTGGGATGAAAGGGAATAATCTCCAAATAAAACACCAGAGGGTGATTGCTGAGATTTTAGAGCAGGGCTCTGGAGCAGAAGTGTTGGATATTTGCCCTCAGAGCTGCCTCTGCCTGAGGTATTTATGATCTGGATGGCACATGTGGGAGCTGCAGAGCCTAAACTTCAGTTAAAGCAGCAAAATACTGTAAAATAGCAAAAAACTCAGGCTGTGGTGTTGTGTTCTCACTGCAAACAGATGTGGCAACATCAGCCCAGAACAGTGGCTGGAGCTGTGGAAAGCCCAGAGTTCCCTGCCTGGGGGGAGAGGGTGGCTCTTCTCCCAAATTCTGTTTTTTTGGGCTCCTTCCGTGCAAGAATTGGGAGTTTGGATTCTTTGCTGCAGGATTTGGGAATTATTCTGAAGGGGGAAAAACAAAGAAAAAGGGAAGGGAGGAGTGGAGGGGAATGGGAAGGGAAAATGACACAAACAGCTCTGCAGTGAACCAATATCCAACATTGAGCTGGTGGAAAAGGACCTTGCTTCAGTGTGGATCTGTGAAAAATTCCATCTGGCCTCAGAGAGTTGGAGCTCTCCTGCCTGACCTGTTTACCCTGGTGGATGAGCAATCCCAGGAAAGGAAAATAACCCCCTGAGAGGAGGAAGCCTCTGCTCCAGCAAACAGCCTTGTGTTTACAGCACTGGCCTCTCCAGATAAGTTGTTTGATCAACTCCTCCTAATGAGGACAACTTAAACACAAAAAGGAGAATCTCCTTTTATATTTAGAGCGTGCAAAACGTTTCCAAATGTGCATGGTTGGTGTTTCAGGGCTCTGAGCTGGGTTGTGGTGCTGCTGCCTTCTCCCTTTCCACCACTGGATCCAGCCTGGATCCTTTTTTAAGGGCTGTAAACAAAAGGGGTTAATTCCTGCAATTCTTGTGGTCTGTGGAAACCCTGCTGTAGTCCAGGACATGTTTCAGATTTATGGAATAGCTGTTCCCCTGGCCTCAGGACGTGCTGGGACTTGCTGCCTGCTCTCCATATAAGGGAGGAGATCCGACTTGGAGGTGCTGCGTGCCCCTTGGAAAATCAGGGAGAAGGCAGAGCTGAGGAGTGAATCTCACTGCTGGGAGGGGGAGGGATAGGGAGAGCCAATACCTGATCACCCCTTGGTGTTTTTCCTCAGTTGATGGGTGTGTTTATTTGTGATTCTGCCCTAATTAGCAACTTCCTGGACCACCAGCTAATCTCCCAAGCTAAATTCCGAATATGAAACACACCTTGAAAGAATCAGTGGAGACTCGTTCTGAATTGTATGCAGAGATGTTAAACAGCCTTTCATCTGTTTTAATCCTCCAAAAATACCCCTCATCCTGCTGCAGAGGTGAAATCCTGTTTGCAGAGCAGATGCTGAGGGTGGTGGAAGGGTTGCCCCATTTCTGTTGTGTGGTGCAGCACAGAATTCAAGTAGGGTCACGTCTGCTGCTTCAGACTCTGCTGCTCAGATGCTCTGTGTCATCCTTTGGAGCTGGAATGTCCTGGCTCCCAATTACTGACTTGTTTTCTTCTGCAAGGACGATGTTGAGCTTTCCAAGCTGTGTTGACTGGTGGTTTTTCTTGAGAAACCAAGATAAGGGCAATGTTCCTCACTGCTGTCAGTCCTCTGCCTGATACCGACCTGTTTCCCAAACTTGGCCTTGAGGTCTTTGTCCAGCTTTGTTGCTTACAATGGTTTTGCTGCAAGGTCATTTTTTGCAGATAATGAGCACGAATTTTATTCTTTTTCTTAATTCTGTCCCTTTGCTCCTAATTATTCTGTCCTGGTTCTGCTGCAGCTTCCTCTCCATTTGCATTCACTCCCTGCTTCAGTGCCAGAGTTTCTGGAGTCAGACACTCTTTGCTTTCACCATGGACAGCCTGGCTGGCCAACTTCAATTATTTTATCTCCTTTCCTAATTAGTATTATCAGGCTGAGCTGAAACACATTTCACATTCCCATATTTCTATTTGGCCACCTGTTTTTCCTGGTTTCCTGCTCTGCTGGTGCTCCTTTCCCACGTGCTTGGCTCTTGAGCTGACTCTGCTGTACCTGAATCGTTGGGAATTGATTTTTATTTTCCCAAGCTGAGTTCATGAATGGCTGTGTCAGCTGTTTGCACTGAGTTAGTTAATGTATAGTTGTGTGCCCTCTGCCAGGTGAGTTTATTTGGAATTCCTTGTTCCCCGTTTTTCTGTTATTAGCTTGGAGATGAGATTTCTGCTTCCACACATTTTCTGCTGCATTGGGGCTGCAGGTGGTTGACCTGTACAGGGTCACCTCCCCAGGCTCTGCCAAACATCTTCAGTCACCATCAGGAAGCTTTTACACACCATGCCCAGTTTGAGCTGTATTTAATAATAATTTTCCTCAAAAAAAAAAAAAAATCCCCACCATTTCTCTTGGTTTGGCTTTTTGCTCCCTCTTTTTTTTTTTTTTTTTTTTTTTTTTTTGTGCTTTTGTCTCTTCCCCACTGCACTCCAACCTGTTCTGCAGTGCTGGGATTTCATTCCTGCTGGATTCCTGCCTGCTGGAATCACCATTTGTCTGAGCATCCTCAGGACTTTCAGGGGAAATCTTGGAACCCATTTGATCCCCAAGAGTTCTCAGCAGCAGCAGATCCCCCTGGATGTGTTCACTGCCAGGATGGCTTTGCAAGGTTCCCTCTCTGTGTTTGTGCCTCTCTGGCTGCTGCTCTCAGCTCAGCCCCAGCACTGACAAAGCACTTTCTGTCCTTGTCAATGAATTTTGGCACTTCAGCCAGCACTGGGGCTGGGCTGGGCTCTCCCAGGGCTGACTCCTTGCTCCTCATGTTTCTCCTGCATCCCTGGGGACCCATTTGACCCCCACTTTGCTATAGAAATCCAAAGTTTTGTGTTTCCCTGCGTGCCTTTGCAGAAGCTCCAGCGCTGCCAGCACAGCTCAGAGCGTGTCAACACTTCTGCTCTTCCAAGAGAAGTCCCAAACCAGGGAGAGGAATACCTGGAAAAGTTTCAGGTCACCCTGGGGGTCAGTGCTCTCTGGTGCTACTGGGAAGAAAATTCCAGCAAATTTTCCCCTCTCTCCCGCTGCAGCTCTCCAGCAAACCTTGGCCACTCCTTCCCCTTTGGGAGTGAGAATCTCCCTGCAAAACTGAGCAAAAAGGAGCCATCTCTGGTGGTTTGGAAATCCTTGATGATTTATCCAAAAAGAGAGGGGTTTCATTTGATGGTTCTGTGAGCATCTGCCACAGATTAACTCCTCTCTTTGTTTCCTAAATAAAATACCAGTTCTTGCTGCCCATTCCCTGATTGTGGGCATGGACAGAGAATTCCCAGAATGGTTTGGGAAGGGACCTTAAAGATGATCTGATTCCAACCCCCAGTGGGGCTGAGATGGGAGAGGGGAGGTCCAAACTTCTCAAGCACACTCAAGCTCCAAGGACCCCAGATCCAGTTTGTTGTTCTTGCTCATTTTATGGCTCTTCCAGCATCTCCAGAAAGTCAGGATCTCATCTCAGGCCAGTCCCAGACTGTGCTCTCGAAGGGCAGCTCTGTCTCACTGCTCCATTCTGGTTTTCTGTTCCTGTTCCTCTGCCTGCCAAGGTCAGACTGGCTGGAAACCAAAGCCATGGGAGGAGGGAAAGGAGAACAACTCTGCTGAGCTGGGATTTGGGGTCTCTTTCACCTGCTGATGTCCTTCCCACCTTCCCAAAGCTAAAAATGAGATTGTGCTGCCACCAGGGAATCCCAGAATGGTTTGGGTTGGAAAGAATCCTAAATCCCATCTCATTCCACCCCTGCCATGGCAGGGACACCTTCCACCATCCCAGGCTGCTCCAAGCCCTGTCCAGCCTGGCCTTGGGCACTGCCAGGGCTCCAGGGGCAGCCACAGCTGCTCTGGGCACCTGTGCCAGGGCCTGCCCACCCTCCCAGCTGAGGATTTTTCTCCCCAGGATCTGAACTGAACCTCCTCTTGTGGCTTGGAGCGGGGCTGCCCCAATCCCTGCCCTCTGTCCCTGGGAGTCCAGCTGGGCAGGAACAGCCCCCCCTGCTCTCAGGACAGGGGTTTCCTGTTGGAAATGCAAAATGGCAAAAAAAAAAAACCCTCTGAAAGATGAGAAGAGCCAAAACATGCACAGATGTTTTATCTTCCCACCTTTCCATCCCACTCCTGCTGTGCTGAGCTGAAAGTCCAAATGAGGAACGTCCATACTTTGAGCCCTATAATGCCAATGTCCTGCTCTGATGACTTTCCAGGATGTTTATGACTGCAGGATTTGTCAGAAATGTTCACATTCCTAATTTCTTTTAAGTGACCAGTACTGAAGTTTTAAAATAACCTTGATGTACTTTCAGCTTTGCTAGAAGCACTTTCAGTATGGAAATTTGAGTTTGAGTAATTTGCAAAGAGGGACAGACCACTTCCAAAACAAACTCCACTTCCTAGGACAAAGGGGAAGGGTTTTAAACTAAAAGGGGAGAGATTTAGATGGTGAGCCCCTGGCACAGGGTGCCCAGAGCAGCTGTGGCTGCCCCTGGATCCCTGGCAGTGCCCAAGGCCAGGCTGGACAGGGCTTGGAGCAGCCTGGGACAGTGGGAGTTGTCCCTGCCACGGCAGGGGTGGCACTGGATGGTTTTTAGGGTCCCTTCCAACCCAAAGCATTCTGCAATTCTATGATTCCATTTTCCAGTTGCTTCCTCACAGCCCTTTGTTCCAGCAATCTCCCCACTACATTCCAGCAGCATTTTCCCAAATAGTTTCACAGCTTCTGGGCTCTGTGCTTTGGACAAGGTGAGATCCTGTTGGAAAAGGATCTGGGACGTGGCCCTGAGTGCTGCTCACACTGAGACAGCAGCTGAAGGTTTTGTGTTTCCAAAGCCCCTTCAGATGGGATGGTTCTGTCTCTTGGCAAACTCCTTGGGAATTCTCCTTTCTGCCTTCCAGGCTGCCCCTCCTCGCATGCAACTGAGTGTGTGGGGGGGTTATTTTTATATAAAACTGAGGTATTAAAAACCAGCAGGAGCTGGGGAGGGAGGTGAGGCTGCTGTGTGGTGGCTGCAGGAAAGGGAAGAGGGCAGAGATGTTCCCTGCAGCGCTGTCACGGACCCACCTTCGCCTTGGAGACACCACATGTGCCCGGGAGGGAGGAGGGGAGGCAGCCCGGGCAGGAGAGGAGCTGATTACATCAAGGAGAAGTTTGGCAGCCTGGGGATCAGCCTGATGGGGATCAGCCAGCACAGCACGTGTGCAGCACATGTCAGAGCTTGATGCTCCCAGCCAGAGCCGCGGGCAGGAGCAGGGTGGGAGCTCAGCTCTGCCCACAGCACCTCTCACTCGCTGAATCCCTGCGTGGATTGGCTTGGAAGGGACCTTAAAGCCCATGCAGTGCCACCCCTGCCATGGCAGGGACACCTCCCACTGTCCCAGGCTGCTCCCAGCCCTGTCCCTGGGCACTTAAAGGATCCAGGGGCAGCCCCAGCTGCTCTGGGCACCCTGTGCCAGGGCCTGCCCACCCTCACAGGGAAGAATCTCCTCTCAATATTTCATCTAAACCGCTCTCTTTTTGTTCAAAACCATCAACCTTTGTCCCACCAATTATTCTTCTATTATTCTGCTCACCCTGAGCACATCTGAACTCACCCAAATTGTGGCTATCCCAAGGCTTGTCCTGGTGGGATTGAACTCCTCCAGTGACCAAGCAGAGTTCTGCATGTCCTGTGTGCTTGGATGGGATCTCCCAGAGCCCCCAGCACAATCTGTGTCCAGGGAACTGCTGGGCTCTGCTCCCAGGGAACAGGGACAGGACAAGAGGAAACAGCCTCAAGTTGTACCAGGGGAGGTTTAGGTTGGATATCAGGGAAAAGTTCTCCATGGAAAGGTTTGTCCAGCTCTGAAACAGGGCAGTGGTGGGGTCACCATCCCTGGAGGGATTTAAAAGCCACATGGATGTGGCACTTGGGGACAGGGGACAGTGGTGGCCTTGGCAGTGCTGGGGGAATGGTTGCACTCGACCTTAGAAGGGTTTTCCAACCTAAACAATTTCATGATTTTGAGCCTGTCCCAGCCCTGCTGCACCATCTCAAGCCCATTTTCAGCGAGCAGCTGATTCCTGTCCCAGAGCCACCCAAACCCAGGCACTGATGGGTGGCTGAGGTCAGGAGGGGCTGATGTGGCAGCTCCCACCCAGCATCCCCAGGCTGCTTTCTAGGGATTATTCACTTCCCTTCCCAAGTCCTGGGGCTCCCTGAGAGTTACAGCTCTGACATCTGCAGCCACAAGGGAAGAAAAAAAAAATAAAAAGTTGAGGTTTCACTGCTTCTTCCTGCAGTGAATTTCAATTCTGAGTGGCCTCAGCCTGGGAATGCCTGGGAAATCTGCAGCCCTGAGCCCTGCAATGCATCCCCACAGGAAAGCAGAGTCATATGGATTTTGCAGCAAACATTTGGCCAGTTTCTAGTCCTCTTTCATAATCCTGATGGCATTCCTGGCCTCCTTGGGTTCAGGATTTATGGGGACATGTTCCCAGCCTGGTGGGGGAAGCAGGAGCTCTGGCTGCAAGCTGTTCCTGGGTCTGGATCAGGCTGCTCCTGGGTTTATGCTGTGCCCTCAGGAGAAGCTGAGTGTGCAATCTGAGCAGGGATGGATTTATTTTGTGCATCAGTTACATCTGCAGCTCTCACTTGTTTCAATCAGGCCTTTTAAAGCCTAAAACGTGCTGCAAAATCCCCCCCACCTCCAAACAATTATTTAATTAACCAGCTAACTCAGCCCTGGCTGGCTCTCCCTGCAAATACCCTGTCCTCAACAAGATTTTTCCTTAGATTTGGATGAAATGCAATGATTGAGTCATGATTTTTTTTTCCCTGGCTCAGTTGCTGGAGCAGGGAATGTTGTTCACAATACTGGCTGTTGCCATATGCTTTTTTCATCAACTTAAAGGGTGCAACTTTCTTTTTTGCTTCCCTCTGCACTGACTCACTCCCCAAATATGTTTCTGGTTAGGATGCCTTGTGACTTCTTCCTGACATAAGGTTTTCTAGTTTGCAGGCAGCTTTGGGAATCGCCTCTGTGAGTTCTGGAAGGTCCCAGCTCCTGGGAGAAGCGTCCTGGAGGGAAGGAGCAGCAAGATGCTCACCTGGAGTTTGGCTGCTTGCAGTCCCTGCGAGCTCTCCTGCCACAGAAATGGTTTTCCAGAAGCCTGGAAGTCCCAACTCCGATGCATTTTGTGTGAGGATTGCTGTGCTGGGAAATGCCTGAGGGAATTTTGAGGAGCTCTCTCTCTCCTGGATGCTGTGCAGAGCCAGGAGCTGGACTGGATGATCCTAAGATACGTGTGTTTCTTGAAGGGAATAACATACTACAAGTAATTTTTTTTTCTTTTAATTCAGAAGAGGATTTTTGGATGAAACAATCTTAATCAGTGTTTATGATGTGGTGTGAATGTAGTGTGGTATCTGAGCTAATCTTGGGGTCCATTTTAGAAATTTGAGGCTATTTAAAACAATTCTTGGCACAGTAGTTGCAATTCTGAGCAGCTCAGGATATTCTGTGATGCTGTGATGAGGTGAACTTGGCCCTTTGTCTGTTGATTTCAGGAATGCTGTGAGTGAAGGATCCTGGAGGGACAGACAGACAGACAGACAGACTTGTCCCTCCTGGAATTCCTTTAAAGGCCACCTTGTGCTGACCCCCACTGATGCCAAATTCCCTTGGAAAAGGTGAGTGAGGAGCCACCCCAGTGCTCCCAACATCCCAGCACGCGGCCAAGGGAAGGAAACAGCTCCCCCCAAAAAAAGCAGGTTAAGATCATTCCAGGGGCACTTCCTGCACCCGTGAGCCTGGGAGTGTCTGTCTGAACACCAGAGTCCCCCCAAAGTCCTCCCAGGCCAGGAGATGCCAGAGGCTGGGAAGAAAGCCCTGCCTCTCTCTGCTCCAGCTGCAGGAGCTGAGATGCTGAGAGTTAAGTGGCTGGCCTGGAGCCAGAGCGCCTGGAAATGAGCCCAAATCTTCCTGAATTAGCTGGGATCTGACCCTGCAGCGTTCCTTGCCCTGCTGGAAATGTCACCCATGATCTCTGGAGCAGCTATCCTGCAAAGAACACCTCCTGGCTTTTTTTTTTTTTTCCCCTCTTTGAAATTGCTTTTCCTCACAGGACACCCCCATGTGTTTGATCTCGTGGGATGCAGGATGGCAGGAACGCGCCAGCCTTTCTCTTGTAGCACTTCTCATTTCCTACAACCCTGCCTGGAAAGTTGACTCTGGGCTTCTCCACACTGGGAATGTCCCAGAGAAGGCTGTTCCAGCTGAGTGGCTCTCCAGCAGCACAGCCCTGGTGGTGGGATGGTGGCAGAAGACACACGAGGACACAGCAGGATGGCCCTGCCTGATTCTGGCACCTCTCCCAGGGAAAAAAAAACTGGGATTCTCCTTCTCCCTGCACCTCCTCAAAACATGGAGTCTGCTCTTCCCTGTGCCACCTGGGATGTCACCTGCCAGGTATGGAGGGTGGCAGCAGTGCTGTCACTGCCAAAGCCACCTGAGATGCCAGTGCTGCTCCCAGGGTTTGGGTTGTCCTGAGGAGGGGCTGCTCCTGCTGGGCAGCAGGTGCCACCAGGTGCCACCGGGGTCTCTTCCAGGAAGGACAGGTCACTTCTGGCCAGCCCTCCACATGGGGACCTCTCCTTGGAGATCCAGGAGTGAACCCTGCAAGATTCACTGCCTGATTTCCACTGTGCCTCATTTCCATGGGGATTTGATGGAACTTTGGGATTTGTACTGTGGGTTTTTTCCCTTATTCTTTCCAGTGCTGCTACCACAGTTCTTGTCTTGTCCTGGCTCTGTCACCATCCGGTGTCATCACTGGGAGATGGAGGAGGAGGAGGCAGAGGTGTTTCCTTGCAAGGAACAAATGTTGGAATAACCCATCCTTGTTCAGCTGGCAGCATCTCCAGTGTCCCAAACACACTGGAGAGCTGGAAGCAAAGCCTGGCCACTCCACAGCCCTGCAAGGAAGGACAGGGCACCAGAGGCTTGGAATAAATACCCTGGCAGCCCAACCTCATGGGTTTTCCCTTTAAGAAAAAAAATAAAAATCAGGATGTGTCAGGATTTTGGTTGTTGGATGGGGATGGGGTTTCCCTAAAGCAGCCAGTGCTTGGTGCAGAGAGCTTTGGGAGCCAAGCAAGGTGATAAATCCCTGACTGTTCATCACTTGACATCCCAAGGTGGGAGAGCAGCAGGGGCCTGGGTTGGGATGCCAAATCTGCCCAGTGCCCCATCCATCCCTGAGAAGGTGGCACTGAACTTCCCAATTTTTCCTTCAGTTCCTGGTCCCCAGGGCTCTCCCTGGCAGATCCCAGCTGAAGCCATGACATCCATCATGGGGAAGAACCACCTTCATTCTGATGGGTTTACACTGCCAGAAGGCAGGGATGGGTGGGAGATTGGGAAGGAATTCCTCCCTGTGAGGTGGGCAGGCCCTGGCACAGGGTGCCCAGAGCAGCTGTGGCTGCCCTGGATCCCTGGAAGTGTCCACACCATGATGGTCATGGCTTGGAGCAGCCTGGGATGGTGGAAGGTGTCCCTGCCATGACAGGGGTGGAACAAGATGGGATTTAAGGTCCCGTCCAACCCAAACCATTCCGGGATCCTACAATTCCATTATCTTTGCCATCAGAGAATCCCAGAATGGATTGGGTTGGAAAGAACCTTAAAGCCCATCTCATCCCACCTCTGCCATGGCAGGGACACCTCCCACCATCCCAGGCTGCTCCAAGCCCTGTCCAGCCTGGCCTTGGGCACTGCCAGGGATCCAGGGGCAGCCACAGCTGCTCTGGGCACCCTGTGCCAGGGCCTGCCCACCCTCCCAGCTGAGAATTTCTCCCCAGTACCCAAACTAAACTTCCCTTGTGAAACCTCCCTGTGGTTTGGAGCGGGGCTGCCCCAATCCCTCGGTGGGACCCACGGTGACAGCACCTGAACCACCTCCCCTCTCTGTGCCATTCCTCTTCCCAAGAGCTTCCTGCTGGCCTGTTAAGCCACTCCAGAGCATTGACCTGATTTCCTCCTTGTCTCCAGGATGTTTCCAGTCCTGCTGCCATGGGCCTTGGCTTCTCCTCCCAGCCTCCCACGGCTGCGGGGCGGCGTCTGGCGGCGCATTCCTCCGCCTCGGAATCTCCGCCTTGCTATCTAAGGAGCTGAAGGATATTTCCAACCCAGCCCTGCCAGAAAATATTGGCATGCACCTCCATCTCCTGTCCCCCTGCACACACATCCAGCTCCTCGAGCGCTCTGATTCCCTGCCATGTTTAAACAGCCATCACTGACAGGCAGCTCTCCATCCAGCAGGTTATTTTCTTTCCTGGCTGGAGGGATTTTTCCCCCCTTTTCCAAGCCCCAGCTGGTTCCTGCAGTTTCCTCTCCTGGTGACTGGGTTGGATTCTTCCTGCTGAGTGTCCATGCTGAGATTTACCTGCAAGGCTGTGCCTGGCATTAACTTCAACCCCCCTTTGTGGATAACCACAGAATCACAGAATGGTTTAGAAGAGACCTTAAAGATCACCTGGTTCCAACCCTACTGCCATGGACAGGGCTGCCACATGAAGCTGGAATGGGGCTGCTGCAGCTCCAGCATCCTCCGGTTCAAGCAAAAGGTTTCTTCTGGCCAGAGAAAGTGGGAGAGCCCTGCTGGCACAGAGTGGGCACAGCAACCACCCAGGGGTCATTTTCTGGCTTTGAGAACCCTCTGATCGTGGGGTGACTCCTTCACTCCCTCCCATCTGAACAGCCTCCCCAAAGAGCCAGTCTGAGTCTTTCTCCAGGTCCATTGCTTTTTGCCCATCCCTTGTGGAAAGGCAGAACAGGGCATTTCCTCCCTCTTCCATCCCTCCCTCCCTACACAAACCCTCTTTTATCTACCTGAAGATGTTATCACCATTCTGTCTTTCCCTAGGGTAAACAGCCTGAATTCTTTCAACCTTTCCTCACTGGTCACCCTCTTGTCCCACCAGGATCTCTTCCTCCCCACTCTTTAGTCCCTTCTCCTCTCTTCCTCCTCCTCTTCCTCCTCCTCCAGCCTCACAGCTCCCACAGCAGGGGTGGGATTTATCCTGAGTGTGTGATTTCTAGGACAGGTGTGATTTATGGGGCTGCTTTGCAGCCTTGGAGAGCTCCCTGCACCTTGCCCCAAGTCCCTTATTCCCGAGGTTTTGGATGTTCCTGGGATCAGGCAATGGGAACATTGCCTGTGGGGTTTCTGCTGCCAGCCTCTCCTTCCTCCTGGCACTGAACCCCATCCTTAGGGAGCTCGAGGCCTCATGGATCCTTCTCAGGATGCCACAGGAAAGGGAGGTGTGGGATTTTGGGGGAGAATTGGTGCACAAGTGTGTCCCACCTGCTCTTCCCACTGGGTGTTGCCATTCCCTCCCTGAGCTGCTGCTGTCACACCCCTGGTCATGGGGATGAAGAACAAACCCACCCCAGAGCATTTTGGGGGCTGTGGGGTGGGGACAGGGCTCTGGAACCACATGGGTTTGTGGTGGAGCCAGCATGGAGCATCCCAGTGCCACCAGAGGGGATGGGTGGCCCAGGCTGGAGCTTCTGGGGGTTCCACAGTAGGAAAATCCATCCCCATCCTCACAGCCCTGAGCTGCACTGGCCAGCCCCATCCCCAGGGCTGCATTTCCTTCTCCACTCCACAATTTGGGGATTTTTGCCAAGCTCCAGAGCACATCCATAGAGAGGGAGTTGTCCAGGGTGTCCCAGGGATGCCCCAGGCCCCAGTTCCTTAAAAAAGCCTGTCAGAGCAGCTTCTCCTCGCCCTGAGAGAGGGAAAACTGATGGGCTGGGAGCCAATTTCCCGAGGAGCCGTTGGGGAGGGAAGGGCTGGGGCAGGGGAGATAACGGGATGTGCCAGGGCTGGGCTGGTGCTGCAGCACTCCCTGCCCCTCTGGAATGTCACAGGGTGCTCACTTCTCCTCTCCTCCTTCACCACCTGGGAGACCTGCAGGGTGCCAGCACAGGGTGAGTGCCCACAGCTCCACTTCCCATCAAGTGGCTTCCCCCATAAAGGGCCTGAAGAGCAGCTGGGAATAATTGATGGTGGAATTTGGGGATTTTTTTTTCCCCTCCAGTAAATGATTCCCAAATAGATGTTTCCCACTATCTGTCCAGAGAAATGTCAGATCCATCAGATGAATTATTTGGGATTTTTGGTGTTTCTTCTCGCTGACTAACAGTGGATAAATGATTCAGGGTGTTACTTCTGACACCCCAGAGTCACCAGCCCCAGGGATGGTGACTGAGTGTTGCCTGACATTTGGATTTTCTTTGAGCCTCAGCTCCATGGGAGAAATCCAGCCTTCCAGGCTGGACTTGGTATTTGTAAAGGCAGAAGAATAGGAGGCCTTCTGGAGGTGGAGAAAAGCCAGAGCAGGGGTGGCAAAGGCTCAAAAAATCTGATGGACAATAGAAAGTGTTTAATATGTTGCATATTGTGGGAGAAGAGGGGGAGTGGGAGATGTTTGAGCGTTTGGGCTGGATGGAGGCAATGGTCCAACATCCCTGAGGGTTCTGGAGATGTCTGAAAGATGGATGTGGACAGCAGCACCTGAGAGGGACAAATTCCTGCATCCCTGTGCAGCACTTACCATGAGAAGTCACAAGCTGAGGATGATGAGTGGTCCCAAAACCATCAGTCAGGCACAGGTGATGCAGAGGAAGATCAGGAATGGGAGGGATTCCTGGGCATGGCTCTTGGAGACACTCAGGCACCAGGCTGGAAGGTGCAGGGATATTTTGCAGCCCTGGAGATGAATCAGCTTTTAGGAGAATTTACCTGGGATTTATCCAAATTCTCCATCACATGGATTCAAGTGTTCAGCTAACAACTCCCTTGGGCTCCAAGTGATGTTTTAGATACTCTAGAACCCCTCAGCCCTTCCAGAAGGACACAAAATTCAAGGACACTGGGGACAACCAACCAGAAAATGATCTGGGGCACGTTGGTTCCTGTGTGGGCCAAAGCAAGAGTCACACTCAGTGGAGGTCACTCCTGGCAGCTGGAAACATCAGAAGGACACAGAAAAAGGCTGAAGGATAAATGACAGCACGGGAATTAATGTCAGCAGGAAACCAGTGGCTGACACAGGCCCAGCCAGAGAACCAGCACAGTGCTCTGTAATGAAGAGCTGAGGACAAAACCTCCCAGCCTGAGGCTTCAAGAGCTTAATTGACCCAAATACCTGGAAAGAAGGTGAAGAGGGGACAGAGAAGAGCCCTGCAGGGAGGTTTGTCCTGCAGCACAGGCCAGGCAGGCTCCAGTGCACCGTGGCTGCTTTCAGGAATTAGAGGCAGGAAAATGAGAGAGGAATTTGTAGCTGTAGGGCCTTGAAACCTCAGCCTGACTTGCCAAGGAGGAGGCACCTCAATCCAGCTTTGTGCCTTTTATCTCAGTGTAGCTGTCTCTTACAGCCTGGGATTTATTCCAGATGTTGCCAGGAGAAGCTGTGGATGCCTTGGAAGTGTTCCAGGCCAGCATGGACAGGGCTTGGAGTGACCTGCTCTGTGGAAGGTGTCCCTGCCCATGGCAGGGGGCATAGAGGTTATTTTTAAGGTCCCTTCCAACCCAAACTATTCCAGGATTCTATTCTATGATTTTGTAACCTTTGGGCATGGAGGACCAGGCTGGATGGTTGTGACAGGGTTGAATCTCGGCCCCTGGCTTCATCCCATGTGGTCTTGGCCATCAGAAAAGGGACATGGACAAGGGATAGAGGGACAGGATGAGGGGGAATGGCTTCCCACTGCCAGAGGACGGGGATGGATGGGATATTGGGAAGGAATTCTTAGCTGGGAGTTTGGGGAGGGCCTGGCACAGGGTGCCCAGAGAAGCTGTGGCTGCCCCTGGATCCCTGGAAGTATTCAAGGCCAGGTTGAACTGGGCTTGGAACAACCAAATCCCAATCACAACCTAAAAATCTAAACCTTCGGGTCTCCTGTGCCTCTTCAAGATCCTCATCACAAATATCCTTCATCCTTTCCTGATGGGAATACTGGATTGACTCCTTGCACCACCCAGGTGGTGGCACATTTCTAGGACACGTGACCACCACAGCATCATTGCTCTGCCTTTACATCCAGGAGAACAGAAGAAATCCACGTCATGTGGATGTTTCTGAAATGACAAAACCAGGGAAGAGCGAATGTGGCCAGGAATAAACAAGGAAGCAGAGTTACCCAGCATGTTTCCTTTGCCAGAAGTGTGACCTTGTCCCTGCTGGGAAATGGTCATTTGTGAAAAGGGAGCCTTGGCTGCGTCCAAAAGAGGCGGAAGGGGATGAAGAGGTGGGGGATTGGAGTGAGATGGTCTTTAAGGTCTCTTCCAACCCAAACTATTCTGCAGTTCCATGATTTTATGAAGTAAAGAGCTTGCAAAGCCCACGTGAACAGTGGTACCTGTGGCAGCGGTTTGGAAGGGAGAATATGGGCTGGGAAGTGTTGGAGACACAAAAAATGGGGGGAATAACAAGCATCTGCATTTCTCCTTTTGGGTTGGTTTTTCTTCCCTGAAACTTCATCCTTTTAAAGAAGGAAGTGCAGACAGGGAATATCAAGACCCAGGTGAATATGAAGACCCAGGAATACGAAGGCCCAGGTGACAGGAGCCTCTCACCGCCACGTCAGAGCACGTTGTGCTCGGACCATCTGAGGAAACAGAGCCTTTTTTTACACAGAGATTCGGGGAATTTCTCTGTCTCTGTGCAAAGACAGGCCAGGCACTCAGTCCTGTTGCTTTCCCAGCTCCAGCCACCCAGGAAAGGCACCGAGCAGCAGAGTTCCATGGCTGGTGACCCTGGGAAGAGCCAGTCTGACCGGCTTGCCCGGAGCTGCCAGGCAGGAACGCCAGCTGCCTTCAACAACTGCCCAGAACACTTTAAAAACCAAAACAGAGGTCACCGGCTAAAAAAAAAATAAAAAAAGTGACAAAACAAACCGAGGACAGGGAAATTGTCACTCAGCTTCACCTCTGTTTTCCCAAGGATGCCCACGGAGGCGTTTCACTGGGAAGGAAAGTATCCTGGTTCCCAGGAAGAAGGAGCAGATGGGTTGGGAGCTGCGGGGCGGGCAGGTCTGGTAGGTATCATCCCAAGCCCGATGGAAGTGGCCATGCATTTCGGCACCTTATTTGGCATTGCTGCTCCCAGGGAGCGAGGACTTGTTGCAAACAGTGGGAAGAGCCCTGGGGATGCTTGGCTGGCTCTGACGCAAGAGCTGCGCCGGGGCATTTTTGACCTTGCTTCGCCTCTCCCGAGCGCTGCAGCTCAGGGAGCCTCTCCCTCTGCACAGGGAAGGAGCCCCCAGGATGGAGAGGGAAAGGAGAAGGGCTCTGGGGAAAGGGAAACTTTGCCAGTGGGTTTAGGAGCAGAAGGAGCCGGCAGCCTCTCCTCAGCGTGCAGCCAGCTGTACTAAAAGGTTACCAGCTCCGCGGGGCCGTATCCAATTGCATCAGCTGGGAACCTCGTCCAACACGCCTTTGGGCCGAGAGTAACCCTTTCTATTTATTGCCCTATTGTTTGAGGCTGGAGGAACACGGAGATACCATCTGGGAAAGCTTTGTTGTTACAGACCGGCTCTCGCCTGCGCTCCAGAGTCGCACTCCAAATCACGATCCAGCTTCCACGTTTGGGGGATGGAATGGGGGCTCCTCCGAGCAGGGACTGAGGCCCCAGGAGGGTTTGAGGGGGGAGGTCACCTGCTGCAGGGTCACCCAATTCCCCTCTGGCAGCATCAGCCACGTTAGCAAAAACCCTTGGATAAAACCTGGCTAAGTCTGCCCAGAGTGACCTCAGGAAAGGCTTTATTAGTATTAAAGTTATTAAAGGTATATTAGGTATTAAAGCAGAGGAACAGCCTTTATAAATATCTCCGATATATTATAAATATCTCCATTATATTATAAATATCTCAATTGTAATGGCAAAGTGAAAATTGGAAAAATTTTACCATCCTGTTCAGAGGTTTTGTTGCCTGTGTGGTGCCAAAGCAACCTGGTCTAGTGGAAGCTGTCCCTGCCCATGGCAGGGGGCTGGAACCAGATGGTCTCATGGTCCCTTCCAACCCAAACCATGCCATGACTCCATGCTCCTAAAGCTCCCTGTGCCATTCACCGGGCATGTGGGAATGGTGTTCCTGGCTGGCAGAGCCATCCCCGAGGCTGCCAGGGCGGGCACAGCTTTGCTGGGATGTGACTTCCAATCACCTGGCACGGGGCAGGATACATCCAGAGCGCTGGACCTCAAACCACAGCCCCTTCCGCGTGTTGGATTTTCAGGAAGCGCGGTTGCTTGGCGGGATGTGTGTATCACTGGGTGGAGGAGCTACAGGAAGCGGATAATATTTTTTTTTCCTCCATTTGTGCCGGTTCAGACCCTTTTATTTAAAGACAGTTCCCATTTCCCATATTCACACAGATTATGAGGATGGAGGGAACCAGCTCATCTCCCAGCCTCAACGGGGGCACGGGCTACTATGCCAAGGTAGGGTTTTGCCGAACGGGAAGGATTTTTCCAGTGAATTCAGGGGCAGTGCTAAAAAACTCCCCAAAGGGTGCGGAGTGGGCACGGCTGCCACGGAACCCACGCGTGGTTGGGATGCCAAGGTCCCTAATGGATGCTCTCCAGGCTGGCTCCCGAATTTCCCCCTCTGGATGCCCTGGGACCAGCGTCCACGAGCTGAGGCAGGCAGGGCTGAGCAAAGCCGGGCACAGCCGGGCCGGAATGGGATAAACTGGGATGAGCTGAGCCGGGATGAGGTGCCTGGGCTGGGCAGAGCCAAGCCGGGATAAACCGAGCTGGGATAAACTGGGCCGAGCCGGGGTGAACAGAGCTAAATTAGGATAAGCTGAGCTGGGATAAACCGAGCCGGGGTGGACAGAGCCCAGCCGGAATAAACCGACCTGGGATAAACCGAACCGGGGAGGACAGAGCCAAGCCGGGATAAACCGAGCTGGGATAAACTGGGCCGAGCCGGGATGGGTAGAGCCAAGCCGGGATGAGCCGAACCGGGATGAGCCAGGCAGAGCTGAGCCGGGCTGAGCCGAGCCGTGTTGAGCCGGGCCGGGCACAGCCGAGCCGGGCCGGGCCGAACCGGGCCGATCGCAAGCCGGGCCGGGCCGATCCCGGCCGGGCCGCCCTCCGGCGATTCCCGGATGTTGGAGCGGCCCCCACTTACTCCGTCCTTCGCTTCCATAAAAGGCCAAGGGGCCCGGCAGCCACAGGCGCGTTTTCCCTTTAATTATTATCCCCCCTCCTCCTCCTCCTCCCTCCCTCCGCCTCCCGCTCTGCCGCCCGCGCAGCCTCTCCCGGGCGGCCCCTCAGGAGCTGCGGCGGGGTCCGATCCCGCCCCACCGCGCCCCCAGCCCTCCCCCGGGGCGCGGAGCGGGCACAGCCGGGCCCATCCCGCCGCTGACCCTGATCCCGCTGCCGCTCCGTGCCGGGCGCGGCCGGCGACGCAGGAGGCCGGGGCCATGGCGCTGGACGGGATCCGCATGCCGGACGGCTGCTACGCCGACGGGACGTGGGAGCTGAGCGTCCATGTCACCGACCTGGGCCGCGACGTCACCCTGCGGGTCACCGGCGAGATCCACATCGGCGGCGTCATGCTGCGCCTCGTCGAGAAGCTCGGTGAGTGCCCCGGGACCCCCCGGCCAGCCCGGCATCCTCCCAGGGCTCAGCACCCTGCTCCAGTGTTGTGCTTTAACTCCCAGCGCCCTGCTCTCAGTGCAGTGCCTGAGTACCCCAGTTTCGCCCCAGCACTCTGTTCCAGTGTTGTGCTCCAGTTCCCAGCACCCTGCCCGGTGCAGTGCGCAGCTCCCAGGACTCAGCCCCAGGATTGTGCTCCAGCTCCCAGCACTCTGCTCCAGTGCAGTGCCAGAGTACCCCAGTTTAGCCCCGGCACTGTGCTCCAGCTCCAGTTTAGCCCCAACACTGTGCTCCAGCTCCCAGCACTCTGCTCCAAGGATTGTGCTCCAATTCCCAGCACCCTGCCCAGTGCAGTGCCAGAGTACCCCAGTTTAGCCCCCAGCACTCAGCTCCAGGATTGTGCTCCAGTTCCCAGCACCCTGCCCAGTGCAGTGCCAGGATACCCCAGTTTAGCCCCCAGCACTCTGCTGCACTATCTGCTTCAGCTTGCAGCGCCCTGACCCAGTACCCTGACCCAGTACCCTGCTTTAGCTCCCAGCACCCCTGCTCCAGTACAGTGCTCCAGCACCCTGCTCCAGGACTGTATTTTTGTCTCCCAGCACCCTCTCCCAATACTGGGCTGTAGCCCCCAGCATCCTGCCCCAGTGCTGTGCTCCAGCACCCAGCACCCTGCTTCAGTATTGTCCTTTAGCTCCCAGCACCCTATCCCAGTCCTGTGCTCCAGAGAGTCTCCCAGCACCCTGCCCCAGGTCCCAGCATCCTGCCCCAGTGCTGTGTTTTAGCTCCAGCACCCTCTCCCAGTACTCTGCCTTAGATCCCATGTCCCCACAGCCCCCATGCCTTTCCAGGCTCCCCCTCTCACCGATTTCACCGCCCCGTGGCCTCAGCCCCCTCCGCCGGCTGCTGCGCTCCCGGGATTTTACAGAGTTCGGAACCAGCTCCGTTTTTGGCTTGGGGCTGGGGGTTTGTTTGGGGGCGCCCCACAATTTACACCAAAACTCCATCCTGAAGTTCCGTGCGAGCAAAGCGCTCCCAAGGAGCCCATGGGGCGATCAGTGGGGTGATGTGAGCATGGGGACCTCGGTGACAGGGCGGTGTGCGGTGCCTTTGGGAGCACACCTGGACAAAGGGCCCGTTTGTCCGGGACGCGTGGGAACGCCGGGGCTCGGCTCGGTCCCCGCCGAAAGCGGGGAGCCCCGGAACCTCCTCCTCCTCCCCCCTTGTCTTTTTATCGGCTCTTTATTGCTCGGCTTTGTTTACTCAGCGGTGCAGCCCGGGCTGATGGCTGTAATTGCTCAAATAAAATATTAATTGCGAGGTCCCGCGCGTGCCTGCGGCTGTGGGAGTAGCGGAGCTGTCAGCTGCAGGTCCCGCTCCAATGCGGAGCCAGCCCTCGTGTGGCTTTCAAAAAAGCCCATCTCTTCCCCCGTGCTTAGGTTTTGATTTATTAATTATCTCGGAGTCGCAGGAAGGAAGAGATGGATATAAATGGATATAAATAAGCTGCGTTTCCAAAGGAAGCGAGCGCTCGCATCAAAGGGTCTGGTGCTGGAGGCAGCCTGAACTCCCCGAAAGCTTGATTTTATTCTGGTTGGGTTTTGTTTTTTTTTTACTTAAACGCTGGAGGTGCAGAAAGTTTTGTTGAAGTTCAGTGGGGGAAAAAAGCAAACCAGCTTTCTAGAGGTGATAAAAAATCAAAATCCACTCGTGAGTGAAGGAGCGATGCTCGCTCGGTGCCGGAGCAGCTCCAGGGCCGGAGCGTGTGTGGAAATGTGGAAAGCCAGGCATGTGCACGGGGCCGGACCGAAATTAGCTCCTGACGTAATCCATCCCCCCCGAAATGTTTGCCCGGATCCTCTCCCCTTGTTAAATTAGGGATTGTATGAGAGGGAAGGAATGCGGCGGCGGCGTGGGGAGAGAGAGGGGCTGGAGCCCCCAGAGCCTCCCTTCCCGGCATGGTCACATCCATGGGGATCTCCAGCTTTCCCTTCCCTTTCCCCTTGGCTTTCCTTGCCCAGCCAGGCTATACGTATTTAGTTCCTTTTCATCTTCCTGCGTGTCAGCTCTTCCAGCCCTCTCATTATTTTTATGGCTCTTCTTTGAGCTGCTGCCAGCGGAGCGGGGTCGGGTGGGACGGGGCTCGTTCCTCATCCTCTCCTGCTCCTCAATGCCTCCCTTCATCCAGCCTCTGCATCAATTCATTTTGCAATTTTTCCACATCAAAACCCTTTCCCTGCATTTTTAACCTTTTCCTCCCTGTCGTTCCTCTGTTTAAGTCCTTACTTTGACAACTTTCAGTGTTAAAAAGAATTATTCTTCTCCTGCCGAGCAGATTTTCTGCTGTGACCTTTAAGGGAATTTCCTAATAATAAAGTTTCCTTGCAGTTTTGTGCTTCCCTGTGAGATGCCCCACACTGTGGAGGGAGGAAGGAAGGTGGGTCAGTGCCTTAGGCTGGGATTTGCCTGCTCCATCCTCTCCAGAAAGGAGATATCTGTGGCCTGCCTGGAGTTCCACTGAAGTTTAGGACATCAGTGAGAATCTGCAGCAGATCAGCCACACTGTGGTTGTAGGGTGCTGGTAGGAAAAACGCCTTCCCTCCTCCCAGCAGCAAGGAGAGCTTGGAAAAGAGAAAAAAAATCTTGATTTATAAATGCTCCTACAGCATTTATTGATGCTCATAGGAGAAAGACTGCAGTAAATACCCTGTTGGGATGAAGCAGGAGCCCAGCAAAGTTTTTCCTCCTTAAATTCAGGGCTGCAGATATCCATAAATCCCATGGACTCAATTCCTGCCTGCACAGAGCTGCAGTTGGACTCTTTGGGAGCAGGCAATTAAAATCTGTGGCTGATGCAGGCAGGGATTGGAGGAAGCCCAAGCAGCAGATAGAGATTCTGGTAACTCAAGTGAATTGCAATGACCTGTTGGCTCCCCTGTTATTCATCACTCGCTGCATTAAGCCACTCCATTAATTGAGCCGTGCCAAGTTCTTGGCAAAGTCATCCCTGAAAAATAAGCAAAAAACTGCTGAGGTTTTAAGAGCAGCAGCGTTTAGTTGCTCTGTGAGGGCTGGGGTCTGTACTGGAAACTCCTGGTGCTCTCTCAGGGTTTTTTAGGAATTTTGCCACTATTGACTTACAAACAAAAAAAAAATAAAGCGAGGTTTAAAATCACTGGGAGCAGAGGAAGGAAGGAAGTGAACACAGGTTATTGTTGTTGTCAACTCCAGGCTGTTTTAAACACATGGAATTAAAAAAATCCTGCTTTTTTTTTGAAACATGCTTGGGAGGAGCTCTGTGGAGTTTATGGAATTCTGTGGGATATATGGGGGATGCTCTGTCTGGTCATGGGAATAAAGGAATCGCTGACAGAAAGAGGACAGGGGGGACAAATGGTGTCTGGCAGAGGCACAGCCTAAGACAGATGACCTAAATGTGCACTGAGCAGATTCAGAAAGTCTGTGGATAGAAGTTTTGTGATGGAAATGTGGATTTCTCTCTGGGATTTTTTACAAGCAGGATGTGGGTGGCAGGCGACTCCACGTCTCAGGGTCTGCTGGGAGCACTGAGCACCTTTATAGATAAGTGGGTGAAAAAAAAACCCCAGCAGGATTTGGAATTGTAGATGTCCTTCTGGACCAGAAGGGGTTAAGGATGGGTAACGTGGTGGAATCCCTATTTTAGTGACCTGGATGGGCAGGAGAGCTGACATGGATGGATGTCAGAGCAAACCCTCTGCCCTCAGACAGGCTGATAGTGGCAGGCACTGATGGCATCTCCTGAAGCCTTGGGGTTTGTTTTTGTGAATTGAAGGTGGGATAAGGGTTTGTGCAACTGATTTAACCTCCATTGTTCGCTCTGGCAGCTCCTCCACTATCTCTTTGTGTCACCTGGGAGAGGGTGGGATGTCACCTGAGGACTGGCACAGGAGTTGTCCCATGCAGTTTGGCTTGTAGCACTTCAAGCTCTTTTTTAAAGTGGTTTCAGCCTGCAGATGTGTCTGGGATTCACCCCAGGGGCTCTCTTCACCATTAAATAGACTTTGCTGTGTTACCTTCCAAGGATTTCAGCTCCACTCCTTGCAAGATCAATTCTAAATATTAGTGTTATTCTGCCTGTGAGGTCTCCTCTCCTTAATGGACCCCTGAAAGGTTTATGAATAAAACACCAGCAAAGTGCAGTGTCATTGATTTGCCCAGGTTTGTGTTTGAGGTTTTGCAGTGCTTATAAACACTCCAGGCCCTCGTGAGACTGGCTGGGGAATTTTTTTTTTTTTTTTGCCTTGCAACTGGAATGAACTCTTAGAAACAGCTTAAGGCTATGGGAGAGAAATGCAGAGTCCTTGTCCC
>WBNP01003857.1:0-11739 GCA_013401095.1 Passerina amoena
GTGAAGCTGCTGGATGAGGGACTGGAAAAATAGATTGATTTTATTTTTCCCTGCAGCTGAGAGCTGTCTGGCAAATCACAATGGAAATCAAGCAGGATGGAGCAGGGGTTTGATCTGGGGAGGGGAGAGCAGTGGGAGAAGCAGGGGGTAATTCAGGTAAACAGAATAGACTTGATTTTGCAATGAGCTGGGTAATTAAGAGTCCAAACTGGGCAGCAGCCTTTGGGTTGGTTTTGACAAAATCAGAACCAGGTCGTGCTGGCTGTGGGTTTATTTTTGGCTTTTTCCCATAGTCCTGCAGGAGTGGATGGGGACAGTGAGCACAGGGATGTAGAGCTTGGATTTTCAAAGGCATTAAGGCTAAATATAGACATTGGTTATTAAGATTTTTCCGTGAATGTTGTAAACAAATTAGTTCCACTAGGTAGCTATCTGCATGCCTAGGTGCTTATGTACCTCTGAAAAACCTTCCTGGAGGAGCTATTTGTTGTCTGGCTTCAGTCTCCAAACTTTCTGAGCAGGGAGAGAGGGAAGTTCACCTTCCTGGGGTAATTCTGAGTGTTTGGCTGAACTTGTGCAGTGAAGAGTCTATCGCTCCACTGCCTTTGTGGAGAAAAATCTGCTTCATTTAGCAGGCAGGAGCCCTGCAGCTGAGTGATGTGAACAGTCCCACGAGGAAGCTGCACACCAGCAGCTCTTGTTCTACATCTCCTCAGGCCCCAGAGGCCGCAGGGATATTTGCTGGAGCTCCAGACATTGTCACTTCCAGGCATCACTTTTGTTTGAACAAGTGGTGGAGAAGGATCCCCCAGCAGCCGCAGCTCCATCCCTCGTGGCCTAGAAATTCATCAGCTGCTCGAGGCTGCTTGGCATCACTGCTGCAGTGTTTTGTTATTGTCACACATTTCCATTTCTCCCAAGCTTATGATAAGCATCCAAATTAAACTGCGGCCTCCGATGTTTTTGATATTTCCAGGCAATATTGATAATGAAGCTTGTGCTGTGCTGTGTCATTTACTCAAAGAGCTGCGAGCACCGAACAATCTCCGTGCACAGGGATTGTCTCATCCATCACTGCAAGTCAGCGTGCCTGTACCATGGTGCACAGTGACATTACTCAGTGATTTGGGGCAGAGAAAGTGGAACTGGGAAGCCAAAAGATCTTTTATGGTGGGGAAAAAACCAAGATTTTCTGTGTTTCTTCCTGTGGAGTGGGAATAATGCTCTCATGAAGAACTGGAAGTTGCCTTCAGCAGGCAAAACTTTGGTGCTGCCCATTACAGGGTGGGGTGGTGTTTGAGGGGTCCCCAGGATGAGGGAAGAGATGAGAATCTTGACTCCATGTTTCACAAGGTTGATATATTATTTTATGATATATATTATATTAAAAGAAAATTATATTCTAAAACTATACTAAAGAAAGAGAAAGAAGACATCAGAAGGCTAGAAAAGAATGAATAATAAAATCTTGTGACTGACCAGAGAGTCTGACACAGCGGGACTGGGGTTGGTCATTAAGTAAAATCGATCCACATGAGACCAATCAAAGATGCACCTGTTGGTAAGCAACCTCCAAACCACATTCCACAGCAATCAGATAATTATTGTTTACATTTCTTTTCTGAGGCTCCTCAGCTTTCTCAGGAGAAAAATCCTAGCGAAAGGATTTTAATAAAATCTGTCAGTGACAACAGGAGATGCTGTTTATTGCTGTATTTACTCCAGGAGCTGCTTGGCTTTGCTGTCACATCCAAAAATCCTGGTGCAGACCAGGGTTCATGAGGGCCCTCCCAGGATGTTCCCTGATGGAGGAATCCCAGTGGATGGGACACACGGATGTCCCATGGGGAACACTCAATCTTGTGTCCATTTATCTTCCTTTGCAAAGGCCACCTGACCTCTGATTAAGGATGGAGGCCAGGAGATGTCAAGGAAACAGGAATGGAGATTTCCTTTGGTGGACAAGGAATTAATAAGGCCTGCTGACACTTCATCCCAACAGAAGAACATATAAACAGAGCTCCCACGCTGGCCCTTACAAAATATCCTGATTTATATGGCCCTTACAAAATATCCTGATTTATGTGAAACTGAGCCTGGTGGGTGATGTAAGGCACTGGCACAGCCAAGCATCACCCCAAAGCAGCTCTCTTATCCTGAAGGAGGAGAATAGGGGCTGACACAGAAATATGGCTTCTTAAACTGCTTTTAAAAAAATCAATTCTTACAATATCAATGTAAGTCCATTCCGGTGTAATTCCATCACTGCAATCGGGTTACTCCAGGCTTTAAATCGTCCTTGATCACAGAGCAACTCCAGATGATAAATGGAGCTTTCTTTCTCATTTTGGGATATTTGGGCCAAATTCTTGGCACAGGTCAGGTACAGATAAGTGGCACCAACTTGTGCATTTCAGGGTTTAATTGATTTTTCTATGTAAATTCTACTGTTATGCTGTACTTTGATTTTTAATACTCTGTTCATGAATGAAAAATTCATCCAAAATAGTAATGCTAGTTAATAATCATTCACTGACCATATTTTAATAATTAACCAATGATGTTTTATCAACATCCAGCAGCTGCATCACCTCAGTGCATTTCTGTGAATGAATTAAACCTCAGAAGAGAGAGATCAGCTCAGTTCCCAGGGGCGAACACAAAACCTCTTTGAAAGAGCAGACAATTGCACAGAATAACAGTTTAACTTGGGGAATGGAGAATAATAACGGATCCAATTGAAAGTGCAAGGGAATTTAGAGAGGAAAAAATGTAATTACCTGCTCTGGAAAGGAGCCAGAAACTGTTTAAAATCTCGTTCTTCCCAAATATGTCTGGGAATCCTTAATGACAGCAGGATCAGGAGACATGGCATGTGTTGCAAAAAAGAAAAGCAAAAACAAGCTGTATTTTTCCCCTTGGTTCTAGAAATATAGAAAGCCCTATAATCTAGAAATATCTGCTGGTATTTCAGGAACCTGTGTGACACATGCTTGGAGTTGTGACCCAGTGTAGAACAAAAGAAGAGCGAGGAGAGATGCAGCTCCAAAATGAAAATAAGTATTTAATGCTTGCAGGAAAATAAAAAAGCTTTTGGAATAGGAATGACAATTAAGTAAGAGATGTGTTTAATTTAATTTTCATTATTGTGAACTGTGAAAACAGCTAAAAGAAAAAGAAAATCCTTTCATTTGTTTATTTTAATAATTTGTTTTCCCATCCTAGAGAGCAGGACCAGCCTCAGCCTCCTATAAATATCCTTCCTTCAGTCTCTGTTGAATGTGAGGTGCATGAAATTTAGGATTGGTGAAGTTTATCATCCTCTGCTATCTTTTGCCCAGTGCTGGACAAATAAAGGGATGCCAATGTCAGTGTCAGCAAGAGCTGCCTCCTCTAATAGCAAGTGACAAGCTCATGTTCCCTGAGTCTGAGGGAATAAAAGCCAAGCTCAGAAGTACTCCTGATGCTAATTAATTATCAATCAATTTCTGGTAAACTTCAAGTGGTTCCAGCAGCTTTTATTTATACCTGTGCAAGTCTGAGGATTGGAAATGATGGGGTTTGGTTTGGTTTTGTTTTTGCAACCAGCAGGAAGTTATTTTTTTCAAACGTTAAGTGAATGGGGAAGTTGTTCCAACAGCTTTTGGATTCACATGTGTTTCATGTGACACACACCATGAGGTTTCAATTAGCTTTTGGGCAAGTGTAAACTAGAAAGCAACACAACCAAGCAAAAGATTGTTTTAAATATGAACGGTTGTTGTCTCATTTGTTGACTGTCAAAATGAAATAGCTAAAAACTCATCACATGTTTTTTTAAAGCAACCTAGAGCTGAAATTTGAAGGGATTTTTGTCTGAAAATTTAGTGTGATCAGCACCAAAGTATTTCAGGGGGCAGAAAAGGGCAGTGTTCTCATTATCACCTTACAGACAGAAGCTGGGAGTCTGAAAATCACCATCACCCAGGAGCAAAACAACACCCCAGTGCTGCCTGTGACTTCAGGGCAGAGCCAGACCCCTTTGGACCCCTTTGCTCCAAACCCTGTTTGATCCCTGGTATCCCCTTCAGAGCATCCTGCTCTGGGGTCACCTCTGGGTTCTGCTCGAGTGATTTAATTAACAGGGAACATTCCTGAAACCACAGGAGCAGCTAATGAGCATGGTGGGTTTTGGACGGACTGGGGCTCAGGGGCATGGTCTGAGGGCTGTGCAGGTCAGAGGGAGAGTTTAATGATTTTGTGGCCTTGGTGTGAGGTGAGAGGAGAGCAGGGGTTCCTGGGGCTTGGGGTCAGATGAGAAGAATCTCATTTCTGGGTTGTAGCTGCTGTAAAGGAGCCTGGATCTGCCCCAGCTGACCCCACCAGGTTTTTTTGGCTGTGACATATTTTGGAATAGAGACAGCATAGCAGGGTGCCTTGGAAGTAAATGAGGCCCCTTCCAGCCCAAACCATTCTGTGATTTCCTGTGACAACCTGAGTGTGTCCCCTTGCTGGAGCTGCCTCATCTGTGACAGATGATGTAGGACCAGATTTCCTGGGTTCTTCTTCTGCCAGCACAGCATGGCTGTGATGCCACAGCTCTCAGTCGCTCCCAGTGCCCCATCCCAGCACCCCAGCCTTCCCTCAAACCCCAGAATCATGGCCTGAGCTCTTCCCCCCATCTTCCCTTTTATCTTTCACTGAAGCAAATATCCCCCTGAATGGATGGGCACGCTAAACCCATTCACTTAACTGCTGGGCCCAGCTGAAGGTCACCCTGAAAACACTCATAATTCCTATTCAGCACTATAAATATGCATTTGATTCATTGTCTCCTGTCCCTTCCATCGCGGGGGATGGAGGAGGCGGGCCGGCAGCCCCCCCGCCTCTCCCGGCAGCGATGAGTCACTGTCCTGGCTCTGAGGCTTCATCAGAGCGATATTATTTGACAATAATTGTAATTTATGCTCGGAAAGTGCCGGGGAAGCTGCGTTCAGGGCTTTCAATGGCCCCTGGGATGTGATGGGTGAGGGCTGGGTGGGATGGGGGTGTTCGGGGACGCTTGGGAGCCTCTGGCCAAGGATGTCCAGGATGGTTTTAAAGCTCTCAGAGCAGCAGTGGCTCTGTGCTGGAGGTGACACCAGGATGGGATGACACCTCAGGGGACACTTGGGAGCCCCTGGCCAAGGATGTCCGGGATTATTATAAAGCCCTCAGAGAACCAGTGGCTCTGTGCTGGGGGTGACACTGGGATGGGATGACACCTTGGGGGACACCTGGCTCTCTGGGAGCCCCTGGCCAAGGATGTCCAGGATGATTGCAAAGCCCTCAGAGCACCAGTGGCTCTATGCTGGAGATGACACCTTGGGGGACACTTGGCTCTCTGGGAGCCCCTGGCAAAGGATGTCCAGGATGGTTGTAAAGCCCTCAAAGCACCAGCAGCTCTGGTGTCACACAGGTGCGTGACACCAGCAGTGGGGAGGAGATGCCACAGCCCGGGAGGGATCAAAGCATCCCTGGTGCCCTTGTCACTGCTCATCCGGGGGCTGCCGCAGTTCCAGAGATCAGAAAGCACGAAAGAAACAAAACCAAACCCCAGCAGCGCCTTCTTGCAGGGGTTTAAGCGGATTTTGGGCACCGAAAGGGCTCGGAAGGGGAGGGCGGGAGGCCCAAACCGGACTCGGCCGGGGCCTCCCCTCACAAACCACGGGGCGGGGCCTGGCGCTGTGGGGGCGTGGCCAAGCACATCAAGGCGGAGCTAACAACATAATGGGGCGTGTCAATGGGCGGGGTCGAGTGGTGGGGGTGGGACTGTGGGCGGGGCTAACACTGCGCTGTAGCGGTTATCCCCATGAGGGGGCGTGACCAAGGGCGTGGCCTACGCGGTGTGGGCGTGGCCCGCGTGACGCAGTGACGCTGCCGCGGCCCGGCCGGACGGAGCGGCCGCCATGGCGAGCCAGTCGCAGGGCATCCAGCAGCTGCTGCAGGCCGAGAAACGCGCCGCGGAGAAGGTGGCTGAGGCCCGCAAGAGTGAGTACGGCACGGCCCGGCTCCGCCACGCCCTGCCGCGGGGGGTGTGGTGGTGGGAGAGCTCGGCCCGGCCCGGACTGGCCAGGACTGGCCCGGCGCGGCCGCCGCAGGCCTTGCGGCCCGGCGCTGAGGGCGGGGGGCAGCGGGGATCCCCGACACTGCCCCAGGTGTGCTCGGGGATCCCCCAGCCCTGCCCCGGGTGTGCTCGGGGATTGGGACCCCGAGCTCTGGAGGCTCCCCACGAAGGCTCAGTGGCTCAGTGAGGATCGGAGCCGCACCGGGACCCTCCTGGCAGAGCCCAGCTCAGGAGCTCGGGGGCTTTTGGCTCTCTGCAGGACACGGTCACCATAACCTGGCCTTGGCTTGGGGCTTGGCTATGCCTCTCTCTGTCCCTCCTGCCTTCCGTTGGTGAAAATAGTGTGCTTCCATATCAGTAATTATAGACCTCTTCATTCCTAATAGATCCAACTTAGGTTCTCCTGTCATACAAGAGAAATTCTGGTTGCAAACACCCCCAAGTTGGGAAATCTTTTCTGCTTCAAACAAATATATATGTATATCTCTATTTATAGATCTGCCCTGGCTTGCAGTTCAACCCCCTGATAGTGTTGCAAGAGGCAGATTTTTGTAGTTTCTTCCACTCATGATAATCTTGGAGGGGGAGAATGGTGGGAAGTCCAGGAGGGGAAGTTGAGGCAGTGGCCAGGACTTCTCTTGGTTTCACAGCTGGTCTGGCAAAACTAAGGTTTAATGCTCTTTCTGTTGGGCTTTTTTTGGGTTCTCACAGAAGCTGCACACTCACGTGGGTTGGGATAATCCTAAACATGGGTACACACTCGGAGAACTTAGTGGGAGAAGCCCTGCAGAGAGGAATTTGGAGGTTCTGGTGGGTGAGGAGTTGGACATGAGCCCATGATGCATTCACAGCCTTTAAGGCCAGACACATCCTGGGCTGAGCCCAGCGTGGGCAGCAGGGCAGGGGGGATTGTGTCCTGTGCTCAGGTGAGACCCCAGCTGCAGAGCTGCCCCAGCCCTGACCCAGCACAGGGAGGAGCTGGAGCTGCTGCAGAGTGGGCATGAGTGGAGTGGGATGATCTTTAAGGTTCCTTCAGCCCAAACCAGTCTGGGGCTCATCCAGTGAATAAGCCAGACCTGGATGTTGCCTGATGTGTCCCCCTGCTCTCACTGCTCCGTGGTGGGAGCTCCTGGCTCAGTGACCTTGGCCATGGTTTGCTGGGCTCCTCCTGAGATCACCACACTTGGGGAGGGGGCTTGGTTTGCTCCTGCAGAGTGAGCAAACACTGTGGTGGTGGCTGTGCACGAAGAAAACATGCTCTGAGTGCTTTCTGCTCTTTCTTTGCCTTGGTTTGTGCTGTGGAGCAGGGAAGAACCGGAGGCTGAAGCAGGCCAAGGAGGAGGCGCAGGCGGAGATCGAGCAGTACCGCCTGCAGCGGGAGAAGGAGTTCAAGGCCAAGGAGGCAGCGGTTGGTGTTCTCCATCACTCTCTTGTTTCCAGCCCCTTTGCCTTGCCCTGGGGCTGCCTTGCCCTGGCAGCACCCTCAGGGTGGAGTGAGTTGCAGGAGGAGCACTTCCCCAAGTGCCTTCCTGTGAGGCACAGCCACGTGTCCCAGAAAAACCTGTGGAAGTGGCTCAGGACAGGGTGTGTTGGTCTCAACAGGGAAAGAGCTTAATGAGCTCCTGAGTGACAGCCTCCCAAAAGCTGCTGTGTGTAGCACTGTCCAAAGGAGACTGAGCTCATTGCTCCTGTCACAGGCTCGTTTCTTATGGTGCTGACATGGCAGAGACCACTTGCTGTGTCCCTGGTTGCCAGAAGGGAAGGGTGAGATTTTTATGAAGATTCTCCAAGGGTAGGAGTAATGGGATGGTGGGAATTGTGCTTCAAGTGACTCCTGGGTGTCACTTTTCTTGCACTATCTAGTGCAGTTGTGCCCAGGGGTTCCAGCTGTCTGTACAGCAGGACCTGTATTTTGGGCACTCCTTAGAAACTCATGGGATAAATTGCAGGAAGTTGGAACAAGATGATCTTTAAGGTCCCTTCCAACCCAAACTATTTGATGATTCTGTAAAAGAGGCTAAAAGGCAGGGGCTAAGGATGAAATATGTGGACAAGTTTAAGGTGAAATCTGAGCAAAAAATGCAGCAGTACTTTATTAATATGAACATTAACATTAATGTTCCCTCAAAAAAGATTAATGTGTGAGATGCTCCAGAATAACAAAATACAGAGCTTGGCATGGTAATTCCTCTTTCCTTTGCTTTTTGTAGGCCCTTGGCTCCCATGGCAGCTGCACCACTGAAGTGGAGAAGGAGACTCAGGAGAAGATGAGTGTAATCCAGCAGAACTTCCAGAAGAACCGGGAGGTGGTGATGTCCCAGCTGCTGTCCCTGGTGTGTGACATCAAACCCGAGATCCACGTGAATTACCGCATCAATGGCTAGTGCTGGGAGCAGGGAGCAGAGTCCTGCCAGTGCTGGGAGTCAAGTCTGAGCTTCAGGTGCAATGTACAGCTCTCAGCCATACCTTACCTGTCCTCCTTGTCCATGTGTTAAATTATTTCAGTGAGCCCTTGGAGTTCTCTTAGTTTCTCTTTTGACACGGATTCAGAGCTTATTCGAACATGAAGTGGCCATGTCTCAGATGTGTGCTAAGTTATTAAATAGATATTTTCCAGCTGGCACAGGAATGCTCCCTTTCCATGGTGATAGTATGCAGTGAGAGGTTCCCTCTATGAAACAGAAAAGGGAGAGACCTGCTGGCTTGTGTCAGTAATTGTTAAACCTGTGTACCTGTATTCCTGTTGACCAAGCTGCATTTCTCAGTGTGTTGTTAAATCTCTGCACAGGGTTTAAACCCTGTAAGAAGAATTCTCTGGCTGTGCAAGTCCTGGCTGATCATTTTCAGGTGCTTGAGTTTCTCTGTATCAAATCCTCTGTATATTCTGCTGTTAGCTTGAGGTACAACTCTGGCACTATGACACCTGAAAGTAAAAACACTTCACTCCAAAGCCTCTGCTCAGTCTGATTCTTCCTGCTGACTTGTTCTGGGAATGCAGGCAGGTCTTGCTGGGCACCTTGGAGGTCTGGACTCTGCAGAGTGACCATCAAGTATTGATAAAAGAAAGTTTAAGAGAGACAGCCAATATCTGAAGGTCACAGCAGGTAAGTTAAAACCCATTACAGAGCTCCTCCTCTTGGCTCCAGTCTGATGCTTTACCTGCCAGATCATTCTGAAAACCTTCAGGAACAAATGTTCTTGTGACCATTAGGGGAAATAAAATGGTGCCAGTTCATTGGAATAGTTTGATAGCCAGGTGCTGCACAGTAATTACCCTTCCCTGGGTCCAGTGCTGGTCACTGCCTGTTTATACCAAGGTCATCCTGGATCCTGCAGCATCCTGTGCCTGGGAACAGAGGGAAAGAAGAGTTCTGGGGTTGTCTGCATCACTTCCCAGCTCTTTAATCAAAGACACACACAAATAATCAAGAGGTTTCATGTCTCAGTGGTTTCTTCATCTTACCAGCAGGTAATATAAATATTAAATACAGCTTTGCTTTTTTGTTGAGTTCAAATTCCAGGCTTTTTGTGGAAAAGGGACCTCAGCATGTCCCTGATCTGGCCCAGGAGTTGTGCAGTTTGGGATCTTTGCAAGGAGCCTCATGGATGCTCTTGTGTTCCTCAGACAAAACATCTTGATTTCCACAGCTCCTCAGTGAGGCATTGCAAAGCCTCTGGGACCTTTGGAATTGTGATAGGGAGGGAAAAAAGCAGGATGGATGTGGGTGTGAGTCCTGCAGGAAGGAGCAGGCAGCTCTGGGCTCTCCTCCTGTCATATTTTATGGTAGTGCACTGTACTCCTGGAAAGATCTCTTCAGGAATTGAAGCTATTAAACGGGTTGTAAAACTGAAACAAAAGCTTCTTGCAAAGTCAAACGTGCCAGGCTGGGGGAGAAGCCAGGTGGGTACAAGCAGAACAGGATCAAAGCAGTTTTAATCCATGTGCTGTTATGTGGAGAGGTGTTATGGCCTCGTAAAAGGTTGCAGCCATGGTAATTTCACTCTGTCCTTTGGAGCTGAGACATTTCTCCCTGTTGAGAGCAGGTGCTCAGGCTCCAGCAGGACGCTCCTCAAAGCCCTCTTGCTCCAGGCTGTAATTAGCAATTTCATTCCCTCTCTTATCAGTAACAGACTGAGCCTCTGTCCAGAAAAAATGAAGTGTGTGCTCCACTTTCTCATATTGGTTCATAAGTTTCCCTTGGTTAATGAGGACTTTTATCCTTCTTTAGAACAGAAGCAGGAGAAAAAGGGGGAAAAAATCCTCCATGATTAGATCTCCTTGGCAAATGTGCTGTGAAGAAGCTCCCTTTAGAACATGCAGAAGTGTTAATGTCTTACAAGAATAATAATTTTCTGTAATGCTTCCCTGAAACTTAACTGTTGAGAGTGACTCCAACTTTGCACTGAAGGAAGCATTTCCAATTCCTGCTCTCCAGGAAGGCTGCCTTGGTTTGTGCAGTGCAGAGCTTTTATTTCCAGTTGAAATTCCTTCATCTTGCCTTGTGATGCTCTGGGAAAGGGAGCCCTGTGTGCCTAAGCCAGGGAAATTCTCTGCAGGGAACAGTCCTGACAGAGGTATGGAGTGGGACATGCTGCTTCTTGCCCCTGAAATCTGATTTTTTGGGCATTTTGCAGGAAGTTTGAGGAGTAGGAATGAAGCCCATGGCAGCTGTTAGAGCAAATGTGTATCTGAATTCTTCCTGCTGCTCCTCTCCCCAGAGAAGTGTGGCTGCTCCATCCCTGGCAGTGTGCAGGGCTGGGCTGGATGGGCTTGGAGCAGCCTGGGATGGTGGGAGGTGTCCCTGCAGGCCGAGAGAAGGGAGGGTGATCTCTGGAGGGTCCTTTCAACCCAAACCACTCTGGGGGTCTGTGACAATCCCTCAGGACTGAGCCACAGCCTGCTCATGTACCACAGAAGGAGCAGGAGCTGCTTTGGCCCCACACACCACTGTGAGATTGCCTTGATTTGGGCTCCCATCCCTGGAAACACCACCTGGCTCCTGCTCCTGGGGGCACTGCAGTGAGAGAGTGTCCAAAGGAGGGGCACGGGGATGGGGAAGGGTCTGGAGGGGCTGTGAGGAGCAGCTGAGGGCTCTGGGGTTGTTCAGCTGGAGCAGAGTGAGGGCAGAGCTCCCCGGGGCTGCAGCTCCTCCCGAGGGGCAGCTCCCATCTCTGCTCTGGGACAGGGACAGGAGCCAGGGCACGGCTGGGGCTGGGCCAGGGCAGCTCAGGCTGGAGCTCAGGGCAAGGCTCTTCCCCCAGAGGTGCTGGCACTGCCCAGGCTGCCCAGGGAATGGGCACGGCCCCGAGGCTGCCAGAGCTCCAGGAGCCTTTGGGCAGCGCTGCCAGGGATGCCCAGGGTGGGGTTGGGGGGGGTCTGGGCAGGGACAGGGGCTGGATTTGATGATTTTTGGGGTCCCTTCCAGCTCAGGAAATTCTGTGATCTTGTGATCCTATGAAGTAAAGGAAGGAAATCACCTCTAACCCCAGCTCTGGAGTCCAGAGAGCTCCCATTAGGGGGGCAGCGATTCTGGTGGCAGTGCTTTAGCAGGGGCTCCCCTGGCAGCTGCATTGGGGCACTTTCAGAAGCAAGGGAGGACCCTGTATTTTCCTGCTGCTGGAGGTCCAGGAGCCCTTCCCCTCTCTGCCTGGAG
>WBNP01003859.1:0-19912 GCA_013401095.1 Passerina amoena
TAAAAGAATAAACTTCAGTCAAGAGCTGAAATTATAAACTTCAATCAGTCTTCTTTTCTGGGTAAAAACCCCTCCAACCCCAAAACATCCAATGCTTTTAAAGAAAAAACTTTCAACAAAGACAGTCCAGGTCTTTGGAATATTAGGGGCAATAACACCAGGATTTTAGCATTGGGATTCTGCTTTTGTATTTCCACTGGGAAATTGCCAAATGGTAGTGCTCCTTTTGCTCAAGGTTTTCTTTGAGAAATCCCAGCCCAGCCCTTCCCCTGCCTCCCAGAGCTATTTTGGGCAGGCAGGGTTCACAGCTGCTGGGATTTTTGTCAGAGCAGGGTGCCAACAGCACGTTCACAACGTGAGGAACACACTTCCCAACACATGGAGAGAACATTTTTGGGACTCTTGGTGTTGAGGGTTGCTGCAGCCTTCAATTTTTTCATCATAGCTCTTCTAAGAACAGTTGGTGAGTGGAGGATCAATGTTGAGTGTGAGAAATAGAATTTTGGAGACTGAGGAAGCGCTGGGAGGAGGCACTGAGCTCCTGAGTTGTATTTACTATCGATATTGATCTATGAAATAGAGAAATGCTTTTCTTTCTCCTATTTAATGGCAGCAAAAATGTAATAACATGAATGAAACATTTCCAACAGTTGCTCAATTCTTAGTTCAGGCTGATCCTTTTTAGTGTGGATTCACTTGTAAAAACACTTCAGAGCAGTCACCACAATCTGAACTGATTTGTTCAATGTGTGAATTTTACCGTGAATTTGGTACTATGAACTTGACCAAGGCCTATTCTGGCTGGAATTAATCCTTGAAATAATTAAAATAATTTCTTTCAGGATCCAGCCCATTATTTATGATCACTTCCCCCTTTTTTTGAAGCTATTGGCACATTACTTGTCACTGATTAATCTGTGTATATATAAAGAATTAATCTGGTTATCTGCATTTGCCATTCTTTATTTATTTATTTATTCTTAATAATTTATTATTAATAAGCTTATTTGCCATTACTCTTTATTTATTTTAAACTCAATTTATTACAGTGTTTAAATGCAGGTGCTCACATAAATGATTCCAATAATGGGATAAAATTCACTGTTTCTACATTTTCTATGGGTACTTTTTTGTGTTGTGGTCTCCATGACTGGGATTTTTGGATATGTCTGCATATTCTGCTCTTGGTAGTCTTACAAATTAAAGTTTTGGGGCAGAATCTGGTAATAAGACAATTTTTACTCAAATACAAGGAAATATGATATTTTTTTCTTATTAAGTAGGAGATCTGTAGACCTCACCAAAAGAACTACCAAACCTGAAGAGCAATTTTAGCAGAAAGAAGACAAATCTTGATTTTAATGCTCCTGGGCAAGCTGGAAGCAAACCCAGCTGTTGGAAGGAGCTGGGAAATTACACATATTTAGAAAAGTTGCTGCTGCTTAAGGAATATTTATGGGGAGCAGGAGCTCATCATGGAAGGGAATTGTTCCCTCAATTCAGCTGGGAAAATGAGCTGCTGCTGTGCATGGATATTGTCTGCCCTTGGTGCTGTCTCATTGTTTTCCAATTTTAGCTGCATGCCTGGGTTTCTAATAGAGCAGTTTGGATTCAGTCTCCCACCAAAACTTCTCTTTCTTTTGGAACTTTGGGCTACAGGCAGGCAGTTTTGTGAACACAGAATATTTGAAATGGAATTTGGGCAGTGCTGAAAAGTCCATAAAGTCAGACCCAATGTAAAGAATAATTTGTGCTGCAAAATATATGGAAAATAGGTTTTTTCACCCATTTTTAATGTGGGATTAAGGCTTCTAAATAACAACTTTGACTTGTTAAAGCATTTTTTATTCAAGAGAGAACTCCCTTCTGCCCATTCAGTTAGAAGAATGCCAAAGCAAAATTAAGCAAAACATTTTGATTTGGTTTTTTGTTGTTTTTTTTTTCTTAATTGACTCAATGAATTTTGGAGTGAAGTTTTCATTTACTTGTGAAGGAAACCACTCCAGCAGGGCTCAGACTTGCATTTCTTTATTTATTTCCTTGACCACTGTGGGGAAAAAATCTGGATTTGCCCAGCTCTGCCAGGTTGGGATTTTTGTGTGTCCCAGGCAATGACCTCAGTGTGAAGTGGTGCTGGAATTATTCCTTTCTGCAGTTATTATTTCATGTGGAAACTTTTGCTTCCTGTGATCACTCAGCTTCTCCCATCCCTTCACCCCGTGTCCTCTCCTGGCCCCTCTTTTCTCATCTCATTGAATTTTCATTCCCAATGGATTTTTTCCTTTTGGATCCTTATTTCTCAGACCTCAAGTCTCACTAAATTTTTTTAGCTGTTGGGGTTTGAATTTCTTCCTGCCCTCACACATGATTCAATGGTAATTCAGAAGGAATTCTGCACTTCACAGGCAATCTGGTTAAGGTTGGTTTTACAGAATTATTCTGGTGCAAAGAAACCAAAGTTTCCTGTGGGTAAACAAAGATGACAAACAGAAGATGATGCTGAATCAATCCATAAAATACACAAGTAAAATAGAAAAATCAGCCATTGTGCTGATTCTAACCCCTCCCCTCATTCCACTTATACAAACCCACTTACCTGCTGTTCTCTTGGATTCTTCCTTGTGTTTCTTCCTCTGCATATGAAATTTTACCTTTAAAATGTAGGTGGACCTCGAATGTTTTCTCCCTTTTGACATCCTTTTAAAAACCTTGTGAATCAGCTGTCATTCCTTTATACCATTTTATGCCATTTTTCTTGTAAATCCAATTAATGTGGAAAATCTCCCTTTTCAGTGGTAGCTCTGTAGATGGTGTAGAGTCAGAGGAAAAGCCTTTTTTCCAACAATGCTGCATGGAATATTTCACACTACACAGCTGAAAAAGAAAATCTTTTCTCTTGTTTATCATCTAGGTAGGTTGGTAATACCAAAGAAATTAGAATTTGTGAAACTGGCAAATATCAGTGAGGCCAAGTCTGGTTTGACTGTGCCTTGTGGAACAATTTGAAAACTTTTGATGGGAATCCTGCCCACATTGGTGGTTCCTGGGTGTGGCTCCTCAGCAGAGCTGCCAGGCAGAGGTATATTATATTTCTATATATACATATAATTCTATTTAAATAATTATATATATAATTATATATAATATATATAATATACATTACATATTATATATGTTATATATATTATCTATCTATCTCTATCTATCTATATGTAAAAATATATATATTTCTATATTTGTACCAATTTGCTCCCCTGGATAAAAAATTACTCTTTTCCTTCTTACATCACTGGGTGAAATTTTGGTTCCTCCACACAGGAGTGTCATGCAGTGTGGGCACAGCTGGGGTTTCACTCTGGTTCTCCATGCTCATGGTTTTAAATAAATAAATAAATGAATAAATAAATAACTAAATAAATAAAGTTAAATTGCACAGGATTAAAACACTCTGTGAAAAATAAGCATGAGCAGGGCATGGGGGCAGATCTGATTTTCCATAAACACTTAAATAGTGAGTTCTGGCAAATCTCTGGCAATTCCTGCATTGATATTCCTCATGTTTACAGCCCAGTGGAGCAAGAGAGGATTTTAGGGGACATGGCTTAGCAAGCCAGTCATTTTCTGAAGCATCAAGATAAATTTCATCCCATTTTTGAAACACAATTGGTTCCTTATAGTGCAAACAAGAACATTGCATCTTGCAGAGGAGAATTCCATCACTTTCCTGGCCTCCAAGTGATATTTAGTGCAGGAATTCTGGTTGTGTGTTCTCAGGAAGAGGCAAGCAAAGGAGGAAGGTTCACAGCTTCAGGCTGCTGTGCCCTGCAGGAGTTTTGGTCAAAGAAATCTGATTTGGGGCTTTGAGATCTCCGTGGGCTGGGGCTCAGTTCACTGCATGGAAACCTTCCTCCTTATTCTCACCAGGGTTATTCTCAATTTCTCCTACTTCTCCTCAAAAGCCAGATCCCCCCACCCTGCAGCATGATCTGCCTGGAGTGTTCACAAAAACACCTTTTCATTTAGGACAAGGAGTTCAGCACTCCCAGGGGACAAACTGGAACACAGCCACATGTCTGTGCTGTTGAGATATTTAGGTGTGAAAAGATAAAACTGAAATCCAGCTCAGTTTTCAAAATCTCTATGGTGCCTCACTCATGAAATAATTTCATAGGTATCTGGATATCTCTATATTAACCTTGAGTGACATCTAAGCCTCTTTAAGGTTTTGGTATTTAAATTTCCAGTCCTTGCTACTCAATTTATTTTCTATTCTTTGATACTTAAAGCTCGTGGCAGCCAATAAAATATCAATTTTCAGGATCTTTGGTTCCAATGTACTTTCAGTTAAGCACCCAAGGGTAGTTCAGAGTTGTTGGATGCATTTCCATCTACTTGTATGTCTAAATATCATTGTCAATTTTTCTTTCGAGCACATTGTGAGAGGAGAACTTGGTGCAGAAACTCGCCTGCCAGAAATTTTTATTTTGTTTCCAACTGCTTAAACATTGGCATGGCTCTGACAAGGGTTTAAAAAAAGCATTTTGAGCATTGGGATGCAAATTAACATAGCAAGCAATTAAAGTCAATTAAAACAGGATGTGGTGTAATTAGAAACAGTTGTGTTCACATTGATATTCAGAGAGGTTCGATGTGTTGAAAGAAAAGAAAACAATTCAGGAAACTTTTAATGCCCCACAGATGTGATGATGATGCTAATAGTGGCACTGATTCCTAAATTCCCCATCCTGCCTCACCTCAGGAGCTCCTGGGGAAGGGGAGAAAATGGGAATGAGTGTCTCTCTCTGAGCTCAGTGCCCTCACCTGCTGCAGCAAAAGAGTTCCTCCATTTTTGAGGGTACCCAATGATGAGTCATGAGATCATTTCAAGTTTGGGGTTAAACAGTCTGAAAATCCAATTTCAGTTCATTAATTACAAAAATAAGTCTGAGAATCCTTCCACAGGTCATTCTTTGATGTCTCCCTTTCATTAACATAGGAGACAAATATTGGACTCCTCAGTTTCAAACACATATTTTTTGAGGTTGTATTTTTCCCCAAATGATTTTATCCCATTCTCGCAGCTGAACTCATTTTGACAGCTGTGATGATGGTGCTAATAGTGGCACTGATTCCTAAATTCCCCATCCTGCCTCACCTCAGGAGCTCCTGGGGAAGGGGAGAAAATGGGAATGAATGGCTCTGAGCACAGTGCCCTCACCTGCTGCAGCAAAAGAGTTCCTCCATTTTTGAGGGTACCTGATGAGGCTCATGAGATCATTTCATGTTTGGGGTTAAATAGTCTAAAAATCCAATTTCACTCATTAATTACAAAAATAAGTCTGAGAATCCTTTCACAGGTCATTCTTTGATGTCTCCCTTTCATTAACATAGGGAACATTGGACTCCTCAGTTTGACATGTATTTTTGAGGTTGCATTTCTCACCAAATGATTTTTTTTTCTCCATTCAACAGATGTGTTGATGATGCTAATAATGGCGTCAACTGATTCCTAAATTCCCCATCCTGCCTCACCTCAGGAGCTCCTGGGGAGGGAGAGAAAATGGGAATTTGTGGCTCTCTCTGAGCACAGTGCCCTCACCTGCTGGAGTGAAGAGATTCTGGAGCTTTTCAGCCCCAGGGGTTGTGTGATCAGTTATCAGCAGTGTCAGTGAGCTCAGGAAGGGGGGATCTTTCCACTTTTCCCACTCCTGCTTCCTTGGTGTCCCTTTCATTGGGCTTCTGGATGTCTGTATTGGTATTTATTGCCAGAAATCCTGAGCCAGTGGTGCTTTATTTTTGTCCCCTGGCTGCTGTGGGATTGCACAGATCCCTGTCCCTGGCCTCTCTTGGCTGCAGAAATGAATGGTCTTGGCTGTTCCTTGATGGAGATGAGGGAGGAAATGCTCCCAACACAACCTGGGAAGGAATTTGCCTCTGCCACATCCCAGTGTTTGCTCAGGTAGAACGTTCCAGGCACGTGGGATGTGCAGGAAGCAGTGGGTGTGCTGCACAGCAGGAAGGAAATGCAAGGAAATATTGCAGATTGCAAGGAAAAAAAGGATTGGAAGGAAACACAAGGAAATTAATTAGAATAGAATGGAATAGAATATATATATTATAGAAATATTACAAGTGCAAGGCCTTCAGTGCCATCACATGGATGTGACTGCTCTCTGTTAAATGCAACTTTTGTTTAAACAATGAGGAAAAAATAGCTGGCAAAGAACTAAATAAATGAAAACCATTAGCTGGCCACTCCATCCTTTCCACCCAATTTAAGGCTCAGAGCAGGACCGTGTCCATCCCATGTGTTTATTTTTTAATTCTCATTAGCTGCTGATCCCTTTTTATTTGAAACCCAAATGTGGAGAGACAAGGTCTATTTGAACTCAGCCAGTCATAGCAGTTTGCATTCTCACTAATAGCCAACAAATGTAAGCACTGGGATAAAACCTCCCATTTTGCATTGAACTGACCTAGGAATTCATCAATTCAGGCTTTGGGGACCTAGAGGAATAAAAAAGGTGCTCTCCATTTCCTGGGAAACTCAAGTTCCTCCAGTTTTGAGGAATGAGGCACATGAGATCATTTAATATTTGGGGTTAAATAGTCTGAAAATCCAACTTCAGTTCATTAATTATAAAAATATGTCTGAGAATCCTTCCCCAGGTCATTCTTTGATATCTCCCTTTCATTTCCATAGGAGACAGACATTGGACTCCTCAGTTTAAAATGTATTTTTGAGGTTGTATTTTTCACAAAATGATTTTTTCCCATTCTTGCAGCTTCACTAATTTTGACTGGTGCAAGGCAGGTATAAGAGTAACACAGGTGGAAGTGGCCACAGGAAATTAAAGAGAATTAAATTTATAGAGAGATGGTTGTCACATAAAGAAAATATTGATAGTGCCATGGAACTTATTATTTATTCCTTCTCTGAGTTTGAGTAGCCATGTGCTGCTCTCAGGTTTGGGATTGTGAAACAGGACCAATGCTGCTCCATTTTTCCTTTGGAAAATGTGACTTCTTGCAGGTTTCCTGTTGCTGCCCATGCAGAAAACAAACTGATTTCTGGAAATAAAAAAGGGTGGCCAAGATTATGAAAATAGAAATTGCTGGGGTTCAGCACCTCAGACATTTTGCCGAAAGGTTCTTTGTAAGATGAGGGCTCTGTATCAAATCCCAAGGAGATATGGATAGAATTTAACCTTGATGAAATGCTTATTCCTGAAACCCAGACATGCAGGCAGAGCAGTCTGAAGGGAAATCAGTTTAGTAATTCTGGGATGACTGAGAATGCATTGCTTGTATTGCTATAAAAGATGTAATTAATTACTTGTTATCATGTGTTTGGAAATAATACACTTACAAAGAACTTAATCTCTATAAAAAAGTGCTGACATCTCCCACAAACCGTGAAGACTTTAGAAGGGATTAGGGTTGGGGGACAAAAATTGTCAGGATCCAGAACATCCCTCTGGCTGTCCTGAGCAGCCAAGACCCCTGCCAGGGGGCTCAGAGACCCTGGCACAGAGCCCAAAGCACCTGTGGGTTTGATTATGACCCATGGAGCAAATTACCAACCTCATATGAAGATCTGCAAGCCACGACAAATTAAGTAGAATGATAATGAAAAAGTAGATTTTGGGGTTTTTTAAAATGGGGGTTCAGGGGCCAAGATGGAGGGATCTGGGCATGTCCAGCCTTTCTCCTTCTTCTTCTTGGCCTCCATCTTCTGCTGTGATGTTGGCACTTTTAGATTGGTTTAGAGTAGAAGCTCACTGTCTAACATAGGTGATAGGTATTGGGAAGTAACTGTAGACATTGTACACGTAGTTTTTAGTATAAAGACAGAACACTGCCCTGGGGGCAGGCAGAGTGCCTGGAACTGTCCTGCTGGATGGACCTTGGCAGGGCAGGAGAAAGAATTTTATAGATAAGATACAATAAACAACCTTGAGACCGAGAAATGAAGAGCTCTGACTCCTTCTTCAAGAACTGGGCTGGGAAAAGGGACTTTTTAACATTTCTTGGGGTCACTCTGACCAGTGAGAGACCCCAACACAAAACCGTCTACACAAAGGCACCCAAAGCACTTTTCCTCCAGCGGATGTGAAAAGAAGGGGGTTTTGCTGCAGCTGGAAGAAAATTCACAGAACTCACAGAATTCACAAGGTCCTTTTCTGCTGTTTGTTTCCTCCCCAGGTTGTGTATGTGACAGCCACCTTCCCCTACATCATGCTGATGATCCTCCTGATCCGGGGGGTGACGTTACCCGGCGCCGCCGAGGGCATCAAGTTCTACCTTTACCCCGACATCTCCCGGCTCTCCGACCCACAGGTAGGACATGGCTGCATCTCTGTGTGCCTTTCTGCCTGGGAAAAACTGCAGGAGCCCTTGGGTTTGAAGTCTGAACACCGGGGACTGCTGGGGGATTGCCGAGATCCCTTTGGGAAATGAATTTGTAGGGAATTCTCCAAGCCTGGCAGAAGGCTCACACAGTGTGTGCATCTCTGTGCAAACCTGGAGATAAGAAATGCTGGCTGAGAAATGCCATGGAACAGGACATGGTTGAGAGAGAAACTGAACTAGAAACAAGTTTCAACGGATGGCCTTGTAAAAAAGACTGGATCCTTTGGAGAAATAGAACTATGGAAGATGCATTGTAGTAGGACACACAAGGGGTAATTTTAGATTATTGGCTTCAAGGCGTTTACAACAGGTGAGGCAAAAAGCTGACAGACAATAAATGCTTATAGTGTTTTGTAATTAAGAAATAGTTAACTTCTGATTGTGATGGTGTGGATTATAATAGCTGTGTAGGGGGATACAGTATGGGTAAATGAAGGTGGTATAGAATGGAATCTTATCCCCTGAAGAGTTGCAGCTGAACCAATTACTAAAGATTAGGAGCAGGCCTGATGTTAACAGGCCACACCTGCAGCCAATAAGAAGAGTGTTATAAAAGAGTGGATTGGTGGAGTCAGATGGCTGCTGCAAGGATAAGGAAGAGTCAGTGCTTAAAGGAGCTGCCTACGAGAAACATCAAGGAGGTATGAGACTGGTGATATGGAATCCTTGCACTATAATCATAATAGAACTCTTGAGATATAGGACATATCTGTACATGTTATAATACAAATCTGTATTATAATATCTGCCTCACCCTTCTCATGAGACTGAAAATGGAATGGAAGTTCTTTAAATGCCTCAGTTACCCCATCTCTGGCTCAGAAAAGAGCTTAATCCAACCTCTCTCTTAGCCTGGCTTCTCTTAGCTGCAGAAATGAATGGTGTTGGCTGCTCCTTGATGGAGATGAGGGAGGAAATGCTCCCAACACAACCTGGGAAGGAATTTGCCTCTGCCACATCCCAATGTTTGCTCAGGTGGAATGTTCCAGGCACGTGGGATGTGCAGGAAGCAGTGGGTGTGCTGCACAGCAGGAAGGAAATGCAAGGAAATATTGCAGATATTCAGGTGCAAGGCCTTCAGTGCCATCACATGGATGTGTCTGCTGACTGCCCTCTGTTAAATGCAACTTTTGATTAAAACAAAAAGGAAAAAATAGCTGGCAAAGAACTAAATAAATGAAAACCATTAGCTGGCCACTCCATCCTTTCCACCCAATTTAAGGCTCAGAGCGGGACCGTGTCCATCCCATGTGTTTATTTTTAAATTTATTAGAACAAGGAGGAAAAAATAGCTGGCAAAGAACTCAATAAATGGAAGCTACCCAGTTGCTCACTGGAGATGTGGAATTGGGGATAGGGCTGTAAAGCCATGCTGTGTGCTGGAACAGATCAGTTTTTAAATTGGAAAGTACTGTGGTTGAGAAATGAGGATTTGCAGAGCCAGTTGCAGTTTGTGCTTCTGCCACTGAGGGACAAGAGCATTGCCACCAGTTCAGGGGGAACAAATTTAACTGGGATTTTGCCATTTTTTGGTTCCTTGCTCCTTCCAAATCTAAATCTCAGGCAGAATTGACAGAGAAATTATTCATTCAGATGATTGCTGTCTTTATAGCAGAATATGCAACTGAGGAGGAACGAAGTGCTCAAACCAGGAAATCTGCCTGTTTTGTTGTTTCCAATGTAGAGCAGAACATGGAAACCATGGATTAAGTTTGTGCCTTTTTTTTTTTTTAATTCCCAGTGACAGAGGTTTACAATAGAACAGTTATTGTCCATCATTTGTGTGATATTGAAGGGGGAAGGTGACACAATCTCTGTAGAACCTGGCAGGTTGCAGACAGCACTTTACTGATCTGCTTTGGCACTGTAAAAGACATTACACGGTGTTTCTCCTGAGGCTATTACATTATTAAATGGATCCTGAGAAGCAGACAGAAAGGAACTTGGGAATATTTGTCAAAATGAATTTTTTTTAAATCTGCTTACTGAAGATGTGGCAGAATAATTTTTTAAAATCTCTGCTTACTTAAGACATGTAGTTTTTAAAATATAATATAAAATAAAAGACAATAGAGGGGCTTCTTCAGGTAATTTCCTTGGGGCTTCTGAAATATCTGTGATGTTTGCTTTAAACAAGTAATATTTCTACAGGAGAAAAAAAGCCCAAAAAAACAAAAATCAAAAAAAACCCCAAACAAACAAAAAAAGCCCAAAAACCAAAAACAAACAAAAAACCAAACCATGGCAGGGACACCTTCCACTGTCCCAGGCTGCTCCAAGCCCTGTCCACCTGATGTTCTCCTGCCAAGGGTGCACCTAAAAAATTCACATTGTCCTTCCCATGGTTCCTTTTGTATTTTAAAAACTCATTTGTATTTTAAAACTCATTGGTTTCACAATCAATGGATCCAGATCCCCCTTCTGGTTTTTCTTCCCATAGCAGCAAAAACCCCTGAACTGATGCTTTGGGAGGGCTGCCCTAGAGCAGAGGCTGGGCAGAGCTAAAGAATAAAGCAGGGATTGATTCAAAGGATCTCCTCCATGGATGCACCTTGGGCAGCACCAGAGCCCAGCCAGGGCTGCACCCAAGATGAACCAAAATGGCCCCAAAATGCACGGCCGGGCACGGGCTCTGTCCCTGGGATCAGTTCTGCTCCATTTGCACCTTGCAGTTCATTGTCCCATTCCAGCTTTAGCCCCTGCAGTCCCACCCTGCTTGTTTTTCTCTCTCCAGCCCACGGGGTTTGTGCTCTGGGGCTGAGATTTGGGTCATTTGTCCTTGGTGCCCAGCTGGAGCAGGAATTGTTTTGTCTCCCTGCTCTGTGCACAGAGCTCACCATCCCCTGATGTGAACCCAGACCCACACACTAAAGCAGCACAGAATGTGAAAATATAAAAACCAAAACCTGAGGCATCACAACCTGACCTTGGACACTTCCAAGGGTGGGGCTGTGCCAGGGCTCACCTCCCTCCCAGGCAGGAATAAATATCCCAATATCCAATCCAACCCTGCCCTCTGTCTATGTGAAACCATTTCCTTTTCCTGTCCCTCAATCCCTTGTAAGAACTCCCTCTCCATCATTCCTGCATCCCCTCCAGGCCCTGCAAGGCCACAGTTCAGTCACCCCAGAGCTTCTCCTGTCCAGGTGAACAACCTGAGCTGAGCTCTCTGTGTGAGCAGGGCTCAGTGCCTTGCCCAGTGCTTTTCTGGAGGCTCCTAACAGGATTTTGCCCTGCCTGTGGATTTCCCACGTGCCACTGACGCCCTTGCTTGTGTTTGTCATTGAGGGAGGGCACGCCAGCTTAAGGGACATGATTGCCAGCTTAAGGGACATGATTGCCAGCTCCAGGGAGGGTTTACATGCTTATTTACTCTCCTGGTGCCACTTGTAAAGAAATTCGTGTTGCCATGACAATCACCATGGTTGGTGGGAGCAGCCTGGGAAGCACTGAGGGCTGGAGACACGTGGGCTGTGTCTGTCTGTCCCTCATATTTGGGGCTGGAATTATTTTTGGGGGTGCTTTAAGGAGTCAATTCCTCTTCAGGTTCAGGGAGACTTTCACTGAGAAGTTCTTGTTCTTCAGTTGGATTTTAAACACCTTTTAGTAGGAAAAAATGTGCCATAACAGAGCTGGTGAATGCCAATGGAGGTGTATTCATTTGGATTCAATTGTAGTATTCTTTGGTTTTAGAGAATTATTTTTGTGTTAGAAAAAACTGTCATTCCACCAAAATTGAAATACATTGTTGAGAATAATTAATTCAATGCTTGAAGAAAGCATTCAGATTAACAGGTGTGATCTTTAGTCCCTTCTCAAGAAACAGAAGAAGCTTAGTTCTTCAGACTTAAAGCTAGAATTTGGCACAACTAGTTTTATTTAAAGAATAGCTTTTGGTTCAGGTTTAGTGCAACTTTTAATGGTAATAAGATGGATTTAGAGGCACTTGTGATTCTGATGGTGTGGATTATAATATCTGTATTATAATGTATATATATATAGACGTATATATATATGTGTGTGTATATATTTATGTATATATATATGTATATAATGTTATATTATGCATCTCCATTTTATGGAAATGCAGAATTCAATGTTCAAACCCACAGAAATCAGGAGAACCTCCCCCACCCCATAAACCTCTTGCCAGTTGGTTCTGGAGCTTTTTGCCAAGGAGCACAACTGACACTACCTGGAGATTCGTGCTTCCAGTTTCCATGTTTACTCATTTCACTGGATTTACTCCCTAATGCCAAAGCATAAATCATGTTGACCAGCAGGATTTGTTTTCCTCTTCAGCTGCAGGCCTGTTTCAATAGTATTTCAGGGAGGGTGCTGGGTCTGCATGAGGAGAGAGGTATTTGGGCCCCACAGCCAGCTGTGTTTAATAGATATTAAAGAAATGAAATTTCTCTTCAAGGCTCACTTCAGTCTGAAGTTCTGGACTCTTTTGTCTTTGTGCAATTTGCATTCCGTGGTGGGTTAAAGCTTTGTGAGCAGCTATTCATCTTTGCAGCTCCCCTCCTTTGGTCTCCATTCCATTTTTATATTCTGTCTTTCCAGCAGACCCAGTCCTCTCGCTCTGAAAATGCCATTTTTTGTCATGTGTACAGCTCATTCCAATCACTTTGTGTTGCATCAGTGGAAGCTGCAACAGTCTGGAGCTCTGTTTAAGCCTCAGAAGTGTTTTCATTCGTCAACAAAAAGGTCTCAATAATCTTCATGCTCAAATTGGCTTGAAATCCATCCCTCTGCCCTAATCTGGGAGATACAGGTGCTGTTTATAGCTGAAATAAGGGATCTTTGCTGGGCTGTAACTCACACAAAAGCAGTGCTTCAGCAAGTTAATGGGATTGTTATGGGGTTTGTGTGCAAGCCTGACTCAGAATATGGCTCTGCTTGTCCCTGCACAGATTTAGGGTGGTTGTCATTGTGTGTGCTGCTCACTGAGCCCTTCTGGGCAAAACATTTGGGGCTTTGTGAGAGGAGTTTGCAAACCTTTGTGCCTGGAAGAAGTTTAGGGAGGGGCAGATGTAGCAGTTTGATGGGTCAGGCAGTACCAGTATGGATAATTGTATGGAAAATCACATTAATTTAACCCCTGCTGTAACAGTGAGTTGTTAAAAAGGGGAGGAAAATAAGGATAAAGCTTTCTTCTTTATTGTATATTTTCATGCTAAAAATTGGCCAAATTGCTGTTTTGTTTTTTTGTTTTTAATTTTAAAGTTGTGAATTGTTTTAATGAACATATTCATGAGGGCATCTATCATCACAACCACAATTGCACTGAACAGCTGATTTCCAAAATCTTGGAGAAATTGCCATTTCTCTGTGGGAAGAATCCAGGTTGTAGCTCATCTCTGATAAACCCTGATGTGAATGTTGAGTTGAGGAACACAGCCAAATTAATCAGGTACAGGAAAATCAGAGCCACGACAGGTAAATTGGTTTTAGGTTTCTCAGGTCTTTTATTTGCAGTGGGAAAAAAATAGTTGCAATAAAATTTGTGGTGGCAGAAATATTTCTGCAATTCTTTGGTAGCTCAGCCAGAAGAATTCGCTTTTAGGCAGCTGGGATGGGCAGGTGATGACTGGGAGATGGTTCCAGAAGGACTTTGCTCATCAATTTCCTTGGCATTGGGACTTGGCTGGCTGGCTGGAAGCCCACTGGATTTTCCCTCTTGAAAATGAGCACCAAAACATGAGTGCAGAGCAATGAGCACCAGCTTAACCTGATAAGCCACTTATTCTGAGTAGATTTTATACTGCTGACATCCCTCTCTTCCTTACTGAGATCCCTCTCTTCAATCCAGATTGCCCTCTAGATCGAAAAATGCTTTTTCCTTTGTGGCATTTAGGTTTTCATGTATGGTTGTAGAGAATTTTATTACTTATCTTTCAGAGAAAACACTTTTTCTGCTAGAAAGTCACTCTAAAATAAATGCACATTGTTTATTTTCCCCCTGGAAATTGTAATTTTTCATTAAATTTCCTTAATTTTTTGTATTAGCACGAGTTTATTGTGGTGGTTTTTTCCCTCCTTAATCTGTTTCAGCAAATAAATAACAATATTCTTTTAAAAAGGTACTGCTCACCAAAACTGCAAACAATTGCTTTCCAGTCAGCCCGATTATATTATACATGCAAATGAGAGAAATTTGGGAATACTGGATCAGTGTGGAGGTGATATTTCCTTAAATCCTGATCTGAAAACCCAAACTGCAAAAGCATTTGAGAATTTCTCTTCCCTGAACTTTTTATTTCCAAAATTTCGGGGGGCTGAGTTGTTCCAGGAAGAAGAAATGAGGAGAGGGACTCAATTTTGGGATTTGCAGCCCTGGAATCCACAATCCTGTCGCCACCTCGAGGCCAGGGAAGCCTTTTTGCAAGGAAGAGGAAAATCCTCTTTTCTGCCTCTGAGCTTGGAGCAAACTGCTGCATTCAAACATCAATGTTAGGGCTCTGCTTTCTCCAAAACAGAAAAGGTTGTCAAAGAAATTTGGATTTCATTTTTTGGCAGCTTTCATGCTCAGAAAATCCAGGTTGCTGAGCAGGGATTTCAGACCTGTCCTGCATTTAAACCTTAAACAATGGAAACCTGGAGATTGTCAGATGTTGGCAATGAAATTATCTCTGATTGCTGGAGAATTTTTGGATGCTTTTTTAATTTTTTGAAATGTGACAGATAACAACCTTAGAGGTCTTTTCCAAACTTAATAATTCCATGATTGCCTAAGGGAAAGTCTTGCAGTGGAATGAGAAACTGCTCCATAGGATATCTTCAATACTTGTTGGTGAGTTTTTAAGGGTTGTGCTTGGAAAAATGCTTCAGAGACAGGTCAAACATCCTGAATCTTATCAGAATTTTGGCACCAATAAGTGAGAAAACCCTCCAGTGATTTACTGCATTTTTGGCTTTTATAAGAGTTTGGGCAGCAATTAAAAAAAAAGAAAAAGAAATTACTGGGAAAAAATAGTAGCAATGAGAGGAGGGACATGTCCAGCTCCCTCACACTTGTGCAGTTCTGCTAAGGGGATGGAATTTGCTCTTTTTCCTCCCACTTTCTTCCCATTCTCTGGATTGTTCCCCTCAGCAGGTATTCACAGTCTGAACCAGGTGTGAGTTGTAATAAATTAAAACAAGAGTGAAAGTCAGAAATCCATACAAAGGCTGCAAGGATGAAAAGCCTCAGCCAAATTTATCTATGTAACTGCAACTCCTCCTTTACCTGGACCTTTGAACAAGCAATAATCTCAATTTCAAAGTGTTCTCTCAGTGAAAGGAGAAAGCCTTGCTGCTGGAGGTGAGGTTCTTGTGGTGCTCTTAGGTAGGAATCCCCTACCCAAATTAAAACTTTAAATTTTCAAATTTCAACTGGGAAAAGAATTAATTCTTCTCCAGGACTGCTGTTGGCACATTACAAATTACTGATGTTAATTGTGAGGAATTAAATTCAAGGATACAGGCCAGTGTGATGCTTAGAGATATTTATCCTACGATGCAGTTTATAACCTCCCCAGTGAGGAATAATTTCATTTAATATGTCCTGCAGATTTTGCACTTTGGATTATGTGGCTCTAAAGAGAGCAACAACTCCCAAGTGCAGTGAAAGGGCAGAGGGGTTGAACAAGGGCAGAAATCCCGCCTGGGATGGATTTCCCATTTTCTCAAAGCAAGGGAATGAATTTCCCCAAAGGAAGGGCCAGCCTGGGAGCACATTGCATTTTCCCTGCTCCGAGGCAGCTGCATCCCATTTTCCTGCAGGAATCTGTTTGGGAACACACATCCCAATGGGATGGGATGGGGACACCCAGGGGCTTCTCCTGGGGCAGAAATTAATTCCCTGTGCTGCCCTGGGGTGTTTGTTTGTCACCACATTGGGTTTTATATTGGGCAAATGTTTTGGGAATGCTGAAGTGCAAAAGTTCGGTGTGCATTGAAGTGGAAGAGTTTTTTCTTTAATCTAAATGGAAAGGTTTTGGGTAAATCTCAGTATTCTGTGGGAAAGGCTCAATATAAATTCCATACACAAAAATTTTGGGGTATAAAAGTCACCTTTTCATGGCTCGCCAGACAACTCTGGTTTATTCACCAGCATTGCATTGTGAGTGTTCAGTTTAAGTGCCAGATGAGCTTTCTGAACTCCAGTTAAGGCTCTGGGGTGCTGTTTCAAGCCCTGAACAAGGATTTGCCTCCTTCTCCCCATGGTTTCTCCCTGTGTTTCTTGCTCTTGCTGCACAAGCAGCAGCAAGCTGAGCAGGTTTGGGCAGTGGGAAGAGACTTGTTGGAAGAATGGGCTCATTTTGGGGATTTCTCTGGGGTTTCTGGGCCACATGGAAGCTCCTCCAGCTCCTCTTAGTAAGCTTGGCAGTGGGGAGGCATCATCTGAGTGTCAGAGAGGCTTTAATTGCAATTTAATATCAGAATTTATGGCTGGTGCAGCTGCCACTGGAGGGAGACAGGATCCACACATTAACTCAGAGTATGGGCATGACAGCCAGAGATTTCCCTCTGCTTTCATGATGGAACCTGAAAAGAAATAGAACAGAAACTTAGCCAGCCTATTTTGCATAAATTTGAACATTTAAAGGATTACAAATAATATCAATAACTTCACTCTGTCAGCTACTTTAGCAGTCCAGTATTTTAGCAGAGAGAAGCTGCTGTTAAAAGTACATATTTCAGATGAAATTCAGAATTGGTAAAATAAAATGCTGAGTGACAGATGGATATTAATGAGGAAATAATAACAAGGGAGCTTGCACACAATGGGGGGGTCAGGAAGTGAAGCAAATGAATATTCCATGTTATTTCTGTGCTGCAAGTGGGTTTATGATACCATATCAATAGAGGCATTGGAAATCCAGAGCTATTTTAAGAATTGCTAGTAGGATTCTTAATCCCATTATTCCAGAGGAATGAGAGAAAAAAGGAGAAGATAAGATTACTGCACTGGTGGAATGATGTGCTGCTTGCAGAAAATCTGGAATTTGCTCTTTACAAAGTTGGGTGCTCCTAAAGATTATTCTTTCAAGACCTGTACAACAAAATGCTCTCTAATCCCCCTGGCATTTCTGAAACTCTTTTGATTTCCACCCTAGAACTGGAGTAACAGCTGAACTCTTAAAATAAGCCAACAAAAAAGGGCTGGGTAAAAATGCAGAAAAGTGGAGTGTGCACCCCAAAGCTGCCCTGGGAGAGGAGCCTGCTCTGGGGTGGCTGTGGGGCTGGAAAATGCTTCCCTCAGCATCCCCTGCCAAGGTTTTGGTATCCACTGAAATCTGTGGGACATTTCTGCTTAAATATGGGATTTCCTGCATTGCTGCCTCTGCCCTCCTTATGATGAAGTTACTGTGTTGGTGTAGGGCTGGCTTAGGCTTGTTGGAACCCAGGACATCCCTCTGGCTGGCCTGGATGGCTCAAACCCCTGCCAGGGGGCACACAGACCCTGGCACAGAGCCCAAGGTGCCCCTGTGGGTTTGATTATGACCCATGGAAAGAATTACCAACCTTACATGAGGATCTGCAAGCCACAAAAGTCTAAGTAGAATAATAATTAGTTTGTCATGGGGTGAAAAATAGATTTTGGGGGTTTTTAGAATGGGGGTTCAGGAGGCAAGATGGAGGAATCTGGGCGTTTCCAGCCTTTCTCCTTCTTCTTCTTGGCCTCCATCTTCTGCTGTGATGGTGGCACTTACAGATTGGTTTAGAGTATATAGGTGATAGGTATTGGGAAGTTATTGTAAATATTGTACACGTAGTTTTTAGTATAAAAAGATAACACAGCCCTGGGGGCAGGCAGAGTGCCTGGAACTGTCCTGCTGGATGGACCTCAGCAGGGCAGAGAAAGAATTTTATAGATAAGAAACAATAAACAACCTTGAGACCGAGAAATGAAGAGTTCTGACCCCTCCTTCAATCACCAAGCTGAGAAAAGAGACTTTCCAACACATCTCAGAGTCACTGTGACCAGCTAGAGTCCTGAGAAGGCTGTTGAATTATCTGTTGGATTATTGTCCCAAACTTATTCTTTACCTCCCATTGCCCAGTTGTTTCTCCCTTCTGCTTGATAAAACACGCAGCCACATGTTCACACTGATGTGATCTCACCAAAGTGCCTGTGAGGGTAAATGACAGGATGGGAAATCAGCATTTTCCCAGTTTCCCATTTGGCTGTGGTGCATTGTGTGACCTTAAGGTTTCTCCTCTGAGTCCTTCAAGAGATAAATTGTCATGTGTTAACATTCAATCCCAGGGAACTTTGTAATACAGGAATTCCTATAAAGATCATGGATATTTTAAGGAAAGCCTTCCTGAGCTGTGTGCACAGTCTCAGTTTCCACATGCAAACTGATTTTCCCATATGGATTTTTATAGGCAGCTGCTTTGAACTCTGAAGCACAATAAACTGAGTTTTCCCCAGAATTCTCCCCAAAATCCTGGCTAGAGGTACAGCTTCTGATGCCACTGGGGAACAGAAATAAATAAAATAATAAAATGGGCTTTGTCCCACCAGGGCCAACCCCACAGTGCTGCTGCAATTAAGGAAAAATTGTAAAATTGCCATTATTGTAAAATTGTCTGTAAATGAGGAAAAGAGAAGAAAATTTTGGGGTGTCACAAGCAGAGAGGGAATGAAATGCACTGAGAAATTATGTTACAAATTTGGCAGGAAATTTGCAGATATTGCTGCAGTTTGGGGTAAGGGTTCACTGATTTCTCACTTGTTTTTGATCAGTTCCAGAGAATACTTGAATCAAAAAGTGCAGCTAAATCCCTGAAAATGGGACCTGGTTCTTGGTGATTCTGCACTAAAGTTCTCTTTGTACACTGATATTTTAGCAGAACAAGTGGAAAACATTTCACACAGACCAGAGCTTTAAAAAGTATTTTTATTTTAAACATTTGAATTCTTTATTTTTACTTATTACTACATTTTGAAACAAAATCTTGTTTTGGAATTAAAAAGCAAATGCTTAATTTAAAAAAATGGAGCAACAACATTTGGCTTCTCAAATCACCTTCCAGTTTTTGGCCAAATGCTTTTATGTTTCTTAAAAATTTGCTAATAAAATTAAATTAAAGGTTAATTTTTCTGCCAAATTAACCATTTGATCAATGTCAGTACATTCAGCAGGCCAAATGTCAAGAAGTAAGCTCCTGAATATGGTTTCTAAATGGCATTTTTTATCCTAGCGCTTTTTTTTTGGTTCTAATCTCAGTTTTACTTTATGTTTCTGCCAGCTCTGTGGCATAAATGCAAGGTTTTCCACTGCCCAGCTTTCTTTAAAAAAGGCCCAGGCTCCCAGCAGAATTCCAGCGCATGTTGAGTGGCTTGTTTACTAAAATTCACCACTTGGGTACGCAGCTCCTGCCACTCCAAAACCAACTCAGGCTTTGAAAATGCTCCAAATCCCTCTGTGTAAAATAAGGAAACAACATGGGCGCTCTGGGGGATGCTCACAAAAAGCTCCTGGTGCTTTCCCAGCCTGGGGGG